>OU611764.1:2953492-3020992 GCA_914767535.2 Dunaliella primolecta
TGGCGATGCGTGAAAGTTGCATGTATCAGTGGAAGACAGCTGCATGCCATGACTGTGTCAAGGCGATGCGTGAAAGTTGCATGTATCAGTGGACGACAGCTGCATGTTTAGCCCCAGGCCTGTTTAGGATTAGGAAGGCAAAGCCTGTCCCAGGGGAGGGCAGCTGCATGCTATGCCTGTATCAGGGAAGGGTGCTGCATGCAAAGCCACAGGCCTGCATCAGAAGAGGACGGCTGTATGCTCAGCCTGTGTCAGGGAGGATCCTCTTTTCCTTACATTGTTGTGGGGAGCGCTTTCACCGCCTCCGCAGTTTTTCTTTTGTTTTCTGGGGAGGGGTGCTGCATGCAAAGTAAAACAGGCCTGTACCTGAAGAGGACAGCTGCATGCCAGCTGAGAAAGGGCGTATGTGCCCATTGGAGGTACTCTGCAAGGGACCAACTGCTTTGTTTCCCACACACAAACCACAGGACACACGAGCCAGAGGGCAGGTGCACAGCACAGATACTGAAGAAATGCACAGGGCTCGGGCAGTGCAGGAAAGCTTGCACCCGCGTAACCTCAGTACAGACAACAAACACGCACAATAAACCAACCCACCCACCCAAGCACGCATGCACACACCATAGACACTTGCCTGCCAGTGGCTTTGCGCTGCTCATACTCATCAACCCGCTCTTGCAGCTCAGCGCGCTGGTGGGCTGAGGCGCTGTTGGCCTGGACACGGATGTCAAAGGGGAAGAAGAGTGAGGGAATGCTGAAACGAGCCAAAAAAAAATCGTACCCATCTCGATGGAACGAAAACGAGAAGGGAGAATGGTGCGGGTGGATGGCGGCTGGAGGTTTGGAAGGAATGGCACAATGGCATATGGGTACACAATGCAGGAGTGTGTGTGGTGCTGGCGTATGTGCTGGCGTATGTGTGTTTGTTTGTTCGCGCGCGCGCGCGCGCGCGCGCGTGTGTGTGTGTGTGTGTGTGTGTGTGTCTGTGTGTGTGTGTGAGGCAATGGAATGTCAGATGTCTGTGGCATGGATCCTGAAGACCAACACCCATCGGATCCTGAAGACCAACACACATTGATTTAAAGTATCGATACAGAGACCTCACATTGACCTAAGCTTTTAACACAGAGACAGCACGGGAGTAATATAATGAAACCCAGCAAGGAGGCACACAAGAGAGCAGCAGCCGTAAACAGAGGACCAAGGGAGTGTGTCAGATGACCATGGCAGGCGTCCAAGCGAGCGGAGAATGTGGACGTCATGTGTGAAATGGATGTGTGGATGGGCGTGTCACGTGCGGATGGATGTGGACCCCACGTCACATGAGACACATTGGCAAAACACGGAGGTGCGGCAGGGTGTGCTTCAGAGTGCGCGGAGGCGCAGAAGTGAGTGCGAGAGCATGGGCTGAGAGTGAGTGCAAAGCCACGGTTGTTGATGAGACACATTGGCGGAAGTGCTGCACTGTGTGCTGCAGGCCGAGTGTGCTAAGGTTGAAAAGTGAGTGCAAGAGCAAAGGCAAAGATATGTCCACGCAAAGAGTGACTGGGTGTGTCACAGGTGTGGGTGAATCACTCCCTTGATCACATGGGGTCAGCCTCGATCATTCAATTCACTCGTAAGAGTGAAGGTTTGGTGTGCGCTGCCCCTCACAATGTCAATCAGTCAATTCCACTCATGGGTGTGCGTCGGCCCTCTCAATGTCACTCGGTCAATTGCACTTGTTGGTGTGCAAAGCCCCTAATTTCATCAAGTCAATTTCACTCAGTCAGATGCACTCAATGGTGTGTGCTGGCCCTCAGTTTCACTCAACCATTTTTGTTAAATTTTGCGCGCTGGCCAGGAGGGTGGAACTTCGTTCCCTGGAAGGCAGAGTAAATTTTGCACCGGGCCCACCTGACCCACCACCCATCCTCAAAACTTGTCATTGACCCTACCCAAACAAATAGCGTACCAATCTGCTCCTCTTTAAAATCCCACGTATATCTGTACACGTAGTGCACCCGAAAATGAGTGTCAGCAGAGTTATGGGCCAACAGGTGAGTTCTGGGTGATCGTGTATACCTGTCCTGCCAGGCACCCACAACTGGTTTGCAAGTCTACCAAATGCCATCCTAACTCTACCATGCAAAAATCCATGCTACACTTTCACCGTTCATGAAGTTTGAGTTGAATTGTTGCACCTTTACTTACACACCCCCTACTGCACACCCCCTTGCTTGCATGGCACTGACTCCCAATCATGCACATAGACCCCCCTGTTTATCTAATTCTTATCATAAGGGTGCCGATCGACAGGACTTGAGCCCAGGAACCCGATCGTATGTTTGGAATTCTGCAAGGCTGCCTCCAGACGAATTTTGGAGGGGGAATCCCAAAGTCTAGCCCCCACCCCCCCCGACGGACTCCCCTCCTCTGACCCTTTTGATTGGACCTTTATTGCACTAATTGACAGTTTGTGGGCTCAAGATTCTGAGTTTGAAATTCTTAAATGGATTGACACGTGCTGCCCAAATTCATCATGAACTACACCCCCCTGCACTGGCCCTCTTATTTGAAGTCTCATTTGCAAGTCAGAGACAACGAAGCCGGAAAACACTGTGGCCTGATGAAAAGGACAGGCTGTTGCCCCCTCTCTCTCCTCACCTGCTCCAGCATGTGCTTGAACACCAGGTACTTGAGGTGCAGTCGCAGAGCTGTTACGTTTTCAATGATGAACCAGTTTGGGGCGAGGAAGTCTGGTTGCAGGGGAACAAGACTGGCATAGCTGTGGAGGTGCGCCTCCATGGTGCCTGCATGTGCCGTGTGTGCGTGCATTTGTGCGTATGTATGTGCGTGTACGTGCGCGTGTGTGAGTGTATGTGCGTGTGTGTGTATGTGTGTGTGCGTATGTATGTGTATGTATGTGCGCGTGTGAATATTTGTGTGTGTGAGTGTGTGCACGCACGCACTCATGTGTGTGTGCGCATGTGTGTGCCGACATTTTCAAGAGCGCATGCATCCTTGTACACGTGTTTGCATACGCAAGCACGCATTCATAAGCGAACAAGAGAGATTACTCACATTCCCTCACAAGAAGTGACAAGCGCATGCAGACATGCAAGTTGTACAAAAATTGCAAAATTCAGGAACATGGCACAAAACAGAGGCACTTATTTGCTACTGCACTCATATAAATATCTTTCGCAATGAACCTCAACAGGGGGCTGCTATATGGTCACTTGATTGCCCCCCCACGCGCGCACACGCGCACACACACACACTTTTTTTCCGTTGGACCTCAACAGGGAGCTGCCTGATGGTCACTTGATTGGGGTCCCCATGGCAGAAGAACTCAGCATAGGCCAAGGCAAACAAGCCACAGTCACACAGGTTGTTCTGACGGGGCACGGTGTTCACTCGGCGATGTGGGCAGTCCTGTGCATCAAAGTGTGTGTGTGTGTGTGTGTGTGTGTGTGTGTGTGTGTGTGTGTGTGTGTGTGCGCGCGCGCGCGCGCGCATACATGCATGCATGTCCTCACGCAGTCCACTTATGTACGTGCTTTGCCTGCGTGCAAATTATAGCGCAAGCAGCTACACAGGCTGCACAGTGCAAGCGTACATATTCTGCACATGAGGAGCAGAAATAAACTTGATTTCGAACAATGTGAGAGCGCTTCAAATTGTGTCCACCTGCCCAAGCTTGGAAATAGCCCTGTAACTGACCCTCTGACCCTTGTATCTACACAACACACTCACGCCTGTGCGCGTGAGTCAAAGGCTTCAGAGCCTGTACGCTTCCCCACATCGGCAGGAGCAGTATTGTCAAGGAATTTTCTGCTTTGACTGGCTACAGCCCCTCACACATCTGCATGCCTGCATGTTCTGCGCACTGTTCTGCATGTTTTGCGCGCCCTTCCCCATGTTCTGCGCACCTTTTCAGGTATTCTGTGCACCTTTCTGCATGCTCTGCACGCCCTTCCGGGTGTTCTGTGCGCCCTCCTGCATGTTCTGCGCGCTCTCTCCCATGTTTTGCACACCCTCCAGGACATTCTGTGCGCCCTTCTGCATGTTCTGCGCACACTTCCCCATGTCCTGCGAGCCCTTCCCCATGTTCTGCGCGCCCTTCTGCATGTTTTGTGTGCAATGTCCCGTGTTCTGCACGCCCTTCCGGGTGTTCTACACGCCCTTTTACATGTTCTGCGCGCTCTCTCCCATGTTCCATGTGCCCTTCCCCATATTCTGTGCGCCCTTCCGCATGTTCCGCGCACACTTCCCCATGTCCTGCGAGCCCTTCCCCATGCAGCCCAGACTTCCAGTGCCGCTAATATGAGTCACTGCACACTGCATATTTCAACTGCAAACACCACGGCACGTAGCTTTGCCCTGAGCCTCCACCTCCCTTGGCCTTGCAAAACCTGCAAATGGCTTTCAGCTTACATGCAAAGGTGAAGGGCAGGTACGGCTGCGAGCCCTGCGAGCACGGCTGCTGCTCCTGCTGCTGCCATGTGCAGGGGAAGCTACCCTGTCAGCTCATACGCACCTTTTCAGAGGTGAAGGGCAGGTATGGCTGCGAGCCCTGCGAGCACGGCTGTTGCTCCTGCTGTTGCCACGTGTAGGGGACGCTACCCTTGACAGTCTTGGCTTTATGGACCCATTCATGGAACAGGTAGCTGCGCAGGGTGCTGCACACTGTGTTTGAATCATGCCCTCCTGCGTGCATGATAAGATCGTCGGCAAAGCGCAGGTGCCATGTTTTCACCGCTGTATAATTTAGGGCTGCAGAGCAGGGAGGAGGCGTCGTCTACAACTATATGACGTGCAGCCCTGGCGTTGAGGGCTCATTCATGGCACTGCAAGCTGCGCAAGGTGCTGGGCACCAATTGGTTTTCGGTGATGATGCAAGGGCTGCACCATTTATTTACTGCAAAAAGCAGGTGTCCTCTGCGACTGCAGGGCTTGCAGGAAGGGCGTGTGAACTCATTCGCTGTGCTGCACACTGCGTGTGAATCCCATGCCCGCTTGCAGCAAAAACAAAACGTGCCCAGGAAAATGTTTGGGCGTGCACAGAGGGCTGAGCCCTGGCTTGACTCGGCCCGCTCATGGTGCAAATGGTTGCGCTGAGAGTTGAAATGAAGGGTGCATGACCTGCACGGCCATCCATGTTATTCTTCTCACATTCATGACAAAGCAACCAAGTCAGTGAATGCTGCTTGTATGTCTGCTATAAGCACCGATGCCTTCACCTCCCAAGGAACCCAGGAGCGAGGTGCACTGCACCTTGCTCTCCCCTGGCCTGATTTTTAGCAGGCCGTTTCAGATTCTTCAGATGGGCATGGGTGCCCTCTCAAAATCGAAGCATGGCCTCAATCAGCTGGCCATGGCACACACCATGCCCACCCCTGGCCCAGCTTTGGGCTGGCTGTTTCAGATTATTCAGACGGGCTGGAGTTGCTTCTGTAGTTCAAAGCATGGCCTCAAACAGCTGGCCATGGCGCACACCATGCCCACCCTTGGCCCAGCTTTGGGCTGGCTGTTTCAGATTCTTCAGACGGGCTGGAGTTGCTTTTGTAGTTCAAAGCATGGCCTCAATCAGCTGACCATGGCGCACACCATGCCCACCCCTGGCCCAGCTTCGGGCTACTATTACAAGTGAGATAATATCACAGATTATCCATGGTTGCTGGCTCAGATTTGGGCTGCCTTGTTTCAAAATTCTCCCTGGCATCAATCAGCCAAGCAAGGCACACATCGAGCATCAGTTGCTGCACCTGCAATGGAGCTCCAACTTTGGATGCAGGGTGGGCGAGCCACACGTATGAAAGAGAAGACTGTGCATGCCAAAAGGCGGCGTGCATCAGTGCCTGCACTTTCCATGGCATTCTGGTGCAGGATGCAGGGTGGGCAAGCCATACGTATGAAAGAAAGGACTGTGCATGCCATAAGGCGGCAAGCATCAGTGCCTGCACTTTCCATGGCACCAGGTTGGTGCAGGATGCAGGGTGGGCAAACCGGCAAAGTACACGTCAAAAAGAGAATACAAGACTGAGAGAATAAACAACATAACAAAGGCTGCGCATACCAAATGGCCGCGTGCATTGAGCACAATTCACATGATCCATCTGCATGTCACACACACACACGCACACACACACACACACACACACACACACACACACACACCACGTGATCGACGCCGCCGCACCCAAGGAGACAGAGCAGATTCTTCCTGCATAGGGAAGCATCAGCTCTACCTCCCTGAGTGACTACCTAGCCGCCGACAACAGCTAAGCATGATGCCATGTGAGCCACTCAGCCACAGCACTTTGCTGCCGACACAGCTGAGCATGATGCCATGTGAGCCACTCAGCCACAGCACTTTGCTGCCGACACAGCTGAGCATGATGCCACGTTAGCCCCTCAGCCACAGCACTTTGCCCAGGCACTGCAGCACTACCTTCCATGGAATCCAGGTGCAGGATGCAGGGTGTGACGCCCTCTTCTTGGGCCAAGGACCCCCTTACAGCCCCTGGGTGGCACACGATGGCCAAGCTCCAATGCAGTGTGTCGTGGATGGGCACAAGGAGGTAGTCCTTGGAGAAGATGTCCACTTTCTGTGGGCATATCCAGGAACCCAGGCAGTGTGTGTGTGTGTGTGTGTGTGCAGCATACACACACGCGACCTCCCTTGACCTCCCTTGAACCATTGCTTACGCACTTGCGGTCCTCCTGCATCTCTGGCACTGTCAAAGTAATCCCATCAGCAAGTACTGGACACACACACACACACACACCTTGGTCCACTTGCTCACACGGTCGTAGTCCTTCTGCGCTCTCTGTGCAGCGGCCATGCCATTCACGGCCCTCTGCTGTGCTGCATCTCCCCCCCTCTTATTGCCACTGCTACTGTTGCTATTATCCTTGCCGCGCCACAACATTCTGCTCACGCCCTCTAACATTGGTGTAAAAAAATGACCCTGGCTGCCTGCGGGCCATAATGCAGGGCATGTGAAAGACAAATATGTTACTTGACTGGCTGAAAGTGGGTGGCAAGAAGAGCAGGCATGCGCTCCAGAGGTGGGACATAATACAAGCCAACAAAGAATGCTCCAGAGGTAGGACATAATACAAGCCAACAAGGAGCGTGAGATGCACATGCTCTTTGACTAGGTAAAAGTGAGTGCCAACAAGAGCAAGCACGTGCTTCAAATGCAGGACATATTACAGCACAATCCAATGAGGGGCACAAGGTTTTTGACTGGCTGAAAGTGAGTGGCAACAGGAGCAAGCGCGTGCTTTGGAGGCGGGCATTTCAGCACAGGCCAATCAGGGAACCAAAGCTTTTGACTAGCTACCAAAGGGTGCAAATCTTTCATGGGTGTTTCTGCTTTTTAGTTGCCACGCAAAGGGGTGGTGTTGAGTTTGTGCATTTGCAGGTTGTCTTGAACATCTTTGGCCGGATTGTGGCAGTTTATCTAAAATCATCAACTTCAATCAGAATCTTTTTTGCATTCGGAAGTTCCTGCCAGATCACTGATTGACAAGAGGTCTTATCAATCTAGGAATCAAGCCCCACCATTTCATCACAGGATAGATACAAAGTCACAGCCAGGACACAAAATGCACACACGGCCTACAAAATGCACACACAGCATTTCATTCTCACAGCATACACATTGCCAAGAGCATTTCAGGAAATCGAAGATTCCACAGTAGTGGAGGGTGTTGAAACCTACATTTGGATCAAGGAGACAACAGACGTCCCCTCACGACCACCTGGATGCTAAGGACAGCAAAAGCCTTATATCTTAGGGACCGGACCCCCAGAAAGCAATCTCTGGACCTGGATCCAGGGCTGCAAAAGCGATTTCTGGGACCTGGATCTCAGTCGCAGCGGAAGCCTTGGATGTTAGAAACAGCAAAAGCCCCCCTCACGGCCACCTGTAGTCGCACCCATACCCTTGCCAGAGCACATCTCTTTCATGCTCAGGGGCCAAAAGACGGAGGCCAGCAGGAACAAGCCCACACCAAATCTTGCCCGGCTTCCTTTCCTGGGCATGCTGCTGTGCATTTATGAGCACACCGCCTTCACGATTTCCTTTTCCCTCCTGCCATTTTCTTTTGGAGCCCTTTCAGAACTGCTTAACGAAACTGGAAGAACCTTGGAGACACAGGAACATGCCATAAGAATCATCATATCTCCAGGATGCCTGAAGCCATTGGGACACCCTCTGGCCACAAAGCGCCAAGCAGTTCCAAAGGTGCTTGAGCAAGAAGGCACGCCAAGCATCTGATAAAACAAAGGACATGCTGATGGGCAGCCTCCCATGAATGCCCTTACGAAAGTAACACGCACACAGCAGAACCGCTTTGTGCGCCTTCACATCAATTTGCAGGCTCCGTATGACTTAGCTACAACTCCATGGGCTCACGCTCAACCTTCACAGTAAGCGTACTAAGCTCAGCATTGATGTTGTCGTATGTTTCCCCAGGGTTGACGAGTTGGCCGGTTTGACAAAATAAGTTCGCCAACAGTTCGAAAAAGTTCGAAGTTCAGCGAACAGTTCAAATGCACGTTTGCCAATAGGCGAGGGGCTGGGAAGGGGGTATCAACTGCCCCCCAACCACCCTTCCCTCCCTTTCCCCCCCTTTCCCCCCAGGCTAAATGAACACTGTAATGGGGAAGAAAAGAGGTCCTGAGTGGAACCATGTCATCATCGTATGTTTGGGAGGTGACTGGGGGGTGTTTGGGGGGCCTTCCGCCCCATTTTTGGCACAGGGCATAAAGTTTTATGACTGGCAATTTAAACCCAACAATTTGAAAAAGTCCGAGTTCTAGAACAGTTCTTAGTTGGCGAACTTGTCAACCCTGCTTTTCTCATAAAACAATTTCAGCACCGGTTTCGTTGTACCTAATCAAGTGGACTCTGGAAAAGGCTCATTCAACAGGTTTGCTCAATACCAGGAAAGCAGGAAGCACGCACACAAGCGTGCACACACACACACACACACGCACACACACACAAGCACGCACGCACCTTTTGGTGATGCGTTGTTGCTTGGACCTTGGGACGCAGGCGGCGTTGGCTGCTTCTCAGTGAGCTTCTTGTAGAAAAAGGAGTTGAAGAAGTAATAGCGACCGCGCGAATGACGGGGCAGGGAGTGCTCAATCACCCTGCATACACAAATCCATGAGGCAGGGATTCAGGAGACAGGGAACGCTCTATCACCCTGCAGAACAAAGGTTAGTACAATACAAGGAACATTGAAAAATGGAGCAACTAAAGCAATGCTAGGATTGACTGGCAAAAAGACGGACCTGGCAGCCAGCGCCCCAAAGAAAACAAAGGGTACACAGGAGGCGTACCCCCCAAAAAATGTATGCATGCATTGGAAGGCAGGAGGCACAGGATGCACATGCGCGCACACACACACACATACGCACACACACACACACACACACACACACACACACACACACACACACACACACACACACACGGGCATCGTCTGAGTCACAAGCATTGAGCAAAGCAGATGGGCATGGTAACAGATGATCTGCAGAGTGTCATTGATGCTCCAGAAGGCTACCAGATGCTGTTGAATTATAATTAGTGAGCGCAGCATTGACCAGTCTGCAGTCTTTTCCAACGAGAACTAGGATACCCCATGCTGCTGAGCATCGCATCGCATTGCACCCTCTCACCCTTATGCCACAGCACAACCCTTGCCTCACCCTCCTGCCATTGCACCCTCTCACCCTTATGCCACAGCACAGCCCTTGCCTCACCCTCCTGCCATTGCACCCTCTCACCCTTATGCCATAGCACAGCCCTTGCCTCACCCTCCTGCCATTGCACCCTCTCACCCTTATGCCACAGCACAGCCCTTGCCTCACCCTCCTGCCATTGCACCCTCTCACCCTTATGCTACAGCACAGCCCTTGCCTTACCCTCCTGCCATTGCACCCTCTCACCCTTATGCTACAGCACAGCCCTTGCCTCACCCTCCTGCCAATGCACCCTCTCACCCTTATGCTACAGCACAGCCCTTGCCTTACCCTCCTGCCATTGCACCCTCTCACCCTTATGCCATAGCACAGCCCTTGCCTCACCCTCCTGCCATTGCACCCTCTCACCCTTGTGCCATAGCACAGCCCTTGCCTCACCCTCATTCTAGCGACCTCATGCCATTGCACTGTCATGCCATTGCACCCCCAAGAAATTTTTTTGCGGTGTATGTTCCACTCGATTGTTGCTTTTTACTACTTTGCTACAAACAACCTCACAAACATGGGTTGATCATTGGCAAGTCGGCAAGCCTTGACATGAAAAGAAGGGCGAAAGGCACTTACATACTGCAGCATGCATGCACAAACAATTACATACCGCAGGTAGAAGTCCATAACGGTGTCATTCAGGAAGGCATCTTCTTCCAGCCTCTCAAGGTCAATCGCATGCACCTGCAAAAGCATCAAACAAGAAACACAGGGCTTCAACAGCACCTTTGAAGCACCAAACAGGCCTAAGCGTAAGCGATGCTCTGTCATCCACCCCCAAAAAAACTTAATGTGCTTCCTCAGGTATGCACCATGCAAAGTGGACAAAAGCATTTAAGGAGGGGTGGGGAAGTATTCAGCTTCCGACAAACTGCAAGTTCTAGAAGAACAACATCAAAACTCATTGGTCATTTCTCGCGCTTCCACTATTGCAATAAGTGGAAGATAAAAAGCCAAATTGCAGGAAAAAAGTTTACATGCCCCAAAGGTCAAGAGGCTGCATGGAAGGGGTTCTGGGAGCCTTCAGCTGCTCAGAACAATCCCCCCACAAGACATGTGCGCACCAAAGAAAAAAAAACTCAACTTTGCAAGGCCAGTGGGCATCACAGGTGAAACCACCATCAAGTTTGCATGGCAGGTGTGCATCACAGGTTAAAATCGCCCTCAAGTTTGCAAGGCAGGTGTGCACCACAGGTGAAATTACCACCAAAATTGTGTGGCAAGTACGCATCACAGGCAAAATTGCCCAAAAGTTTGCAAGGCAGGTGTGCATCACAGGTGAAACCACCATCAAATTTGCATGGCAAGTACGCATCACAGGTGAAACCGCCCTCAAGTTTGCAAGGCAGGTGTGCACCACAGGTGAAACCATCAAATTTGCATGGCAAGTACGCATCTAAGGGCCCTCATCCATTGAGGCATGCAGGCTTCCTGCTTTTGCTCTTCCTGCTTGGGAACAATTGCGCCTGCACGGACCTGCATGGCGCGTGCGCTATCTTCTGGAGGATACATGAACGAGAGGCCCTGCAACCACAGCAGAGAGACCGCAATGAGGTCGAGAACAAGTGGACTTTGAGTAAGCAGTTAGAGGGTGCACAAGCAAGAGCCCCTCCAACAAAATTGCTTGGGCACGGCAGAAAAGGGGGAGCCATGCTGAAGGCACACATTGAGGAACGGCAAGATAGCGCAGGGAAAAGCTAAGAGTGAGCAAGTCAAACGAAAGGGGAGCAACCACAACAGAGGATCCCTTGGTAAGGATGCACCATCCCCCACTCTGCAAAAGCGCTGCCGCTAGGCGTGCTTTCATACAGGAAACACAGTACGCAAGTGATGCTGCTCCCTTTGCCCCCCTCACACCCCCCAGTGCGTGCACACACGCACGCACGCGCACACACAGGGCAGCCTCAAACCTGCCATTCAAAGCCTGCTACAGCACACCACCCACTTAATATAAATAAATAAATAAAGCCTGCCACAGCATGCCACTCACTCTAAATAAAGCCGCATCCGATAGGACCTGGAAAGGCTGCTGCTGCTGCGGCGGCGGCGGCGGCGGCGACTGCTCCTGCTGTTCCCTCCCCCTCTCCCTCCTCTGCCTCTTTCTTCTCCCTCCAGCCCTCTCACCCTGTTCCTCCCTCCTCTCGATCGCTCCCGCAGGCTCCGCCACTTGTGACGCTGTGGTTGTTATAGCAGCCTGTTTCTGTGCCTCCTCCTCCTCCTCCTGCTTTGCTTTTTCCTGCAAGTACTTCTGCCGCTGCTCCTCCCGGAACAGCTGCAGCTGCTGCTCCTGCTGCTGTGCCCGCTCATCCTCTTGCGAGCCCCGCTGCCCCTTCCCTCGCTGCCGTCGCTGCTGCTGCCGCCCCTGCCTCGGTAGCTTGTCCTCCTCACTCTGCAAGCTGGCACTCCACGCGACTTCATCCCCACCACCGTCAACGCCATCTGAATCCAGCACCTCCCCCGATGAGTCATCGCCTCCAACCTCGACGGCACTTGAGGGACCAGGCTCACCATCTGCTGCATCCCCTGCCGCCATCAGGCTACACGGCGGAGGCAGCTCAAGTAAACCAGGCCTGCATGCCCCCTCTTGACCTTTGCAGCTGTCATGAACATCCTGAGGCTCCTGCTGCAGCGGCTGCTGCTGCTGGTGTTGAGCTTGCTCCTCCAACGGACAAGCTGCTAGTGCTCCCTCCTGCCGCAGCGGGTGTTCTAACTCACGGTCTTGCTGTTGCTGATGCTGCTCCTCCTGCAAGACCTGGTTTTGCTGCCACATCTGCGGCACCCGTTGCTCCTCTCGACATCGCCCCCCCCCCATCCTCATGCACATTGCCTGCCCCCACAATACTCTGCCACGGCGTCAAGGGCTCCCTCACAGCCTGCCCACCCTCCCCTAAAACCCCTTGCTGCAGCACCTCTCCTTGCTGGGCCTGACCACCCTGCACACCCTCCAGAGCCTCAGCCCCACGACCCCTCAGCTCTGCTCTCCCCTGCCGCTGGTGAATCAGGCCCCCTCCTTGCGCAGCCTGCCTATCAAACACGCCCCCCTCTGCACCCTCCACACTCTTCAAACCCTCCATCTGCGTGGCCTGCCCACTCTTCACACCCTCCGTTGGCTGAGCTGATCTCTGCCTCAGCACGGGCAGCAGCCGACTCATGGGGTGGATCTCCGGTAGGGGTGAGAACAAGGCTCTCTGCGCTGGTGGTGGTGGTGGTGGTGGTTGTGCGTGCAGGGGCTGCGACTGAGGCTGCTGAGGTGATGCATGCAGGGAGACAGGTGAGTCCTTGTCTGCTTGTGCTGGTGGAGCTGGCAATGCATACGGAGGTTGAGATGGAAGCTGACAGCCGGCCGGAACAGGGCAGCTGCCCTCATATTCTGCTTGCATTCCAGAGGGTGCACGCATACCAGCATCGGGCTGTGTGGGGCAGCCGCTGGGACCATCTTCCATTGTGTGTGCAGACGCACACGCCTCTGTGAGGGGCTCTGCTAAAGCAAGCTGTGAAGCGAAGTGTGGTGAGGAGGGTTGGGGTGTGGATGGGGTAAGCAGAGGTTGGTAAGCAGTGGTTGGGGTGTGGATGGGGTAAGCAGAGGGCAAGGGGGGGCCCTGGCGTGCTCGCTTGGTTGTAGATGGACGCACCTCTGCACCAGCTGCTGCATCGCGCCCGTCACATACTCTCCGCTTCACTGATCCAATAGCAGCAGCAGCAGCGGCGGCAGCAGCATTGGCAACAATAGAGGGTCTGCAGGACGTTCGCCCCTCCGCGTTCCTCTTGTGCGTCAACTTCGCAGCCGTGCCCTGAGGCGGTGATGTGCTGCTTGGCACAAAGGCTGGCAAATTGCCCTGCTGCACGTGCGCATCGACCTGGCCCCAAGGCAACCCATCATCCTGGGCTGACGTTTCATCACCCCGGCCTGACGGCAGCGCATGGCAGGGCAATGCGAGCACATCACCCTGGCCCTGCCCTGGGACAAGCCCCTCCCCACCCTCCTCATCATCGCTGGACAGCAGCTCAATGACCTCCTGGTGTTGCTGCTGCGCTGGCAGCGGCTGCAGCTGGCGAGGCTGCCTCGCCTGAGGTGGCTGCTGCTGCTGCTGCTGCCGCTGCAAAGGGGAATGCGGGTTTGGCTCAAGGCCCCTGTCCCCTGCGCCGCCGCTCCCCCTCCTCCCTTGCGGACTGCCAGCTGTGAAGCTGTGCTGTGCAAAGAGGTTGCCAGGCTTGACGGCCGGGGCGCAGGGGCTGAAGTCCCTGGGTGGTGCAACAGGCCGCTGCTGCTGCTGCTGCTGCTGGCGTTGGTGCTGCTGGGGCTGGGTGCGAGGACCGCATGGGTTTGGAGTCTTTGCGTGCACCTCAAAGCCGCCTTTCCTGTGGGGCTGGTTGAGCTGCATGATCTGGGCCTGCATGCGCACCAAAGCAAACGGGCCACAGATGCATGCGTCAGTCTCGGCTTCTTATCCTGCCTCCAATGGCCGTCAGTACCCGTGCGGGCTGCAGCACGGGTACTGACGGTGTGAAGCAAGGGCTACACACGCGTTTGTGATCCTGGCATCACTGAGCGTCATCACCCATGCAAGCTGCGGCACAGGCGCCAAGCATGGGCTACACACGCGTTTGTGATGCTGCCATCGCTGAGCGTCATCACCCATGCGAGCTGCAGCACAGGTGCAAAGCAAGCAAGCATTCTTGCGCATGACAACGTCGCATGTGCAAACTGATGCAGTGTTGCGCGTGCGTAGTCTCGTGTGCAATCTTGCACGTGCCCTGTAGCAAAGGTGCGCTCCGCGTCATCTACGGGGCAAGTGGGCATACCTGTGCTTGCACAGACCTGCTGGGCTTACCAGCCTGTTGTTCTCAATACACACACAATCTCGCACATGCCCTGTAGCAAAGGTGCACTGCATCATCTATGTGGCAAGTGGGCATACCTGTGCTTGCACAGACCTGCTGGGCTTACCAGCCTATTGTTCTCAATACACACACACACAATCTTGCACGTGCCCTGTAGCAAAGGGTTTTGCACTGCGTCATCTCCAGGGCCAGTGGGCGCACCTGTGCTTGCACAGACCCAGGTGTTTGCATGCAAAGCCTGCTGCGTGAACCACAATACCGTGCACACACTCAGTGTGCATACACTCGATCGCTTTACCACGTTACCAAACACACACTCAGAACGCAAACATTCATTCGCTTTACCACACTACCGTACACACGCTTAGTATGTACACACTCAAGCGCTTTACCATAATGCCATACACACTCAGTATGCACACACTCAAGCGCTTTACCACATTACCGTACACACTCAGTATGCACACACTCAAGCGCTTTACCACATTACCGTACACACACTCGGTATGCACACACTCTGTATGGACCCACTCTTGGCTTTTGATATCCCCCATGTTCACAGCACACTGGGAACACCCCACATATTTTTTAGCTTTAGTGCCGGCACAGGCTCTTTTTAGTCAAGGACCTTTCCTTTTGGTCGAGGGCCATGGCATACAAGCTTTTTAGCTGCCAGCACAGGCTCTTTTGAGTCAAGGGCCACTGCTCAGTGGAAGGATGCTTTTTATCAGAGTGTCATTTCCCATCACAGGCAGGTCCACTCACCGCGCTTGGGGCAGGCTTGTGTGCTCCACCTGCAGGCAGATCGTAATTCAAATGCCACACGGCGTCAATTTGTGTCATGGTAACGAGGGTGGCGGACTTGGAACAGGCTCGGGCGCTCTGTCTGCGTCCAATCTGAAGTCCAAATGCCACACAATCTCCTGTGCGCCATGCCCTTACCTGTGGTGCGCTTTGCGCAGCTGCAGTCCATGTGTATGCTGGCACATGGTTCAGCTGACCCAAGAGTGCGAAGGCCAAGAATGCTCAACAGCCTTCTTTGAGCACACATGCATCTATCGTGGCACAGCATGCTTCACCTCTGCATGAAGTGCCATGCTTCACCTCTGCATGAGGTGCGAGAAGAGGCTCACACGATCTGTGTTAGAGTGTGTGCACATCAATCTAAATGGCCATCTTCTTGGCCAGCGCTGGGTGCTGACCACAGGCTCATTTCCTCCTGGATTCAGTGCACAGAGTCACATGAAAACCCTGCCTGCTGCAGCACCGGAACCTGCCAGTGCATGCATCTGCCTAGTAAGCCCGCTTTTTGGCCCAGCACAGACGTCTTTTCTTGTCTGAATTCAGTGCACACAGAGGTCCTATGCACAAACGCCCTTCCTGCTGCAGCACAGGACCCAGCTAGTGCATACGTCCTCTCCCTGAAAAGCCCACTGTCTGGCCCGGGTACAGGGAACTGATCACAGACATCTTTTCCGGCCTGAATTCAGTGCACACAGAGGTGCTATGCACAAACACCCTGCCTTCTGCAGCACAGGGCTTTGTCCAGGTACCTGTTTAAATGCAGAATCTAAGCCATTGCTGGAGGGTCCTGTCTGGTCTGACCTGAACCTAATAGAAATCCTGGTTTGGATGGTAATCATGGCAGCAGAGTCCTGTCTGGTCTGAACAAAAATTTTGCAAGGCCAATGCTGGTTCTTGAGAAAATTCAGATGGATATCATCAGCTTAGGAGCATGCAGATGTCAGGTGACACTTTTGGCCTCGAGCAATCACAGAGCATCTCCGGCATGCTGCACAGGTGCACAGGGTCTTCTGCAGATTTAGGAAAATCAATGTGCTGTGCGAGGACTTACCGGCATGAGAGGGCGCCTTTGAGTTGCCAAACTGCGGGAGTGTAGCATTAGTGAGGTGTGTGTGTTGTGTTGTGTGTGTGTGTGTGTTTGTGTGATTGCGAGCGCATATGACTGTGTACACTCCCTCACAAGACCTTTTGTGCAGGCAAGCATGTCTGCAATGAACTTGAACTAACAAAGAAGGGAATATCCATGACAGAGCTCAGCAACAATGTTTGGCACATGAAAATGAGTTATCCATAAGGCCACGCACCCCAGCTGCTGGGAGGTGGTTGGAGGAAATGGTGCGGTGAGGGCCAGGCGGGCCCATCTGACTTCCACCTTCCTTTGGCTGCAACATGGGCGCAGAACAACTGGGTGTTGGTAAGCGGTCCTCAAAGAGAATCATGCGCGCTCCTCGATTTGTATGCTTTCAGGTGCTTCAACCAGGTGCTCAGTGTGGCAAGCAATTTGGCTGTCCAGGATCTGCCTATTTCCACTGGATCTGAGCTGAGCAACGCAGGTTTTTAAACGGGCTGGTGCGTCTTGGTTCCTCTGGCAAATAACTAAGCTGCTGTCACGTCTTTCAGCTTCAGTCCCCTTTTTCCATACTCACCCCAGTCATATCCGCCAGCTTGCTACAAGTGCAGGCTCACACCCACACACTAGCCAGCAGCATGGCCTAGGGCTTGAATTCCGCGCCAAGACAGCTGCTACATTGTTGTGGATCGTTTACTCCTGTGAAAATATAAATTATAGGATAAATTTACATTTGTGTTTTTGTGGACGTTGCTCTGCTTCTCCGATTTTAATTTTGGTTTCATAGGCTTCTTGCAGCTCCTGGCATTACCCGTCTTGCAACACAGAGGATGCATGCACACATTTTGAAGGGTGTACCATCTGTGAATCCAAGGTCTGCAGTATTCAGCAGGCAACCATGCGCGCCAGTCCCTCCTTCCTGCAAGCCCAGCCGCTTGCACCAGCCACTCAGGGCCAGTTCCACTCGTGTGGAGATTCCTGGATTGAAGCCTGAACCATGGCTTGGATCACCACAGCAGCTAGCGGTAGGGGCGTTTTTGTGTTTTCGTTCAAGCGCAGCAGTATCTGGTGTGGAGCAGGTCAACCTGCGCAATAAATGTGGGGATTTGCCGTGCAATAGTGTTAAAATCTTGGTTCTGTGAATTGCACCATAATCCTCACACACACACACACACACACACACACACACACACACGCACACACTCACACACGCACACACACACACACACACACACACACACACACACACACACACACGCACGCACACGCACGCACACACACACATACACACACACGCACCCATCAGCAAATGCATTACAAATGCAGTCTTCCCTATTTGGGAATATTTCTCTTTACAGGCATTGTCTGACTTGAGGCAACGAATGGTGCGCAATAGTGGACCCAGTGGACAAAGATTAGATGATAGCACGTTGCGCTGGTATTTGAGAGATCGATCCTTTGATGGTGCGTTTGCTTGCTCCCATTTTCCTGGCCATTCTGAAGACCAGGTGCTCACACCCTGTTCATACACGCAAACTGACTGAGGAGCAGGGATGTGTTGTCTGGGTGCGCATTTCGCACTACTGACTTGGCTGGTTTGGCCCAAGAAACAAGACATTATTTGGTGGTGCGCGTCTTTATACAAAATGAAAGTGCTCGGCTGCCTCTTCCTCCTTATTCCCTGCAGTTGATGAGGCAGAACAAAAATTGCAAGCACTACTGCGATGGAAGCAGAAGTTGCGGTAAGGCATGCCTGCTTTGCGTTGTGCTGCATGTCCTGCTTTGCAATGTGTAAGCTCTGCCAATTTTGAGTGATGGTTTGTGAAGAGCGCTACTAAGCAGCAGGAGGTTTCATCATGGTGTGCAACCCCCACTTACATCTGTGTGTGGCCTCGCTATGCCCACCAGGCAAAAGTGGCCCTGCATTTGCAACCATCATTTAGAGTAGCAGCCTGTATTCTGATCACAGGCCTCAGACCCTGACACTTGAGAGGGTGACGAATGCCCACCAGGCAAAAGTGGCCCTGCATTTGCAACCATAATTTAGAGTAGCAGCTTGTATTCTGCTCACAGGCCTGAGACCCTGACACTTGAGAGAGTGGCGAATGCCCACCAGGCAAAAGTGGCCCTGCATTTGCAACCATCATTTAGAGTAGCAGCCTGTATTCTGCTCACAGGCCTGAGACCTTGACACTTGAGAGGGTGGCGAATGCCCACCAGGCAAGAGTGGCCCTGCATTTGCAACCATCATTTAGAGTAGCAGCCTGTATTCTGCTCACAGGCCTGAGACCCTGACACTTGAGAGGGTGGCGAAAGAGTATGCCACAGGCAAGGCATACACCACACAACATTTGGACAAGTACGGCCGGCCTGCCATCGTGGTGCGATGCAAGCAGCACCGAATAGGTATGACCTCTATCTGGGCAAGCCATGAGCCCTTTTGTTGCTTGCTGCGCATTCATACCGTGCTGCATTCTGCAACTGCTTTCATTCAATACATGATAACGCGTGCATGATGAGCACGGCATGCGAGGCAGGCAACGGCATGAATGTCTCACCTGATTTGCTTGCTGTGCAGCTGCAGAAGCGAAGGTGAGTTCTGTTCAGTAAACTGAGTTTTTCACTTGAATTGCAGGGGAGTTTCCTTTGGCAGACAGCCAAGCTTTAGCTGTGTTCTTATTAGATCAAGCCGTCCGGACTGCTGAAGATTTAGGGCAGGAGCAAATAGTGGGCATCTTCGACCTACGCGGATTCGACGTGAGTGAACCAAAAGAGTGGTTGCATGAAATGAACTGCTGTTGGCCTGTTCATTGCTTGTCTTGCAGCCTAGAAATGATAACGCAAATGCTTCCTGAGATTGTGACCCATAGAGACTCACCCTTTGCGAGATTCTGCACACTAACCTCACAACTCACCACATGTCCATCTTATGAAATGCGCAGGTCCAGAAAAATGCAGATTTCACCTTCGCACGATTCTTGGTGAGCTGAACAGCTGCGCCGCAGTAACTACTGCTTTATCGTTCCTTTGAAGTCTAAAAAATCACGTTTGAATGATCCAACCCACAGTGAGGTTGGTGCTAGCTGGTCCACACAAATGTAAAAGTTTTACAGTAAAACCTTGTCTGTTCCTGCTTTTTGGTGATGCAGATCGAGGCGTTTTTTGAAATTTATCCCAAGCGCGTCGCTCAGGTGCGTCCAAGCTTGTTTCTTATCTCAGGAACAGTAGGTCCTTGTGAACACTCAACATCGTAGAATTTTGTCTGAACCTGAAAATCAATTTAATTTCAAAGATCTCGCTCCCAATGTATTTGTGTAGTCGTTCAGCCTGACCGGGGTCTTGAACTGGAACATACGACCAGCACTCTTGACTGCAACTGGGCAGGTGCTGTTTGTGGATGCACCGTGGGTCTTCCAGCCAGCTTGGGCCATTATCCAGCCGTTGATGAGGAAGTATGCAGCCTTGGTGAGTGGATTCCAAAGCATCTCAAGGGGCACAATGGGGCGGTCCTTAATCAAGCTCTTGAATGCACAAGAGTGGAGTCATGCAGTCCAGTAATCGCTCCTCATCTCAATGTCCGCAGGTACGGTTTGTGTCTGTAGCGGAGCTGCAAAGAGAATACTTCACCCCAGACACCGTCCCTCCTGACTTCCGTTGACTCCACGTTGTGTACACCTGGAATTGCTCAGGGCCCAGTGCGGACGCACGAATTGCCCATCCTCTTACAGGCCCACTCTAGCGCCTTTTCCAGAAAGAGTGGTGTGTCCTAACTGAGCAGATGCTCAGTGAGAGGCCATCCTTGAACATACTGAACAGATGACAGAGCACTTTGAATGAAGCTTGAATGTACCGCTGCTGCACATAGCTAGTTCAAAGCTGTAAGCAAGCTGGATGCATTGCTGGTTCAATAGTCCATGGCAGCTTGCAAAAATCTGCTCAGAAGATTGCTAGAGCACCATAAAGCATCATTCAAGATTCAAGCTCTGAAGCTCTATGCTTGGGCTGTCCAGTACGCCTATAAACTTGCTAGATCCAGACGCACTCTTGAGAAGATTGTTTTCAACTCTCTTCAACAGGCCACTTTTAGTAACCCTCCTCGTCCCCATTGAGCTCTTCCTTTTTCCTCTTGGAGTTACTTGATGTGTGGTTAGTTTTCACTGCCTGCGTAGTGTTCTTTTCACGTCGATCAGGAAGAGATTATACCTAGGGCCGAGACATCCTCTCCACCAAAAAGAAAAACATTTTCCCTAATGGGGATGAGGAGGGTTACTAGCAGTACCCAGTGCTGCTGCTTGGAGGCCTCAAGCTGATTCTTGGGCCTGGTTTGTTCACAGTATTTGATCTCCTGATGGATGTGCCTTTGTTCTTGAAGGAGCTGGTCAGGGGGACGGACCTCGGATGCAGGTAGAGTTGCTGTGGCTGGCGCTGGGTGCTCCCTGTTCCTTCTGCGCCCTCCTCCACATCACAACGGATACCGGGAATTGTTCCTTGGTACTCTTTTCATTGGAACAACTTGTATTGCATCAGGGCGACTAGAAGTGAGCCTTTGTTTGTTTAGGGAACCACGAGGGAAAGTTTGTTTAGGGAGGGTTCTATCTGTTGAGCGTTCAGGGCTCTGGAAAGCTAGGTGATCTATGCTCCTAAATTTTGTAGGCAAGGCCTGCCCCGAGAGAGCCTTTGCTGACACTAATAAGAAGGACTGTCGGCAAGATTGTGGCGCTTGCTTACAAGGTTTACAAGGATAAGGCCTTCAGTCAAGAAGTGCGACTGCTAGCCTGCTCATAAAAGGCAATCAATTCATGAAGGAAATAAGGAAGTTTATTGTTGTTCTGGTTCAAAAAAGCAGACACATCATGAGATTCTGCCTGTGAGAACAAGGGAGCATATTTCCTGCGGAGAGAGACCACCTAGGGATGTGTGCAATGGAAGAGGACATGTTGTTCATCCTGGACATCGTCATCAGCCTCACAAAGGTCACAGTTTGGGGAAGAGCTGTGATTCCAAGTTGCTGTCTCATGGCGAAGGGTGTGAATGCGGAGTCTAAACCGAGCCACGCTGCGAATGACATCATGGGGGAGGTCAAGGAACATGTATTTGGGGAGGCTATAAGGAGAATGCATAACCAAGGCTCTTTTAGTAGGAGGAGCACACCACTGGTAATAAGTTAAGCGTTTACTGTTGCGCTCTCTAGGGTGTGTGTTGGAAAAAGGCTCCCAATATTGTAGGTGCCTGGTCCTGAGATCTACAACAAAACGACTAAGATCAATGGGCTCACAATTCAGCAGCTTCTGTTTGAAAATATGGGATTGTGGCAAACTATCCATGGCTGATAGAACATGGGAAGACCAGCAATCATCAGATCTCGAGCTCAGCCGCATGTCAGCCTGCAAAATCTTTTTCATTGTGGAGCTGTTGCATCGTGTCAAGGAGTTGTAAAGACGCATTGCTGCCCGGAACCAATTGAATTGTAAGGGCTCCAGACCACATTCCCGCATGATGCACCAAGAGGGAGTAGTGTCCCTGACCCCCAAAGTTCTTTTAAGCACTGTTAGTAGCCACTTCTGTACGGGATTGTCCATCTCTTTGCCTTGCCAAAGGTAAGGGGTAGCCCAGATCTGACTTGCATACATGCCAGCAGGGATTGCATACGTCTTGAGGAGCCAAATCTGGGCGTGTAATCTGTTGGCAAGGTCGTGCTCCTGAACAAACTTTTTGACTCGGAGAGTACCAGCTGTGAATGGTCTCAACGCTGCATCGGCCGCAACATCCAGATTGATTGTTTTGTCACACACCATGCCGAGATATTTGAAAGTATCTGTGTAGGGGAGCTGCGTACCATTAAAGTAAAGTGGGGGCAGATTATCAGACCTGGAATTGAAGCACATCACCTCAGATTTCAATGTGTTGACAGTCAGCGATTTCCTTTCAGCATAGGCTCAATTTGTTTAGCATGGTCTGCACGTTGGTATGGTCATTGGACATGAGAGAGAGGTCATCAGCGAACAGTAAGTGAGTCACCATGAAATTGGGAATACCGGTGAGCGCACCCTGCACCCCTTCAGCCAGACAGTCAATGTCGTTCAAGTAAAAAGTAAATTGAAAACAGCAAGGGGGAGAGAGGGCACCCTTGTGTGACCCCAAATGATGGCTGCACATTTGCTCTCTTGTCCCCATCCAGCAGCGTGTACTCATCCTCATGGTATAAGTCTTTCAGGATAGAGACAATGTGGTTTGGCATCTGACAGTTGTGTAAATGTTCCCACAGCTTGCTCCTTGGGATGGAATCATAAGCTTGCTTGAAGTCGATGAAAGCAGTGTACAATCGTGATGATCCCCCTTGTACTTTCTGAGCTGCATCTCGCAAGTGCCGCAGGATGAACAGGGGTTGCAGTGTACTACGGCCCGGGTAGAAACCAAACTGTGTGTCCGGAATTTTGCTGTGTTGGCTACACCAGTCTTGAATCATGGAGCGCAGCAGGTTGGCATACAATCTGTACAGCGTGCCACTCACTGCAATCATCCTGTAATTCCCTGGATCTGTCACTGGGCCCTTTTTGTGAATTGGGGTCAGCTTGGCCTCTTTCCAAGACCTGGGGATGTGGGCTTTCGTGATGAACAGCTTGAACATTGCAGCAATGTGAGGGGCCAATACATTGACATTCTCCCATCCCCTACCACGTTGTTTGGGCACTCGTTTGAAAGCACGTTTGATGAAGGTAGGAGTGATTGTGTCAAACCCAGAAGAAGAAGTGGTGTCCATGTTTGAGATGTGTGTCAAGACCAAGGCCAGCAGTTCGTTGTCCTCAGGCATGTTGAAGGGATGGGGACCAGGTTGTGAGTTGGTGTGTCTGCGACCCAGGGGGATCAAGTGGTCTCTGCCGGATACATTTCCTGTCCATCTTCGAACACGTGTCTGGTTCGCATCGTTAGGGTGGCTCACTGGTGTGTCTAAACACATTATGTAGATGATTGTGCCAGGAGCTCTCTGAGACAGGGGTCACATGCTTGGTGGTTGGCTGCTTCAGCATCTTGTGCACTGCAGGGTCTTTGGCAAATAATTTTTGTAGAAAAGAATTTCGTTTTGTATTTACGTGGCGCTTGCTTACCATATTTAACATGATGGAATGTTTACACCTTGAAAAATTGTGAAGGGCACTGCCTGGCTCCCCACAAATGGGACACTGTGGGCTAGTGGGAACTTTTGATTTAATTTTTTAACGTCTTAAGGAAAGAAAAGAAAAACCATGTAGGCAGAGGAAGCTCTCCCTACATCAATTAAGGAGAAGTAAACACATTAGCTCAGACAAGCCATGAGTCCCCTCCACCTCAAAGCTGCAACACAGAAAGTGCCAATGACAGGAGGTCTCCTTCTAGAAGTTAACATTGATTGTAAGAGTAGACAGGAAAAGGAAAGCTCTGGCTAATCAAGTTTAGCCTTCCCAAGCCTTTTGAATGCATGTGCGTCCTCAGATCACCATGAAGGTTTGAGAAGTATTAGAGCTTTTGGGTAGGTGAGTTGGGGCCCTCTGATGTGCTTGTCGGAATGAAATTTCACTGCCCGCGCAGTTTCCTTCAAATTAAAATTTGAACGTTGAGCCGCCAACAGTCTACCCAATGTCCTGATTGAAGGACAGTAGTACAGGTGTGATAGGGAAGAAATAAAAGAAAGAATAGGGAAGAAATCCTGAAGTTTTGAGGAACACAAGGGAAGCTTGCAGAAGACTACAAGGGAGGGTCTGCCAGACCCACGGCCGTCCATGTCTTCCTGTTTAAAATGGATTTCAGCCCTAAGCTCACACGTTGTCATGCCTGGACTTCGAATCTGACGCGGTCACATCATCTCCCCATGCACATGTAATACCAGTTCATATCCAATTTATGTACATATTATTAGTTCATGTCCAATTCAACTCGCCTATTCACAATCTGGTGGGTTTAATCGACTTCCTCTTTCCACAGCTTGTTCAAAGAAGCAAAAATCAAGTTGTATTTTTGTGTGTAGTCTGTCTCTAGAGTATATCCTGACGATTGTGCATGGCCACAGCGCAGATGATGCGTGTGTGTGGGTCAAGCGGGCAGCAGCAAGGACTGGTAGGTCCTCGGCAAGGGGGATTACGAGCGCTCCAATCACCGCACTTGCCCTCAAGAAGTAGCTTGCGGAAAAATCAGCAGCAGCTTAGGCGGACGCCCCTGTGCAGGCAAGCACCGTGCGGTACCCATCATTGCAATTGCTTTTCTGCTAATCGTGTTTACGAGTGCCGGTGGACAGGGGCGTGGCCTTCGCCCATACTCAATGGATCTGCATCTTGCATTGGTGGATTGCAAGTTGTGCACTGAACTCCCTCTTCCTTTTCCGTTCCCTTGTCAGGGCGGAGCAGGGAGAGGTCAAGGCAGTGGATTTAGATACAGAGGTGGAGTCATTCATGAAGAAGCAGGCAGAGGTGGAGAGTGGAGGTGCGCGCTGTGCAGTGGGTGCCCATGCAAGGACTCTAAACAAAGCTTGTCCAAAACAAACCACGCTGCATGTGCAATGGCGTTTCCCCCCAGCACCTGCACTTGGTTTTACCATGGTACATCCTTTTCCCTTCCCTGCAGCTGCATTTGCCCGCACCAAGGATCCAGAGCGAGTGATTGGCGCTGATGTTGTGGACGATGAGGTGTGTCACTGTTCCTCCCACCGGTCAACATCTGCTATCATGCCTGTGTGCCTTTCCTTTTTTTGTGTCATGTTGCATGGGACTCCGGATGCATGTGTGTGTTTGTGTACATGTGTGTGTGTGTGTGTGTGTGTGTGTGTGTGTGTGTGTGTGTGTGTGTGTGCGTGTGTGTATGTGTGTGTGTGTGTGTGTACGTGTTTGTGTATAAGTGTGCATAAGTGTGTGTGTGTGTGTGTACATGTGGGGTGTGTGTGACAAGCTTGCATATTCTGACCATTCGTCAATCAATCTTGAATGCGCACATCTCTTGAAGTCCAATGCCCTTCTGACACTTGCATGTTCAATAGCGTTTTTATGCACACTTTTTACTCCTTGTGCAGCGCCAACGTGTAGGGTTGGACAATTTCATCAAATGCGCCATATACTTCATATGTTCTCTGTAAAAATGTGGTAACATACTGCACAGATTTCACACAGAATGGCCAACCTGCATTGACGGTCCGTCATCCTGGATGCGTTCATGTTGCTGCACACACGTCATAAGCCTCCTCACCTGCATATTTGTTCATACATGTGTTGACTGCAGTCACAAAGTGTGCTCAGAGCTGCAAAAACATTGTGTTTTAAGTAAGCCCTAACTAACAGCAAATGCATTTTTTTGTGCCTATTGAAGGTACACCAGGGTTGCACGCTACAGTGCCACGGACACGAGTTTGTAGAGTAGCGTAGCCGTAGCGTAGCAATGGCTACGACTACTGCTACAAAAAAGTGCCCGGGCCAAATCGACAAGCAGTGCCTAAAGTCAGAAATTGATGGCCATTCATATCATGATTCTTGAAACAAAAAATAAACTAAATATAATTTTGTAATTTAGAAGCAAAGAGGGGATGCAGAGGAATAAGGAATGGACACGCTTGGGCTATTGGGAGGCAAATGGGTATGTGCAGAGGGCAAACTCAAGCCCATATCCTCGGGTTGTATAACAGGGACATCAAGCGTAGAACAGGGACATCAAGCAGATGGGAGGATAGGGGTGCACTGCCCATGCAGTGGCCACATGCACAGCCAGCTAGCACTTGTACAGGCGCTGCATGCATCTTAAGGTGTGCAACCACCTGCAAAGCACCTAAATATGTTATGCTGAAGTGCTCAGCAAGTGCAAATAGATGTAGCTTGTGCTTTGTGTGCCATACAGCAGCTTTTCATATACAGTTTTCTGGCTACTGTTACTGCTACTGTTGACATTCCGTAGCCGTAGCGTAGCAGTAGCGTGCAACCCTGATGTACACTATATGCTTAGAGCGCCATGATTGCCGATGCAGGACTCAATGTTTTCAAGACCCTTTCCCTCACCCCTTAAAAATTCAACAACTTTTCGCCCTGCATAGCAATCCATAAATGTCCTTCTATCAGGACATTTGGATGGCTTGCCAGAGGGGGTACATGCAAGAGTCTTATGGAGGGTTGAGTTGCCAATTATTGTTTTACACGCATGTTTGTTGTAATTCGCGCGCAGACTGCCAAAGCCTATGCCCGAGAACTGTTTGAAGTGCTCAAGCTGCTGAAGCGGACGCGCGATATGAGCGTGAATGAAGTCAAGCTCGTGGTCAGCATCGACGACCCACGAGGGAAGGTGGGTGTAGCAGAATAGTGCAGCAAAGATTGTAGGGACAGTGCTTATGCATTTTGGAAAGAGATGGACGCAAAGTGCGCTCTCCACAGAGGAACCAAAACCCAGTGCGAACGAGAATGAATTGAAACCAGGTGCTTGCACTGCCGACCTCTGAGGGAAGGTGACTCCATTCCTTGCTTAATATGAGGTGACGTCCTTCATCTGGGCATGTGGGAGTTTATTCCTTGCTCGCTGGAGGTATTGTGTTGTATGTCATCCTTGCTCGCTGGAGGTAGTGTGACATCCTTAATCCAAGCCTCGAAAGAGACTGGTGTTGGTTATAAACAGTAATACTGCCAGCTAATTGTCAGCACTGCTGATCCATGAGGGAAGGTGACTGTGCTAGGGAGGCGCGCTTAGGAACCTGGAGGCCATGCTGGTTCGTGCGTGCGTGCGCTCTGTGGCAGCATGCGCAGGGCCTTGGTCATGCTTGCGTGCATCTCTCACGAGCCGCCTTGAAACCCCCACAGAAAATGGCAGTTCCTTCCTGATCCTGCCTCTGCCTGATTCATGTGTATCACAGGAGCAACGAGCGCTGGGCATAGAGGACTCGAGAGGTGTGTCTCGTGATGAAATGGCGGCGGCGCTCATGGATGTGGCGGAGGGCAGGCTGCCCAAGGACCGCATTGCCCTGAAGTGAGTGCTGTGTGGCTCTCATGATTGTCCTATCAAGCGTGCGTGTGTGTGAGGAGGCGTGCTGATGCGCCCTCATGGATGTGGCGGAGGGCAGGCTGCCCAAGGACCGCATTGCCCTGAAGTGAGTGCTGTGTGGCCCCCATGATTGTTCTATGAAGCGTGCGTGTGTGTGAGGAGGCGTGCTGATGCGCCCTCATGGATGTGGCGGAGGGCAGGCTGCCTGAGGACCGCATTGCCCTGGAGCGAGTGCCGTGTGCCTGCTTTTGAAGGAGTGGTGGCCTTGCCTGGGGAATGCAAGTGCGCAAGGCAGACTGTGTGAGCGGAATCCATCACCTGGGAACGATTGCTTCTAAGGTCGTGGTTGCAACGACTGTTGCACTCTCTGGTGTGGCGCACAAGGTCCAAGGGCTTGTTGCCACCAAGTGCTGGCAGAGGGGAAAAGCGATGCAGATGCATACGCCTGGCCCCATGTTGGCATTCTATGTGGGGTAGGAGGATTCTGTTGAGCTTGGAGGGCTGGTAGTGCAGCACCAGAGTACTGGATGCAGGGAAGGAGAGGAAGGATGGTGTGCTTTTCAGGATGGTGACCATGTGCACATAGCAGCTTTCCAGGCACCCAGCCTCACTGTGGCTGCAACAAGTGCTGCACTGTTTGGTGTGCTTGTTTGCTGGGTGGCTACGCTCGTGGCTGCGACAGGCAAACTTTTTTTTATCATCGTGCTTGGTGGGTATGTGTCTGCAGCAGGCATGCTCTTTGTGTGGGACCTCCCACACGAAGAGCAAAGGTTGGTCTAATGACCCCAAGATTTTGATGTTGGTCGGGATCCCAAAGGCTGGTCTAATCACCACAAGATTTTGATGTCGGTCGGGATGAGTTTTTCAGAGCAGGAGTCCTGGATGTGTGGATGATGATGATGATGATGATGATAAGCCTTGCCTGGACAGCGGCTTTACAACTGCTCATCGCAGTCCTCCTCTATCATGGGTCTGGCATGCTGAGTTGCATTAGTGTTTGCGAGTGTTTGCCAGCAAACCAAATGCAGTTACTTGTTCCTGGTGCAGGATGGTCAAGGGTAAGGATGTGTGGGGATGTAGGGGTATCCTGGGAGATGGTTTGGAGGCCATCTCAGCCACCGTTTGCATGTGACCTCATTACCTGCTCTTCATCCCCAGGCCTTACAAACATCACAGTCAGCAGCCCTACTGTTCATTGCTGGTCCACTCATCCAGTGAATTTAGTCTGGAGCAAGACGTGTGCTAAACGCACATGAGAAAAACTCACGGATGATGTCTCGCCATCACACGAGTGCGCGCTCCATTACGTTGCCTCGTAACTTGTATTCGTGTGCACTCTGCTGCAGCTGCCTGCATTTAGATGATGGGGCAGGTGCTCAAAAGGTGCACAACTCTGTCACTCTGTTGCAGGTGCCTGCATGAAGAGGTGGTGAATTGGCCATTCCTGGACGCGGGGAACCCCAGCGACAGGATAGGGTCAGAGGGGGCAGCTGAGCCAACCAAGGCAGACTACCAGGCCCTGAACAAAGACAGTGAGTGCCTGTGACAAGGATGAGTTTTGGCTGGCCTGCAGCGCTTGCTGCATCATATACATACTTATGAGTCGAGCCAACACAGGCAGGCCTTCGTGCCCTGTACAAAGACAGTGGGTGCCTGTGACAAGGATGAGTTTTGGCTGGCCTGCAAAGCTTGCTGCATCATTCACATAAGTATGAGTCAAGCCAACACATGCAGGCCTTTGTGCCCTGAACAAAGACAGTGAGTGCCTGTGACAAGGATGAGTTTTGGCTGGCCTGCAGCGCTTGCTGCATCATTCACATAAGTATGAGTCAAGCCAACACATGCAGGCCTTTGTGCCCTGAACAAAGACAGTGAGTGCCTGTGACAAGGATGAGTTTTGGCTGGCCTGCAAAGCTTGCTGCATCATTCACATAAGTATGAGTCAAGCCAACACATGCAGGCCTTTGTGCCCTGAACAAAGACAGTGAGTGCCTGTGACAAGGATGAGTTTTGGCTGGCCTGCAGCGCTTGCTGCATCATATACATACTTATGAGTCAAGCCAACACAGGCAGGCCTTCGTGCCCTGTACAAAGACAGTGGGTGCCTGTGACAAGGATACCTCTGGCCGTCAGCAACTGCTGTGTCTTTTGCAGAAGGGATGCATGTGAGGATTGATGTCTGTACAAAGACAACGAGTGCCTGTGACAAGGATACTTCTGGCCTTCAGCATCTGCTGCGTCTTCTGCATAGGGGATGCATGTGAAGATGGTCTCTGCACCAGGTGTTGAACACAAATGGATTGTCATTTTTGTCATATGCTGCGCTCTATGCATGCGCTTGTGCTCAGAGGACAGTGCCGCCATGCACTGCTGCATTTAGGCTGTATGAACATGTGCTGGGTGCCAGATGGGCGACCCATATGAGATCGATGTGTGCTTGGCCGTGCACCTGATCGTGCGCTTGATGTGTGCTCAATCATGTGCTTGGTGGTTTGTGTCTGATGTGCGCCCCATCTGTTGATTTGCAGGGGCATGCGCCTCGGCGTGCTTGTGCATGTGCAATGCGCATGTGCACTTTCCAACTGCTACAGACGGCTCCATCGCCAAAGTATGCAGCACCCAGGCAGGCAAACTCTCACCCTTGTGCGCTTCCCTGGTGCTGCAGGTGACACCATTGCCAAGCCATACATCCTAGGCAAGGAGGCCAGGGCTGGTGATAAGCCCAAGGGCCTGGCAGACATGCTTCCAGACTGGTGAGCTGGCCCTGTGCTTGGTGAAATACTGCAGGCTTCATGTGTGGCCTCCGCAAGCGTGCATTTTGATGTGCACGTGCATGGACACGCATCGCGCACTTTCCCCTTTTGACGCATCTGCCATCGCTCGTCATCGGTTTGAGGGCTCTAACCTGGAAGTGTTCCCAGGCTGGTGAGCTCGCCCTGTGCTCTGTGAGGTACTGCAGGCTTCATGCCTGGCCCTTGCAAGCATGCGATGACGCCCATCGGGTGCTTTCCCCTTTCTTTGATGCATCTGCCAGCACTCGCTATCGGTTTGAAGGCTCAGCAGGAATGCTTTCCGGCCAGTAGCTGGTGCTGTGCTAATGGTGCAGGCTGTGGTCGGTGGCAGCCTTTGTGTTGTTTCGTTTTCGGCCTCGCTGCGTTTGCCTGGCGAGGGTAAAAAAGCCAAGGGTGTGGCACGTATGCTTCCAGGCTTGTGAGCTGGTGCGGGGCTCTTCAACGCGCACTGTGATGAATGGCCACGGTGTGTGGCCTTGATGTTTATTGTGTTGTGACCTCGATAAACGCGAATTTAAAGCTGGCCGAAAAGGCTGTGGATGCCGTGCTTGTAGGGTTGGCCAATTCCCTGTTTTTATACGTGTTATACAGCAAATGTATGGAATTTTTGGCACTAAATATACGGGCATATGGTATTGGCATACGGAACTGGCCAACCCTACGTGCTTGGCTAGGATCACTTGAGGCAGGACATTTACGTGTTGCAGGCTGCTCGTGCCTTTCAAGGGCCCTTTATCCCTCAAGGGCCCATCAAAGCTCTTACTCCGGCAGACACGGCATTTGCATCACGTGGTGGCCGTCCTTCTCGGCCAGATTCACAACTCGTCACAGTCGCCTCAGTGTCCAGGGCATGGAATGCAGGCGTGATGTAGCCTGCTCTTTAAGTTTTGGGAAGGGTAATTGCTCTATAGGCAGTGCTCAGGCTTGATGGCTGCTCGGTGGCTCGCTGGGTCAATGATTGCTCTCCAGGCTCAAAGATTGCTCTACAGGCAGTGCTTAGGCTTGATGGCTGCTCAGTGGCTGGCTGGCTTAATAATTGCTCTACAGGCAGTGCGCTACAGGCCCAGTGATTGTTCTGCAGGAAGTACTGTGGCTCAATGATGGCTGAATGGCTCGCTGACAGCTCGCTTGCTGATGGCTCTTCAGGCAGTGCTCAGGCTCGATGTTGGCTCATGGCCCAATAGTTTGATGATGGCTTGATGGTCCACTGATGGCTCTTCAGGCAGTGCTCAGGCTCGATGTTGGCTCATGGCCCAATGGCTCGATGATGGCTTGATGGTCCACTGATGGCTCTTCAGGCAGTGCCCAAGCTCAGTGATTGTTCTGCAGGAAATACTGTGGCTCAATGATGGCTGAATGGCTCGCTGACAGCTTGCTTGCTGACGGCTCTTCAGGCAATGCTCAGGCTCGATGGTGGCTCATGGCCCAATGGCTCGATGGTGGCTTGATGGCCCACTGATGGCTCTTCAGGCAGTGCCCAGGCTCAGTGGTTATTCAGCAGGAAGTTCTGTGGCTCGATTATGGCTCTATGGCTCGGTGATGGCTGAATGGCTCTTCAGGCAGCGCCGGGGATCAATGATGGCTTCATGGCTTCTGCAGGCAGTGCTTGGGCTTTGATGTTAGCTCATGGCTCGATGGCTCACTGATGGTGCTACAGGCCGTGCTCAAGCTCAATGATTGCTCAATGGCTCGATGGTGGCTCGATGATTGTCCTGTAGGCAGTGCTCAGGCTGCGCCTGAGTGCACCCTCTTGTGCTGTGTGAAATGAGTGTCTTCCTGCCTGGAGCAGTGTGACAGCCCCCGGGCGCTGTCGTTCCTGGTCCAGCATAAGCTCTCTGGCAGATCCGATACGGGTTTCATAGATAGGTGTGAAAGCGTACAATTGAAACACGAGCATGCACATGTTGGATGAATGTATCAAGGGTGCATCCTGATGACAGCTCTGTTCTGCATATATCAAGGGTGCACCCTGATGACAGCTCTGTTCTGCATATATCAAGGGTGCATCCTGATGACAGCTCTGTTCTGCATATATCAAGGGTGCACCCTGATGACAGCTCTGTTCTGCATATATCAAGGGTGCACCCTGATGACAGCTCTGTTCTGCATATATCAAGGGTGCATCCTGATGACAGCTCTGTTCTGCATATATCAAGGGTGCACCCTGATGACAGCTCTGTTCTGCATATATCAAGGGTGCACCCTGATGACAGCTCTGTTCTGCATATATCAAGGGTGCATCCTGATGACAGCTCTGTTCTGCTGCTTCATTTACAAGGCATCTGCAGTCCATCACGACCAATACCTGCCAACTTGATGCTCAGAAAGAGGGCTGAACCTGTTGAGGTTGACCTTCATCAAGTAGGGTGGACAGCGTGCCTTCTGTTGCTCGTTGCATGCTCCTCCATGCACAAGGCAGGTGCCTTTCTGCGTTTTCAACCCTGCCTTCTTGTGTTGCTCATCACTTGCTCCTTCATTTACTAGGCATCTGCAGTCCATCACGACCAATATCTGCCAACTTAATGCTCAGAAAGAGGGCCCAGACTCAGCAGGAAAGGTTCAAGACAACAAGTGTGAATCAATGCCATGTTCTAGTGATTCCATGTGACTTTTCCATTTGTAAGTTTGTTTACCTGCATCGCAGGGTGGGGTGCGGCACACTGTACAGCCTTCGTGCTGTCCCTGTGTTTCTGGCTGCAGGCACCGTCCTGTTCTCTTCTGCAACTCCCTCGGTTGATTTGTGTATGTGTATGTTTTTTCTGCAGAAAGAAAGAGAGAAAGAAAGAAAGACCATGCAATCCAGTCTGGCCGCGTGCATTAAGGAACGGTTTATCTGCATTGCAGGGTGGGCTACGGCACGCTGTACGGCCTCAGTGCTGTCCCCGTGTTCCTAGCTGTGGGCACCATCCTCATCCTCTTCTACAACTCCCTCAAGTAATTGAGGTATGGCCTTCCTGCCATCCCCATGTCCATGGTCGGGGGCACCGTCTTCAACCACTTCAGCAGCTCTCTCGACTCATTGAGGCGCCGTACCCCATCCTGGAGCTGTATGGATGTCATTGGTGGTGGAGCTGTCCTTCAGCTTGAAAGAGCTGTTGGTGATGACAGTGTCTCAAAACTTGAAAGGATGGCCAGCTGATGAAGCAGGGGGTTAGGCTCACACCATATCCTGCTTTGCAAATGTTTAGTTGTGGGCTTCTCCTCCCAGCTGGGCGGCATGCAAAAAGCTGAGCTAGGTTTCTGCTTTGAGTTGTGTGCCACAAATTGTTGCTGAGCAACATCAGGTTCTGCTGCTATGCACCAACAGGGAGTGTATGTATACCACAACTAACTCTAATGCAGCCAGCATGAGCTTTTGTTAACAATCCGATTTGTCTCGCAACTCTGCAACAAGCACTTTTTAACCCGGTGCTGGTTGTTCTGGTATGTTTGATGGTATGTTGGCTTTTCCAGCCTTTTGTTTTGATCCCTTTTTCATCTCGTTTTTACTCTCCTGCTCTACTTTCCAAGATGTAATGAAGGTTGGCTCTGTGCATAAGGATGCAACCCAGCCTTAACTATGCAAGGGGCTGACAGGAAACAACTAGCGAGGGTCTGACAGCTTGAATGCATCTGTGCACTACGCCACAACTAATGGAAAGGAAAGAAAAGGGTCACATAGCTGTGCATGCCTACGAGGGCAGCTTAGCTGAAGCATAAAGAGATGCCTGCAACCAAACCAGACCTACTTGGAAAGGAAAGGAAAGGGTTACATAGCTGTACCTGCCTACGAGGGCAGCTTAGCTGAAGCATAAAGAGATGCCTGCAACCAAACCAGACCTGAGTTTGAAACTAAAAGAAAAGTCTGAAGTCTACAACTGTTTTTGCATTGCTAAAAAACAGAGATATAGGAAGCGTAGGGAAGGGAAGGGAAGGGTTACATAGCTGTACCTGCCTGCGGGGGCAGCTTAGCTGAAGCAAAACGTGCCTGCAACCAAACCAGTCCAAACTAAAAGCAAAATGAGCTAGAAGCTCAGTCACAGCATTTCAGGCAAGCAGACACAAACTTGGCTAATCCTAGGACATCAGCCTGATTCATGAAGTCTCTAAGGCGTGATGCACTGCTTGGGGGTGCAGAGCTAAACAGATGCTGGAACTGAGTGCGCAGTTCTGTTAAATCCTGGGATGGGCAATCCAGGATAACATGCTCTTCGTCTTGTACAGTGTGCCAGTCACATTTATTGCAAATTCTAAGCTCGTATGGGCACCTATTTCCATGATGCCGTTGGGTTTCTACTCGAAGGTTGTGACCGGAAAGGCGTAAGCATGAAATACTGCGAAATAATTTTTGAGGAATATCTTGTCGTAGGTAGAGAGGTAGCAATGGCTTTTTGTTTCTCTTCTTTTCATCCCACCAGCCTGGTATAGAGCCCAATGGAATGCCAAAGTGTGTGTGGTACGTCCTCATGATTCTACTGGAAGCATGGGCCTCTTGTGGAGTCAGACTGTCCAGACTCCTCCAATCATGGATAATATGCTCACGAAGAACACCCTCCAAGTCGTTCATGTTAACCTTGGCTCTGGTGCGTATAGCAGCAGCAAACTGTTGAGCATGAGGCACGTCATTCAAGGCTGTCAGAACCTGGTGAGTCCAACTGCCCTTTTTATCAGCAAGTCGTAGGTCTGCTTGCGCAACTTGGCTCAAAAGGGCATTGCTTGTACTGAGAAGAGAGTTCCAGAATCTCATGATACACCTGAACCAGTAAAAATAAAGGGGCATCTGTCCCGTCTCTCGAAGTAAGCAGTGCGTTTCAGTTGCTCTCTTAACACCCAAAAGAGACTTGAGGAAGCCTGTATGATAGACATGTGCTTTAGTTTTCGCTGATGACTCGAAAGAAAGTTTGTCTGTAGCCCATATTTGGCATCCGTATAAACCTGCTGTGAGTGCAAAGACTTGAAAGAGCCAAAGCATGGCATGTTTCCTATTCAAGATACCAAGTTCAGCGCCAGCCTTTTGTACTCTGGCAATGCCTCCCATAAAGTTACGTGCCATTTGGCTTGTAGCAGCATTCATTTTGCCATCACGTCTCAGTAGAACTCCAAGGTATTTAAATTCTGTAACAACCTCAAGGGCTGTGCCATTGTACTCAAAAGTAGGCAGTTGCGTAGAATCTGCGCTGAAAAAAACCATGACCTTGGTCTTGTTTGTATTGAGTGTCAGCTCTTTGTGGCGCGCATACTCATGGAACCTATTAAGCTGGAATTGCAGGTTTTCTGCAGAGTTTGCAAGAACCATCGTGTCATCTGCATAATCACAATGGGGCACCTTGGTTGTTTCTGTGGCTGTAACAGCCCCTCGTCCAGAATCTAAAAAACGGTCCATGTCATTGGTATAGAGGGTGTATAAAAGAGGGCTCAGTGGGCACCCTTGTTTCAACCCCTTGTTTGGGGCCACTTCACCTGACTTTTTGTCTCCATCAACAAGAACGTATACCCCCCCTTGGTACATGGCCATGATGGCTTGTAATAAGTATCCAGGTGTGTTCATTCTCTGCAAGTGTTCCCACATTCGCTTCCTCTGGACATTGTCATAGGCAGCTTGGAGGTCCAGAAATACTGTGAAAAGTTTTTTCTTTGTTAACTTGGCTGTTGAAAGGGCATGTCGCAAAACAAAGAGGGGTTGATTGGTGTTTCTTGTTGGGCAGAAACCAAATTGTGTGTCAGGAATTTGGCCTTCAGTAAGGGCCCACTCTGTCAAAAGATCACGCACAACATTGGCATAAAGCCTGTATACACAGCCATTGATGGCAAGCATTCTGTAATTTTTTGGATCGCTCAGTGCATCTCTTTTATAAAGAGGGGTAATTTTTGTTTTTTTCCAAGCTTGTGGTAGCACACCAGCTGACAAAAGCAAGCGGAACAAATCTGTCAAAAAAGGGAGTAAAACATTCTCTGTCTGACGTTTCCCTCGGTCATTTGTGTATTCCCTTTCTGCATGTTTGATAAAAGGGGTTGAAAATGGATCGAAGCCCGGGCTGGAGTCAGCATTCATGCGAGAAATATTTCTCTGCACGTAGGAAGTCAAAGTTGCTGCATCTGGAACGTTGTAAGAATTGAGACTGGGTTGTATTGGAGACTCAGCAGTGTTTGACCTGTTTGACCTCTGTCTGTATCTTCCGCCAGGTCCTGGGGGTGTTGCAATTTCAGATGGCGTGGCTAGTCTAGATCGAAGCTGGTCACTCAGTGTTTGGTGTTTGTGGGGTAACCTGGATCGAGTGCTGTCTCTGGTATAACCATCCTCTTGTGTTTGAACAAAGTGTTGCTGGAGATGTTTAGTCCAAATGTCTGCAGGAATAGGGGTTGTGTGCTTGTGTTTGTAAGCTCTCATCACTTTGTAAGCGTCTACACTGCGTGAATCAATGAGGTCAACTATTTCCTGAGCCTTTTGTTTCTGGTGAGCTCTCTGTCTCGTTCTGCAATATGATTTGTAAGCACGTTTGAGGTCTGCAGCAGGTAACCTGTATTTAATATGACGTCGTATTTCTGCTTTGTAAGCTCTGCATGTTCCATCAAACCAAGGTGCCATGGGAAGGCCCAGTCGTGCTCTTTGTGGTTTGTGTTTTGCGACCATGTCAGCCATTTCAGCAGCATGTTGGATAAAGGAAATAAAGCAGTTGTAAGCAGAATCAGGATTGCCACCTTGTATGGCTTCATTGAACATCTGAGGGACACGCTCATTTTCCATCAGGTTGGCCACGTATTTCTTTAAGAAATCCTCTTTCCAGATGAGCCTCAGTTCATTATCTCTCTGCTTCATTGTATGTGTGAGAAGGCGCACGTCAAGGTGTGGTAATCCATTCACAACGAACTGGCACGTCAGAGGTCTGTGATCCATGAGGTCAATGTTTGATATAACCTCTATTTCATGGCAGCATGAGTATAGGTCAGGAGACATAGCCATGTGTTCTGTCCGTGTTGCGTTTGGAGTGGCAGCAGCGTTGTAGCCAAAGAAAGTGGGTTGACCTACATCTCCTCTACCTCGTCCAGTAGTAAGTATCAGTGGCGTGAAGACAGCAATGTCCAACAAACACTCTCCTGCTATATTTTGGCGAGACTTGTGACACTGGCATGCGCGGGTCTCTTTGAGCTGCGGGAATGATTCTAGCAAGTAAGAAAAAGGCTCAATAAAAGGGTCTGGCTGGTGGTCAAGGTGCGTATTAAAATCCCCCATCAAAAACAAGTGAGAGCAGTTGGCTTGGGCCTCAGAAACCTCTAATTGCAAGTCAGAGAACATCTGCCGAATAATGAATTCGCTCCGAGTGCCAGATTGGGGGTTGATGTAGATTGCTCCCAAAATCACTTTTCCTTCCACCCCAAAAACAGAGCCACAGATTTGTACCCAAACAGCTTGGATAGAATCGGAAACCTTCCAGATACGGACAAGGTCATGTAGACTGTTGTGAATATAAATTGCAACTCCCTGCCCTTTTTGCCCTTCAAAATCCACTGTATTGTGAAAGCATTTGTTGTGCGTGTAGAGATGAGAACTCAAGGGTGTAAGGTCACTCACTCGCGTTTCCAGCAGCACAGTAATGTGGTTCTCCCTCACATGAGTAACCAGTTGATCCAGTTTGTCAGAGTAAGTAGTTTTTGGTATTCCGTCACAGTTTAAAACAGAACATTTAATCCGCTTGCATTTGTCAGCATGGCTGCTCAAGCCCTATTGGTTTGCAATTTGGCCAATATGTCTGTCAGTTTGAGCACTGGAACCGTAGCAAGCATGAGGTTGTTGAGCAGCTTGGGCAAGGGCTTGCAGCACTGCGGGGGAGGGAGCTGAGGGGGTTTGCTGGGCTGGGAAAATCCTGGCGCGTAGCTGACGCTGTGGAGGGGGGGGCATGTTGCGTGGGGGTGGAGGGGGCATGCTGCGTGTAGGTGAGGTGGCGTTTGCTGTACCAGGTGAGACTGCCTGGCGCTTGTGGGGGGTATACTGGCTGCGCACGTGCTTAGGAGTGGTGCGTGGGGGCGGTGGGGGTTGCTGCTGCTGCTGCTGCTGGGGAAAGGGTGTTTGGCGCGTATGGGGGAGAGTGCTTCGCTGCTGCTGCTGCTGCTGTTGGAAGGAGGTTGGGCGCACAGAAGGGGGAGTGTTTTGCTGTTGCTGCTGAGTGCGGGGGTGTGCTGTTTGGGGCTTTTGCTGCTGGAGGGGTGCTATCATTGCCTGCGCTACCTGACGCGCTCGAGCTCGTCTGTCTCGGTCTGCTGTTGATGCTGGAGGAGGAGCGGGCTGCTGCTGGTTGGGGAGAGGGGCCTGGTTCCTAGGAGGGGGAGTCTGTTGTTGCTGCTGCTGCTGCTGCTGCTGCTGACGGGGAGGGTGAGTTGCTTGGGGTGTTTGCTTCTGGGCGGGAGGGCGTGTGTTCTGGGATGTAGAGGGGATTGTGCGGGCTTGTGACTGCTGCTGCTGCTGCTGCTGCTGGGGAGTGCGAGGGGCGAGGAGTGGGCGGAGGTGCTTGGTAACTGTTGCGGCGTTGACCGAGTTGAAGGGTTGGCCTCGAGCCGGGGGGCGTCCTGCCCAGAGGTGACGGACGAAAGGGTACTCTAATGCTGCTGCTGTCGGCCTCTCCTTGAACATGATTTTGTCACCCCTCGCCTGGAAGGAGGCGTCTGTGAGGCCGGTGTCCCTGGCCACCTTCTGCAGCCGGATGGCCAAGTCGACCAGGGTGTTCTGGAGGTGGGTGCGCTTGTGTTCAAGGACGGCATGTGTGCTGTTGGGGCTGGCGCGGAAGGAGTGATATGCTGCTGCTGCTGCCTCTCCGCTGGTGAAGTACACCGACATGCGTGGCTTGCCCAAGCCATTGACCCGCAGCTGCTCAACATACTCAATGCTTGACGGCTCGCAGCACAAAAAACGTGACACGTCGAAAGGAGAAGGAGCGCAAGGTAAAGCAGCCGTGCTCTTGGAGCGGAGATGTCGAACAGAGTAAAGTTGGACCCTTTCAAACTGGTCCTGCGCACGTTGTGCTTGAAAATTCGCAAGAGAAATCCCTGCAATAACTTCGAACGCGTTGTGCTTGTCGCAGGGAGAGGAGAAGGGGTCAGTGTCAAGAGCAACATCTGCTGTTACGCGGTTAACCTCGTAACCGCGTAGGGCTTTGGCCAGTTCCTGATTAACGCGTGTTTGCTCGCGACCAGAAAGATCGTTAAAAAGCCTTTGTATTTCCTCGTCGTCCTTCCTGGACTTTGTGCGGAATCGCTCTTCCATCCGGGCCTCAACATCCTTCACCAACACCTTCAGCTCCTCCGACAACACCTTGCTCAGCTCACGGAATCGTGTTTCCAGCAATTTTAGGCATTCATCTGCAGCCATGTTGATCAGTCCGAAAATAGGAATAGGAAGCGTAGAAGTTGCTCAAACTGTTTCTCAAAAACCATGCCACATTCATGTACAGCCCCATGCTCGCCAGGATAGCAATGAGGTACGTGTTCAGCAACCAGAGGATTGACAGACATGTGTGTAGCTCCAACAAAGCATACATGTGCGCATACCCAAACTCAGTATGTTCAGCCCCACAGCAACAAGAAACACCCTGTGTAACCCCATGACTGGCAGCAATCATCAGCCATGTTTAGCTTCCAAAATGCTGTACTGTGTGTGGCCCCACACCTTTCTGGACTGCATGTTGTGTAGCCCCAATACCCCTCACACCAACTGTTCAGCTCCACATACTTCCAATTGAAGCACATGTTTAGCGCCAGGATGAGAAAGAAAGGCATCTGTGGCCCCAACACTGGCCTCGCGCACAAGTCAAACCAAGTGTGTCTGGCCTCAAAGCACAGGAAACTGGTAGTGTGCAGCCCCATGACAGGCAGACCAAAGCCAGCCATGTCTAGCTCCCACAAACAGAGTGCAATGGATGACCCCACACCAGTTTGACCCGTGATTGTAGTATAGCTCCAACATGACTATCACCACCACTGTTTAGCCCCACATACTTCCAAAGACGCATCCAGTTCACATGTGTAGCACCATGAATCCTACGTATCACAAGCCAAGACACAAGTCCGTGGGCACTATGTTTGACCAAACAATGTGCTCACTGTTGGGCATCTTGGGCCTTCATTGCCTGGCGCATGTGCTTCTTCTCTTTGTCTTTTATACGCTTCAACTGGCGCGGGGTCGGGGCGGGCTCGGGGAGGGGGCCTTCGTACTGTAGCCATGCGAACACGAGAGTTGTGAACAGGCACTGTGAGGCAAAATCCAGACGCATCGGGTGCCTTTCACGCAGAAATGCGACAATCCACTCCTTATCAAGCGCAATCTTGTGTTGCTGCCAACTCTCCTTGTCAAGCCTCTGCAGTAGCCGGGGGCTCTCCTGGGCATTGCTCGTCATCCCATCCGTGGGCATGCTGCTGGACATAACGCCGGCAACTGGTCCACCTTCAAGCTGCGTGTGCGCAAGCACACCTTTCCGCCTGGCAGGGGCTCGGCGCCGTACTCAGAGTGTCAAGACACTGGCGAAGCCCTGCCAGACGGTGCAGTGGAAGCTATCCCATGCTAATTATCCTAAGGTTTAGATTCTACGACGCAAGGGCAGCATTCCTTCCTGCCAAAGGAAAGAAAAACTACGAAGGCAGAGGATACATCAATTCAGGAAAAGGACCTACTTGGTTAGTAAGCTTGAAACTAAAAGAAAAGCTTGAAGTCTATAAGGTTTACAAGGATAAGGCCTTCAGTCAAGAATTGCGACTGCTAGCCTGCTCATAAAAAGCGATTAATTCATGAAGGAAAAAAGGAAGTTTATGGTTGTTCTGGTTTAAAAAAGCGGACACATCATGAGATCCTGCCTGTGAGAACAAGGGAGCATATTTCCTGCGGAGAGAGACCACCTTGAAGTCTATAACTGTCTACGCCACAACTTAGGCTTCAATCTTAATTAGACGCATGCCTTTTTTTGCAAGCAGGGTCATGGTAGTTCCCAACACACCTTGAAGAAAGGTGAGGGACGCAAAGGATTAATTGGTGGTAGCTTCACTGATGTTCTCAGGTGCCTGTAACCCAAACACTCGAAATGGAGGACATTTTCTTGAGCAACTCTTTTGTCCTTGTTTTTACAAGGAGAGGCTTTAAGCTTTTCTCTGGCCAACCATTCATTTCTTGATTTCTATTTGATAGAGAAAGTACCACGTAGGCAGAGAGAACACTCCCCACATAAATCAAGGAGACACATTGGCTTGAAGGGCCTTGAGTCTACACCACCAGGACGGAAGAGGGAGGCCAATTTGATTCTGATGGCTTTCTGGCACTACGCAGCTCCAGGTGACAGATTATAAAGAAAATAAAAGTCTACGCCAGCCAGGAGGCTGCGTGCATTTAGGAAAGGTTCCCTGATTAGCAAGCTAGAAAAGGTCTCACCTATAGGCCCTCAAGCCTAAACTAGACTGAGCTAGCCTAGGAGGAAGCCAAAATCAAGAGCTTATGAGGATCTGGAGGGTTGACTGCCATGCCCCTGGACGCCCGGACTCTTCTTCTCCTGCTCTCCCCTGCCGCGCGACCAGCAAACCCTCCCCCAGAAGTCCCCTGGAAATGAAGTGCATTCTGGTTTTAATAATAGTTGCTAATCTTTGGATAGCATGGCAACTCAGTTTGGATGCTAATGATTTAGCCTTCTGCCTGGTTAAACCCAAGTCGATAAGAGGTTTAATGGTGTAGTCGTTATAATAGTGCCTGCCATACCAACTAAGATTAACAACGGCTACGCCATTCGCAAGAATGTCACCTTTGACTTCCAACCTACAAACCCCCAGACAGATATCATGCCAACATGGCAACGTGATATTATCATCAGAAGTGTTGACCTCATGAAGGAAAGTCTCCAACCTGACACATCTGTTGAGGTCGCCATGCCAGCACAAATGCCAAAGGTAACCACTCTGAATGCGCTTGTATTTACAATGCCAATTGCAAGTGCGTTGGCATGCTCACTGTCGACAGACTCAAGACCCTACTCGAAGCCTTTGAAGCAGCCAGAAGGGCAGGCATCCATGCCACCATCCAGCCACTTGTTCAGGATTCAGCAACAGAAATCATGGGACTACTCTCACGTCAGAAGGCCCAACAGAAATATATCTCTGCCAAGAGCAGAAAGGTCTAAAACTCTAACGCGTTGATCACACCACCACACATTTGATCAGCCCTACATAAAAGGTGCATGGTCTCAACAGAGAGGTTCTCCAACCCTCTTGAATTTGACGGTATCTTTAACACTTATTTCAGCACAAGCAACCGTGACCAGGTCTTCGGGGCACATACAGACGCCCTCTCTGTACGCTACAATGGCTTCCCCTTCTGCCATCCCCCTCATGATGATGAAATTATGTTCACACTCCTGCGTCACGCAGTACACTCCTCCCTCCAAACCACCGAGCCAGTTGCCACCTTCATGCTTCTACCCCACTGGAGAGGCTTCAGTTGCAATGCCTGCATGAGTTGGCTTAATCATTACCCAGGTCTTGCAAAAGTGCTTGCCAAATTCCCTGCAGGAAACATCCAATTTCAGACACCCCAGCATTGGTTCGATGCCATGCCTAACCTCACCCTACCTTCCTATCCTATGCAACTCATTGTTGTCTGGAATCGAAGAGCTAGAGAAGCACTTGATAATGCAAACAAAGACTGTTTCCAACTCCTTAACCAAGATATACCAGAAGCTCACTGGCTACCCCTGGATCGTCCTACTCCTGCCACAACATTACATACCCACCAACACCTCGCATCAAACACTTGAAAAAGAAATTTCAATCACTCCCCCCTGACACGCATAAGTGTTCACACAAATGCCCTCAGGCTAGGGCAGCTTTCATACTGGTTACCACTAGGCGTGCAATTGAGAACAAAAGCAATTCTCACAGCCATGTTCTGGAGCCAAGTGCTTCCAGTAACCCTCCTGACCCCCATTAACCCTTTTTGTTTTAAAACTTTGTGGTGGAGGGGACTCACGGCTCTCTGGAGCCAATGTGTCTCCTTTTCCTTAATTGATGTAGGGAGAGTTTCTCTGCCTACGTAGCTTTTCTTTTCTTTTCTTTTCAGCTTTCATACTGCCAACTACAAAAAGATGTTCACACCTAAGATCAAAGACTGGAAAGATATCACCTACACTGATGGCAGTGTAATCAAACATAAAGATGATGACTCCCCACCACTTTCTGGTTCAGGTATTTACAAACCGGGAAAGGACACCAGTCCACCCTTCCAACACTTGCAGCTGCACATAAAACCCAATGGTTGTGGACCTACAAATACCATCAACAGAGCAGAACTTGCAGGTATTCTTGTGGCACTCCAACAAGGACAAACTGACATTGCCTCTGATAGTGCATCCTGCCTTTCCCAGATTCCTAAACAAACTCTCAATCCGATGCGCATGAGGTATCACCTACATGCAGAGCTTATTCGTGCTATATCAACCATATTAGAGCACTCCCCTCATCCTATTCATTTCTACAAGGTCAAAGCCCACTCTGGCATCATTGGCAATGGGGGGGCTGATGCCTGCGCACGGTCTGCAGCCCTCACGGCCACCACAGATATTGAACTCCCACATGCCCGGGACCCTTTCCATAATTTCTACTGGCTCTCATTGAAGACCTCACACGGACGAAACGTTAGCCTGCACCGCTCCCACGCTTTCCCAACCCACTACCTCAACAACCTGACAGACAAACATAAATTATACATGCATATAAAGCACAAGCTAGGCTCTGCTGATATCTCTGGCTACTATTACAATAGCTGGCAGAGGCTCAACCATGCCATACGACCCACTTCCCCAATCATCACTGCCAATATAGAAGCTCACAACCCAACCTGTCAACTTACTAACAAGGAAATCAGCAACTCCTTTTGGTCTACTCCTAAGATTACTCTTAAACAACAGTTAAACGTAATCAAATACCGCACAGGGACAGTCTACACACAAACGCATGCCATCAGATTCAATAGGTCCTCCACCAATGGAATATGCCCGCTGTGTGATGATATGGACAGCATTAATCATGTTGTCCTCAGACGTCCAAATCCAACTATGAGTGGTATGCACACCAACAGACACCATGTTTGCCTTAGCTTCTGTGTTAAAGCTGTTATGCTGTATCACCGTTACTGCACGTTTCTTGTTTTCAAAGCAGGTAACACACTTGTGGTGGCGCCATGAAAAGATTAATGTCCAGGGTTGCCAATAACCATGCAACAAAGGACGGGTACACTCGAGCTTTTGGCTGGAGTTGCGAGTGCACCGGCTAAGCTCTTTTCATGTTGCTGCTAAGCTGCTCTTGGTCTTGCTGAACGGTGCTGGCTTGGCTGCAGCACGCAGAGAATGTCTGGAGCAGACACAGCGTTTGGACCAGCTTCACCAGGTTAGGGTTACATCAGAGACGAGGCACCCCTGGCACAAGGCCAGGGATAACAGGAACAGCGCCAAACCTCAATGGAAGGTGGAACAGAAGGTTGAATAAAAGAGAGCATCCAATAAAAGAGCCCCACTAAAATACAGGTCAAACCTCACACTCTAGGTTTTGCAAAGATTCAGCAATAACCACGATTTGACGTGACAAAGCCCTTAGCAAAGGCAGGTTTGGCTCAACCCTTATTGGTATGGATGCCTGCCGTAATGAGAGACTCTTGGATCAGGGGATACAAGTCCCAGAAAATATCTCCCGAGCCATTCCAGACTGGTTTTTTCCTAATGGTACTGGATCCTCTGCTCGGCACCAGAGCCGCCCTGATGTTATCTTCGTGAGATCTATCCCAGGCAGACAAGCTCACCTTGATCCTTCTAAGATCCCTCCTCAAGACAGAGACATTCACCTTGTTGAACTGAAATTCTGCCCTGACACCAAGCCCTTTATCACTTCAGAAATTGCAGCAACTCAACATGCTCGCACTATGACCAGACCTAGAACCCGCAGCTCAAGGAATCCAAACAGGAACAACAAGGTGACTCTACACTTCATCCTGATTGGTGTGGCTGGCACTATCTACAATGAATACACGATCAAACCTCTTGTCAATTTGGGCCTATCCAAACAAAAAGCAAAATCCCTAGCTTTCAAGCTGAGCTGTCATGCCATGCAGAGACTAAACACTATCATTAACACCAGACATGCTCTTTGCTTACAGGGGGCTTCTGGGGGGGGGGGGGGGGTCGCTGGGCGTGCCGAGGTGGGTACACGGAGAAGGAGAGTCCGGGCGCCTCGGGGCATGGCCGACAACCCGCCTGATCCTCATTAGTTCAGTCTCTTTCCCTCTCCTAGGCTAGCTGTAGCTAGTGTAGTTTTGAGGGACCTCTGGTGAGGCCCTTGCTAGCTTGCTATTTAAAGGACCTCTCCTTAATGCACGCGGCCTGTGGCCTGCGTAGACTTTTCTTTTCTTTTTCTTTCAACTAAGATGATGTGCAAGATCACTTTGTTGTTCCTGTTAGGGTTTCTTGAGCTGCGGGTTTTTAGCCTGGTTATAGTCACTATACCAACACAGTGTTGGTATGCTGAGCAGTTGCAGCTTCTAGAGTGGGAAAGGGGTTGGTATCAGGGCAGAATTTAAATTCAACAAGATGAATGTCCCTGTCTTGAGGAAGGATCTTAGTAGGGTCAATGTGTGAGATCGACCTGGGATGGAGCGCACAAAGACAGCATCAGGGAGGCTCTGGTGCCAGGCAGAGGAGCCAGTAACAGTAGGGAAAAACCAGTCAGGGATAGTTCGAAAGATGTTTTCATGTACTTGTATGCCCTGCTGGAGGAGTTTGTCATTTTGGCAGGCATCCATACCAATAAGAAATGAGCCATATCTGCCTTTGCTGAGAGCTTTAACACAGGAGCTAAGGCCAACATGGTGCCTGTCGGTGAGCATCCCATTCATTGTTGGGTGAATACATATAAGGGCAATGTGATTAATGCTGTCCCTTTTGTTGCATAATGGGCAGCATGCAGAGGTGGAAGATAATTTGAACCTGATGGCATGTTTTTGAGTGTAAACTGTTCTGTATGGTATTTCAATACATTGATCTGATGTTTAAGAGTGATCTTTGGATTGTTTCAAAAAGAGTTGCTGATTTCTTTGTGTCTTTGCCCAAACGTGTCTTGCACAGCGTGGCCAATTTTTACCTCTGTCCACAGTCTCAAAGTCGAGCTTCTTAGCATGGTGACATTTCTCCTACCTGTTACCTTTGTGATGCCCAGGATGGTATGCAGGATACGCAGCATATTCCTTTCAAATGCAACAACCCCTGGTCTGCTCTCTTTGGCCAACTATGCTTCTTTGTTCTCCAGTCCTCTGTTTCCACTCTCCAGTGCCTCTTCCCAAGCGGTTTCATACCTGTCTTCCAATCTCCACAAGCAGTAAGAAAACTAGGCAGGCAGTGAATGAAGGAAAGAAATAAAGAAAGATGTACGCTTGCTGTTCGGCCGCGTGCATTAATTAAAGAGCCTACCAATGACTCCCACCGATAGAGGGCATCCTTTTCTGCAGGGAAAACACTCCCTAATTCAATTAAGGAAAGGATGATACCTAGGGCTGAGACACCATGCATCCCCTTAACCAAGAGAAAAAAGAAAGCAGGCAATGGGGATAAGGAGGGGTACTTGCAGTACCCTGTACCTTATCATGTTGATAAGGGTTGAGAGAAGCGGTCTAAAGAGCACGTCTCTGATGCTAGCAAGTCTATAAGCGTATTGGACAGATTGAAGCTTCAGAGCAAGCTTGGTGGTTGTATGAGTGTCAAGACCAAGTTCTTTAAGAGGCTCCAAAGTGTGAGGGGTGTAGATGACCCCGACCACACCTAACAAATCGCTATGGAGGAGTGCTTAGCTGAGGCCCTTAAAAGACCACCACAGAGTTCGCAGTGTTGCTGCTTGGAGGCCTCGAGCTGATTTTGAGGCCTGGTGTTTTCACAGTATTTGATCTCCAGATGGATGTGCCTTTGTTATGGAAGGAGCTGGTTAGGTGACGGACCTTGGATGCAGGTGGAGTGGCTGCGGCTGGCGCTGTGTGCTCCCTGTTTCCCCTCTCTACTTCTCAACAGATACAAGGACATGGTCCTTGGCACTCTTCGTTGGATAAACTAATATTGCATCAGGGTGATAAGAGTGAGCCTTTGTTTGTTAGGTCACCATATCGTGTTTTACGGTAAAACACAGGGAAACTCTTTTGGGAGGGTTCTTTCTGTTGAGTGTACAGGGATATGAAAGCTCTGGAAAGCCAGACAATCTGTGCTGCTAAATCCGTGGAGGCAAGGCCTACCACAAAAGATTCTTTGCTGACACATTTAAGAAGGATTCTGTTTGCAATACTGTGGTGCTCGGTTACCATATTTAACAATGCTTTCACCCTGTAGGAATGTGAGGGGCACTATCTGGCTCCCTTACAAGAGGAAAAGAGTAAAAGCGCTGCGCTGCGCAATAGCCAGCATGCATAAAGGAAAGACCCAACGGTCAAGCGCTGGCGCTAAGAAGGTGACATTGTAGGCTAGTCAATATTTTGACAGTGTAAAAGGAAGTGTTGGCATGGCCCAAAAAAGGTATTGCTCACACCACGTGTTACGCATCAGACATGGGCCCCCACAGAGAACCACCACAGCTGAGCGCACGAGAAAGCTCTAGGCCCTAAATTCTGACCCTAAACCTTCAAGCCTCACCTACTGAAAGCACACCAGCGGCATGTGCACTTGATTGAAATCAAGTACTGTGAAAATACGAGGCCCGGACAACAGTTGGAGGTGGCACAGTAGCAGCATGCAGACCTCTGCAAATCGATAAGTGCAACATTTTTTCTGTGGCTCTTCATCCCATTCTAAAATGCGTAAGTGGGGCGTGTCATGCTGAGCATATTTTAAACCAGTTTAAACAATCGGAGCTGGACCTCCAACGTGCCAATAAGCTTGTCCTCCAAGTTGTACTAAGTTTTCCGTTCAGTGTGCCCAGAAGCTTGTTACAAATAGGCGTGCTATTGAAAAAAAATCATTTGTCAGAAGTATGATGCTCCTCGCAGCCAGGTCCCGGAGTTGGGTGCTTTAAGTAACCCTCCAGATTCCCATTACAGACCAGTAGCCTTGTAGTGGAGGAGATACGTGGCTCTTCTGAGACAATGTGTCTCCTTTCCTTAATTGATGTAGGGAGAGTTTCCTCTTTTTACGCATTATTTCTTTTTCTCTTCTTTTCTAGCAATCAGCCTACAACCAGATCTTCATGTCCCTCTGAGTCCTCCTCACATCACGTGTTGCGCAGCCGACGCGGCACCTTACAGAGTTACAGCACAGCTACCCTCGTAAGACTAACCCATCAACTTAGTGCAAAACAGCGGCATGTGCCGCACTTGATCGAAATTAAATTTTGTGAAGATACAAGACATGGCAACAGTTGGGAGCTGCACAGCGGCAGCATGCAGAGTTTTGCAAGAATTTTAGTAGGAAAGCTGTGACATTACACACCACTCTTCTGGGTGTTGGTGGTACTTGTTTTAGTGGTTACACCATACATAAAGTTTAAAAATGCCAAATGCGATTGGCACACTGTACAAGACGAAGAGCACGTTATCCTGGATTGCTCTTCTCAGGATTTGACAGACTTGCGCACTCAGCTATTTAGCTCTGCACCCCCAAGCAGTGCATCACACTTTAGAGACTTCATGAACCAGGCTGATGTCTTAGGATAAGCCATCTGTCTCCTGCATTTTCCCACAATTGTGTTAGCATCAGTTTCAGACTCCGCCCCCTTCATTTGTTGTTTCACAAACGTGGTCAAACTGCATACTTTTATGTCAGACTTGTTTCAATTTTTTTTTTACGCTGGTAGAGCTTGTGTCTCCACCAACCGATCAGCCAGAGTCTCGGGCTGTAGGCCACCCCTTGTAAACCCTAGGATTAGCCAAGTTCGTGTCTGCATGCCTGAAATGCTGTGACTGAGCTTCTGGCTAATATTGTTTTTAGATTGGACTGGTTTGGTTACAAGCACGTTTTGCTTCAGCCAAGCTGCCCCCGCAGGCATGTACAGCTATGTAACCCTCCCCTTCCCTTCTCTTAAAAAATGAGGCCTCGACCACTAACGAGCAAGCAAGCTTGCACGTTAACTCTGCACATTGTGTAAAGTACACCCACAAACTTGCTACCACTAGGGTCGCCATTGCAAACGAGAAAGTTACTCACAGCTAGGTTCTGGAGCTTCCAGGAATCCTCCAGATCGCCAATTGGCCTAATTGTTCCTTTTTTGTGGTGGAGGGGACTTACAGCTCTTTTGGGCCATTGCCTCCTTTTCCTCAACTTGAATTGATGTAAAAAGAACTTCCTCTGCCTTCAAAGTTTGCAGCCAATTTTACTAGAGGCTATCCAAACACAAAGCAAAATCCCTAGCTTCCGAGCTGAGCTGTCATGCCATACAGAGACTAACCACTATCATTGACACCAGACATACTCTTTGCTTACTGGGGGCTTTGGGGGGGGGGGGGGGTCGCTGGGCGTGCAAAGGTGGATACAAGGAGGAGGAGGAGAGTCCGGGCGTCTTGTGGCATGGCCGACAACCCGCCCGATCCTCATTAGTTCAGTCTCTTTCCCTCTCCTAGGCTAGCTGTAGCTAGTGTAGTTTTGAGGGACCTCTGGTGAGGCCCTTGCCAGCTTGCTAGTTAAGGGACCTTTCCTTAATGTACGCAGCCTGTGGCCTGCGTATAATTTTCTTTTCTTTCTCTTTTCTACCAGGGGCTTTCAAATAAGTTATCTGTAATTGCAAACAGTTACCTGAGCTGCCTGCATAAGTCCCCTCCACCACAGTTGCTACTGCAGCTAATTCAGCCCTCAGAACCTTATTGGCAATGCCCCTTGGTTGAAAATTGGGGCCATCAATGTCAGGGCGGTCAAATCCTGCTCCATTTTTTTAATGGTGCTAGTGGCAGCTGCCACCTGTGCATGCCCAGTCTTTCCAGTTATCAAAATTGTGTGCCAGCTAGGAATCAGCTTTTTCCTACCAAAGTTAGTTATACGCTCAAGTTTTCCCCTGGGCAAGGCTGTATGATTCCTGTGCCATTTGAAAAACTCCGCTGTGCCTGGAGAATAGTGATGGCCTGCAGTCCTGACCATTGGAGGTGAAATGAATGTAAATACAGAAGCCGCCAGGTCCTGCGCACCGAGTATATATGGGAAGTTTAGCTGCCGGCAAACATATTTCGTCCTGCACCATCTATACAACTCCATTCAACAAGATGCTGGATCCAGGCATGCACTTAAAACAGAAGGAAAATGTCCGAAGAGTCCGAATGAGTACTCATGACAGAGCAGGAAACCTGTGAGGGAACGCTGTATCACAACAGTCCACTATGGAGCCGCTGGGGTAGGCAGGCTGTTGGTATTGCCATGTTACATGTAAGGTTCACGTGGTTGCTGTCATTCACAACCCACTGACCACCGAGACAACAAATGCTGGCAGCAGGTAGCGTATTGGAAGCACTGACAAGTGCTAGCAGGCTGCTGCAACCCGAGCTCCACACCTCTTTTCCACCAATGCAATGAGTGCAACATGCACGAGGAGGCAGATAAATCTTGTCAACACGACACCCTCACTTGAACTCACGTGCACACACGTACATAAGCATGTGCGCGCGCACACACAAATACACACACAGACACATGCGCGAACGCAGGAACAGGCACAAATCCCCAACCTGGGGTCACAGCCTTTTTGCAGAATTCTGCACCTCACCATGTGCCCATGAGACATGGACTGCCCTCGTCATGCTGGGACATAGACAGGGGTCAACATGCCGGATTGGGTCCGCATTACTGCCATTTAGGTCTAGAGGCACCCTAGCCCATAGACATATGCATGCTGCGCCCTACAGCGTTCCCAGGGACATGGACAGGCTCAATGTGCCGGATTGAGTCGGCACCGCCATGCTGCCGGAGTGGCTCATGCCTGGAGCCGCTGTGCTGAAGAGTGTGGCCAGATGCGGCAGCGGCTCCTGGTGTGTGTGTGTGTGTGTGTGTTGTTGCGTGTGCGTGTGTGTGTTGTTGCGTGTGCGTGTGCGTGCGTGTGTGTGTGTGTGTGTGTGTGTGTGTGTGTGTGTGTGTGTGTGTGTGTGTGTGTGTGTGTGTGTGTGTGTGTGTGTGTGTGTGCACGCGCGCGCGTGTGAGGATGGTCTCGTGCACTGTGCACTCAATCTGAGTGCAGCTTCTCCACCTACCAAAGCGCAAGCAGCAAGCCCCATGCATGGAACCCAAGAAACAAGCACCTCCCAACACGGTGTGTTTGTGTGCATGTGCCTGTGTGTGTGTTAACCTTTATGCAAGCATGCATGGTACTACAAGCCCTTTCTGCCCCCCTCCCTCCCAAACGCACCACAAACACACCCTGCGCAGCAGCACATCCTTCAGCTCTCTTTAACACACCTCGGGCCTGCTTAGCCTACTCTCAATGGCCCTCAAGTGCTCCTTCTGCTTGCTTTGCCACTTACCAACCTACCAACTGCCAACCAACCAACCAACCAACGAATATGCCTTAACACACTGTGGGCAGCAGCGCGCCCTCATTGGCCCCATTAAGCAATTTAAGCACTCCTAGTCCCCTTGAGCACTTCCTTAGCTCGCTTGCCACCAATCAACGAATTGCCAACCAGCTGCCAACCAACAAACCAACCAATCTACTCCCAAACTCACCTTGCGCAGCAGCGCCCCCTCGATGGCCCCCAAGTGCTCCCTCAGCTCGCCATGCCATACGCGCTTTGGCGCGGGGCAGCCCACCACATCCACAAAGTCACACAGCAGGTGCAGCGTCTGCGAAGTGTGTGTATGTGTGTGTAAGCCCTGCTACATCGAGAGCAAGGGCGCCATGGCCCTGTGGCTCCCTTGCTAAGTGTCCTGGTTATGTGTCTACAAAGCTTCTCTCTAGAATGGGCAAAGCCTCTAAGCATCCTGGGATTCAAGCATCCTTGCTACGTGTGCTAAGAGCTCTTTGGGGTGGGCAGCTGCCATCAATCAAATCCCCTTCAGTCATGCATTAGTCGGCCAATTTAGTATAAATACGCCAATTATGTCAGCTTTTTGGCAGGGAATACCATATATATGGCATATATGTGTAAACATGGAATTGGCCAACCCTAATTATGGAGTAACAGCAGAGGACATGGCTCAAAACATGTCTTATCACACGCCAGGCTTACCAAGACCTTTTGGAAAGGCCATGCAGGTGCACGCTGTGCGTGGTTCCTGCGCATGCGGCCCTTCTTTGCTGCCTCATCTGAGAATTCCTAACGGCCTGGTGCGACACACTGTGCATACTGTGCATCTTTCCACACTGTGTATGCTGTGCATCATTCCAAACTGTGCATACTGCGCATCATTCTACACTTTTGCTGTGCTTCCCTCCACACCACTGTGCGCGGCGCACATCATTCTGCACCATGGGCAGGATCATGCATGCGTGAGGCTCCTATGTGAGCGTCCCTGCTTTGCCTCTGCCTCTGAGGTTCATAAGCTGCACCATGCGCACCTCTTTACCTTGAGAAGGCTCATGCATGCACGCGCAGTGTGAGGCGCCTGTGTGCGCTTGTCCCTTTTGTGTCTCTCCCCCTGAGGTTCATCCACAGCACCTTACATCATGCATACCTCCTACCTTGAGGAGGGTCATGCAGGTGCGCGCAGTGCGAGGCTCCAGCGCATGTGCCTCCGCTTCGTCTCCACCCCTGAGGCTGTACAGAACCTCCAGCACTTGCCCCTCTAACAGCACTAAGTCTCTTGCGCGGGGCCAGGTGCCCGTCAGGTGGCCGGCTTCACCTTCGCTGACCTGGTCATGTTAGGAAACATGTTCATGTTAGCACCTCAAGCACTTGCCCCTCTAGCAGCACCAAGTCTCTTGCGCGGGGCCAGGTGCCTGTCAAGCGGCAAGCTTCCCCTGTACTGATCTGATCAAATACGGCGACGTGCAAACGCCACAAAACGTGCATGTGTAAGAAGATGCGTGCATGCGTGGCCAGCTTCACCTTAACTGCCTGGTTCTGCGTCAGGTGTTTTGGTGACGTGCCTGTGCATCATATCTGACCACTCAGTAATCCTGCATCAATGTTTGGTGCCTGTGCATCAAATCCGACCACTCAGTAATCCTGCATCAATGTTTGGTGCCTGTGCATCATATCTGACCACTCAGTAATCCTGCATCAATGTTTGGTGCCTGTGCATCAAATCTGACCACTCAGTAATCCTGCATCAATGTTTGGTGCCTGTGCATCATATCTGACCACTCAGTAATCCTGCATCAAACATTTGTTCACTTGTTATCCTGTGTGTGTTTTTATGTGTGTGTGTTTGTTAAGACACGCAACACATTCAGTGTGCATGCGCAAATGGAACACCTGCTCACTGTGCTGAGTTCTATGCTCCTCATTATGGTGATCTGCTCATACAATCCCAATGTGCGTGACAGCTGCACCGCTCCCATGGGGCAAGACAAGCATCTTCCCTGTGGCAGAACCACACTCTGTGGCAGGATTGAAACACAACATCTTGCAGCTGTCCTGTATTGATAGTGTGACGTGACTTCTCATGACTGGCCTCATTTGCTCAGAGAAGAATTGATGCACACATGGGCCCTGTCAAGCACACACGCTTCTGTTCATGCACGCATCACACTCAAGATGTGCACCATCACCCCTCACATAAGATCTGCACCAGCAATGATGTCATCCCTCACAATCAAGCTCAGAGTCAAGATGCACCAGCAATGCCGCCGCCCATAACAATCAGATGCACCGACAATGGTGTCACCTCTGACAATATGATGCACCAGCAATGCCGCCACCCCTCACAATCAGCTGCACCAGCAATGCTGTCACCTCTGACAATCAGCTGCACCAGCAATGTTGCCACCCCTCACAGACAGATGCACCGGCAATGCTGTCACCTCTGACAATCAGCTGCACCAGCAATGCTGCCACCCCTCACAGTCAGACGCACCAGCAATGCTGTCACCTATCATGATCAGATGCACCGGCAATGCTCTCATCCATCATGATCAGATGCACCAGTCATGCTGTCACCCTTTGGAAGAGGCAGGCATGTGGAACGTGCATCATGATCAGACGCACCAGTCATGCTGTCACCCTTTGGAAGAGGCAGGCATGTGGAACGTGCATCACACACACATGCACGCGCACACACACATACAAACATGTGTACGCACCTGCGGTGCTGTCGCCCTCAGGAAGAGGCAGGCATGCAGGATGCATGTGTACATGGATTCCGCGAGGCGCGCACTGTACAGGGAGCAGGTGCTAGATGCGCCACTGCCAGCCTGTGTGTATGTGTGTGTATGTGTGTGTGTGCGTGCAGATCGTGCAGTTTGTGCACCGTGTGCAGGATGATAAGCGGGAGCAGGTGCCGACTGTGCCACTGCCTGCCTGCAAGTCCACCAAGTGTGCGACATGCACAAAAATCACGGAACATGCGGTGCCCAAAATGTATAGGGTGCAGGTGGCGGATGCGCTACGGCCTGCCTGCGTGGACACGAGTGTGTATGATACATCCCAAACGTACCATAGGATAACTCCCTTACATTGCTGGACATGCCTTTTGCCGCCTTTCTTTCTCGATTCTAATCATGCCAATCTTCATCATTTCATTAAATACATTCACTTCCATAAAAAAAATGATGCAAGCCGGAGGACCCCAGATCACTCTCCTGGCCTCAGATCACACAAAGATGGCTTTCAGCTCCACCCTGGGACCTTTTTCCATTCCCAAGACTAGGCATATTTTTACGTCATATACCACTTTTTAAACCCTGCATTTTCAAAAGAACAAGAGTTGAGATTCAGAAAGATCAATCTTTTTGGCACTCCTTATGCTAGAGTTTCTATTAGGCAAACAGCTGAAATTCTGTACCTAAATCAACCACTAGGTCCTTCACTCCATTTCTTCTTTTGAAATGGTTGCTATTTTGTTAAGAGGACCCCAAAACACTAAAACTCACCCAATTTGGTGCAGTGGGCGACTTTGAATGGAGCATTGATAGTAAAAAAGTAGGGTTCACGCCGCGGCTGATTTTGCAGGCCGTCCCCAAAGTTGGACAGTGAAGCACGAGTGCATATGTAAGCCTAGTTCACAGCATATTTCACAGGCCACATTTCGCAACCAGAGTTCAGTGTCCAAGGTTGGAGGCACCCTCCCTAATGAGCATCCTACAAAACCAGGTTTTTTGGGGGCGAGTTGTACACCTTTGCAAGCGTCCAAAATGAATAGGGAGCGGATGCCTGACATGCTCCTGCCGGGCTGTGTGTTCAAAGAGCGTTCGAAGGGCTGTTTACAGGTAGGAGGTGCCTGACATGCTCCTGCCTGACTGCGTGCTTCAAGTCGGGGCAACCGTCTACAACAAATGCCATGCCGTCCTGAACACACATGGCTGATGGCATTTGTTTTTTGTTGTCTATCAAAAAAAAGAAGGCCTGGCTGAATGGCACGCAGGGAGTAGCTCTCTGAGGCGCTGATTTGTTGTCATGACCCTCATGTATCTGTGCTGCACCCCCACTTGTGTAGCTGAAGGCCTGCCACGACTTCAGCAAACACGCTTGCGTCTCTCAGCTATGCCCACAGCACATAAGTTTTACTCTTAGCTATGCCCACAGCACAAGTCTGAGTCTTGCCCTTCCCCTCCCTGACCTGCACTGCATCCTTGCCTGCTTCCCTGTACCCTCAGCACGATTGCATCAAAATCGAAATCTACCCCTTGCCTGCCTCACCTGCGCTGCATCCTTGCCTGCTTCTCTGCATTTTTGGCACGACCACAGCACACACTACTGGTGTTGTGTGCTGCCATTTCCCCTTCTCACCTGCGCTGCATCCTTGCCTGCTTCCCTGCACTCTTGGCACGACTGCAGCACACACGTACTGCCAGTAAGTTACTGGTGTTAAACTCTCTCACCTGCGCTGCTTCCTCCCCTGGTTCCCTGTACCCCCCAAACAAGCCGGGCGTGGGAGGAGGGGGGGTTCCCTGGGGGGGTGCTGTTAGGAGGCTGCCCCCTTTGGTGGTGGGGTAGCCTGGAGTGGAGGGGGCCAACTCTCCTGGGTTGCTGGCGCCGAGAGAACACACCCGGAACCAGCCTTTGGTGCTGGGCGTGCCTGCACAACAGTAGGCAAGCGAATCAAAGGTGAGCCAGCGCATGTTTCCAGAGGGAGACCACGAGCGCCCACGAACCACATTCGGGAGTCTCGTCCTGCTGAGCGCGTCCTGCAGTAAGCAAGTGAGTCAGAGGTGAGGCAGTGCATGTTTCCAGTGGGAGACCATGAGCGCCCACTGAACACATCCGGACATCATGTCTTGCTGAGCGTGCCTGCAGTAAGCAAGTGAGTCAGAGGTGAGGCAGTGCATGTTTCCAGTGGGAGACCATGAGCGCCCACTGAACACACACACAGAACTGGCATTTGTGACTGGGCCATATTGAGAGGGAGGGTCACGCACTTTGCATGTATGGGAGAGATGTGAGCGCCTGGAGAGCAAAGGACTGAGCTACAGCCCCTGGTGCAGGTTGTGCATGCACGGCTAGGGCAAGCATATAGAAGGGCTGTACGGTCTTGGGAAAGGTGCACGCCCTCTCTCTCTCTCTCTCTCTCTCTCTCTCTCTCTCTCTCTCTCTCTCTCTCTCTCTCTCTCTCTCTCTCTCTCTCTCTCTCTCTCTCCGCTTGAGCTTGCAAGCGCTAAAAGAAGACATTAAAAGCAAGAGCCACCATTTGAGACTGGGCCATATGGCCAGACAGGGGGTCGCATGTTGTTGCACGAAGGGGAGGGGCATGAGCGGACTGAGGGACACAACGATGTCTGCAGCACAGGACTGGTAGGGCCACAAAGGAAGTTGCAAACACGGGGCAAGGTCTCATCCACCAGGAAGGGGCAAAGTCTCAGCCACCTGCTTAATATACCTATGCACATCCCCACCAAGGTGCAAGTTCTCACACTCTGGAATTTCCACAACCCTGCAACGGCTGTGCTCTGCTGCTGGCAGTGGTGGTGGTGCCGCTGCTCCTGCGCAGCCCAGGCTCTTGCTTGTGCTTAGGCTTAAACTGCTGCTGCAGCCGCCGCTGCTGCTGCTGCTGTTGCTGCTGCTGCCAGGGTGCGCTTCTAAATGCACATTGACCTTGCAGTCCCTCTCCCTTCCTCCACACTTGCCAAGCCATATGACCAACCCTCACCTGTTCTGAATGAGGACCATGCTCTTCCTCTTCGGACACACGATCTCAGCCCGCACACAACTGCTCACCATCACTGCTTCTAAGCGTGCACCATGCGCCCCCCTCTAGATGCACATGCCCACCCTAAATCCACAGAAAATTACCCACCACCACAAGTCCTACTTGGGCACCACCATGCCCCTGCTCTCCAGGTACAAATGCCCTCCCTCACCCCACACACTTCACAATTCCACAAGGTCACACACTGCCAAGTTCACACACCGCCATCATCTCCTTGCCTCTCAAACTCACACAATCTCACCTCACATACAGCCATGCGCTCCTCTCTTCACAATTGCATAACTCACTGCTGGGCTGCGCAGCCTTCTCATACACCTGCACTCACCCTTGGGCCTACTACGAGGTCAATCACGGTCACTGATAGGTCAATCGCACTCACTGCTGGGCTGCACTGCCATCTCCTTCACACACAATCACCCTCGCGCTAACTGCTGGATCAATCCCAATCAATGAAAGGTCAACCACACTTACCGCTAGGCTGCGCTGCCATCTCCTTTTCCAAGGCAGACTGAGGGGGGCACTCCAAGGTCACAGGCCGAAGGCTGTCCGCCTTGGCTGCAAACGCAAGGAAGGAAGTAAGCGCCATCCTGCAGACGTGCGTGTAGGCAGACATGCATCTTTAAATGACGGAGATGCAAGTGCAGCACATTTTGGGGAATTTCCAAGGCCACCAGTCTTAAGCTGCCTGCCTTGGCTGCAGATGCAGAAGGATGACAGCGCCATCCTGCAAACATGCGTGTGCAAACATGCAATTTTAAATGACACAAATGCAACTGCAGTGCACGTGGGGGCACTCCTTAATCACAGGCCAAACGTTCTCTGCCTTGGCTGCAAATGCAAGGGAGAAAGCCACCGCCATCCTGCGGATGCGCATGCACGCACACACACACACACACTTGAAGGTGACAGAGATGCATGTGCTGCGCTTGAAGAAAAGGGCAACAAAAACGCAGCGGCACAAAAAGGATGCAGTGGCAAGGTCACACTTGCAGCGTGCAGGACCATTAAAAGCGAGTGTGCATGCACTGGGGCACAACCAAACCACACACGTGAAGGATGTCAGACATGCAAGTGCACGTATGCAGTTGAGGATTGCAGCTAGCAGCAGGGGACCACAGTACAAGAGCTCAACTGCACACAGTTGGGGGCCATCCCATTTGGATGCCAATGCACTTCCCAAAAACAATAAGCAACACATCCACAAGAATGGGGCAAGCCCCCCAACCCTCGTGAAACAAGACCCCACCTGAACTTTGGGAGGGACCCAGGCAGAGCAAAGTGCCACGAACCAGCATAGCGCGCAAAATGGCATAGCAGGAAGAGCACCTGCACAGCAATGACAAAATGGCAGCATTTGTTGGCATGTTTCACATGCACATACGCACACACACACACACTTAGTGTACACTGTTTGGGGTATAGTTTGCCTGTGTGGCAACAGGCGAACCATGTCTTCATGATATGGCAAACATGAGCAGCCAGACTTTAGGGCGGAAGTGCGAGCAGGCATACAGACAGGTACGCATACAGGCACATGGGCGCAGGCGCATAAAGGCAAGAATGCGACAGCAGTGTGCACCAGTCGTCACTGATATGCTTCAGCTTGGAAAAGCCTGCCAGGGTGGGCACCTGAATTACATCCCTAATCTACATCTTTGTACATTAGGTAAGTGCCATACGCTCACAGACAAAACATTGACTCCTCAACAGCCACAAACCCGCTCCAGCTTGAACAGGCCCACCAGGGTAAGCAGCTGAGCCGCATCCTTTTTAAGCTCATCAGATCATAGAGGTGCATATGCGCACAGACAAGACACGTCAACAGCCACCGACCCGCTCCAGCTTGAACAGGCCCATCAGGGTAAGCAGCTGAGCCGAACCCTTTCTAAACTTATCGGATTGTAGAGGTGCATATGCGCACAGACAAGACACGTCAACAGCCACCGACCCGCTCCAGCTTAAACAGGCCCAGCAGGGTAAGCAGCTGAGCCGAACCCTTTTTAAACTTATCGGATTGTAGAGGTGCATATGTACACAGACAAAACACATCGACAGCCACCGACCCGCTCCAGCTTAAACAGGCCCATCAGGGTAAGCAGCTGAGCCGAACCCTTTTTAAACTTATCAGATCATAGAGGTGCATATGTACACAGACAAAACACATCGACAGCCACCGACCCGCTCCAGCTTAAACAGGCCCAGCAGGGTAAGCAGCTGAGCCGAACCCTTTTTAAACTTATCGGATTGTAGAGGTGCATATCCGCACAGACAAGACACGTCAACAGCCACCGACCCGCTCCAGCTTGAACAGGCCCATCAGGGTAAGCAGCTGAGCCGAACCCTTTTTAAACTTATCGGATTGTAGAGGTGCATATGCGCACAAACAAGACACGTCAACAGCCACCGACACGCTCCAGCTTAAACAGGCCCATCAGGGTAAGCAGCTGAGCCGAACCCTTTTTAAACTTATCGGATTGCAGAGGTGCATATGCGCACAGACAAGACACGTCAACAGCCACCGACCCGCTCCAGCTTAAACAGGCCCATCAGGGTAAGCAGCTGAGCCGAACCCTTTTTAAACTTATCGGATTGTAGAGGTGCATATGTACATAGACAAAATACAACAACAGCCACTGACCCGCTCCAGCTTTAACAGGCCCACCAGGGTAAGCGGCTGAGCGACATCCTTATTAAGCTCATCAGATCATAGAGGTGCATATGTACACAGACAAAACACATCAAAACAGCCACTGACCCGCTCCAGCTCAAAAAGGCCTGCCAGGGTGAGCGGCTGAGCCGCGTCACCCGCAGGGGGCACACTCATGAGCAGAAGCCGAGGCTCAATGGCGGCCAGAAAGTCGATACTACCAGCCTCCACCTGTTGAAAGCATTCCAAGAGTAAATTCAGTAAGCCAATTTTTGAGTACAAATGTCTGAGAAAATGCAGCAATGGCCACATGGCAGTCAGCATGTTGATGCTGCCTGCCTTCACCATTGCATGCTCATCACAAGTGGTATGGCATCAATGCAAGACTTAGCTTACATATGCACGCTTGCACATCACACGCCTGAAAACAGCATGCCAGGTTGCTCATGCATGTGTGTGTGTGTGTGTGTGTGTGTGTGTGTGTGTGTGTGTGTGTGTGTGTGTGTGTGTGTGTGTGTGCGTGTGCGCGTGCGCGTGCAAGTCTTTTCTCCTATAAACCTTGGCATTGAAAGACTTGATGGTGCATTTTATGTACGATAAGTGCCCATGCACCTTTTACGCTCTAAAGTAAGTATTGGCAGGAATTGGTAAGGACTTCTTGCCTCTCAGCAAACTTAAATCAATCCCAGCAGCGCCCACACAGCACGCACGAGAGTACACACATGCACACGCGCACACACACACTCACACACATGTTAATCTGAGCAGCACCCACATGCTTGCACAAGGAAGAGCGCAGCAGTGTCAGGGATGGGTCCATAATTACCTGGCTGACAAGCTTTGATGCCAGAGATCTTAAGGTCTCCAGAGCATGCAAGTATTGGTAGCGTCAACCCTCTTACTCCCAGGCTGCCACTTTTGGTCTGCAGAGTCTTTATAATTTTTTTCTATGCATGCAGGCAAGGATCAAAAACGTAAAACCCCATCACTCACGTCTAAGTATTGGCCCAGGCTCCGTAGCAGAGCTGAGGCGAAGCTGATGAGCACGCACCTGCGAGCAATCAGGTGGCATTGTCAGGCAGGCAGGCACGCATCAGTTTCAAGGGTGGCGGCAACCAGGCATGACGAGGAACACCTGCAGCACACGCACTCAACCCATTGTGCACTTACCACCCCTGTAGAATTGCTGTGCCGAGAACCGAGCCTTTATTGGCCCAGCACACTTTCCTGCTGTGGCCACTGTGCTGAGCACTCAGTGCTGCTGGCTGGGCTGTGCAGAACAGGCCGTCAAGATGCACCCATCACCTTGTGACCCTATGAGCTCTTACTATTGCCACTGGCTCACATATCACTTTGCTGAGCATTTTATGTTGTTGGTGTGCTGCAGACCAGGCCTTCACTGTGCACTCATCTCAACACTACGCCCCTGCCCTTGCCCTTGATGCACTCATCACTACGTCCTGTGCGCTTACCCCTGCTGGTGCGCTGCAGACCAGGCCTTCATTGTGCACTCATCACTACACTACGCCCTTGCCATAGCCCTAGATGCACTCATCACTATGTCCTGTGCGCTTACCCCTGCTGGTGCGCTGCAGACCAGGCCTTCATTGTGCACTCATCACTATACTACGCCCTTGCCATAGCCCTAGATGCACTCATCACTATGCCCTGTGCGCTTACCACTGCTGGTGCGCTGCAGACCAGGCCTTTATTGTGCACTCATCACTACACTACGCCCTTGCCCTTGATGCACTCATCACTATGCTCTGTGCGCTTACCACTGCTGGTGCGCCGCAGACCAGGCCTTCATGGGACCTGCGTACGCCCCTGCAGTGTCCACACGCACACCCGCCCCTGCTGCTGCTGCCGCTGCTGCTTCGTGGTTGCCTGGTGGCAGTGCCAGGGTAAGCGCAGAACCCAGCCCAGCCCCCCCAAATGATGCCAAGGGCGGGGCCTCAAGATGGGCAGCCAGCGGTGTGGGGGGTGGGATGGGGGTGAGGGGGCTGGGGGTGGGAGTGGGGTCTGGCGTGTAGGGGCGCGAGAGGGGGTGGCCTGCTGCCTCCCCCATGCGTGTGGGGAGGTCCAGACGCATGAGCACGGGCACGAGGCCATTCCCGTCACTAGTGAGAAGCTGCCTGCATGGGCAAAGGGTGGGTGTGCCGTTCCCATCAGCAGTGAGGGGCTGCCTGCATGGGCGAACTGCTTAGGCAGAAGCAGTGCACAGACGGAGGCGATGCATAGACAGAAGCAGTGTATAGACAAAGGCAGTGCACAGCCAGAAGTAGTGCATAGACGGAGGCAGTGCATAGACGAAGGCAGTGCACAGCCGGAAGTAGTGCACAAAAAGAAGCAGTGCATAGACGGAGGCAGTGCATTGACGGCGGCATGCGTAGACGGAGGCAAAGCACAGACAGTAGTGCTTAGACAGAGGCAGTGCATAGACAGAAGCAGTGCATAGATGGAGGCAGTGGGCAAAGTGTAAAGAAAAAAGCTCCAATGCGTATGCTGCTGTTGTGTTGGATTTGTTAATGAACCTTGACGCATGCACGGGAAGGAGAATCGTGGAGCATGAGGGGTTCATGCGTGGAGTTTTTTGAGGGAGGACCATGATCCAAGCTGATCCCATCTGCAAACAGGGGCTGCCATGCACGGGTGCAGAATGACACAGCTGCCATGTACAGGCGCAGAAACAGAAACAGAGAGAGAGAGAGAGAGAGAGAGAGAGAGAGAGAGAGAGAGAGAGGCCGTGCACAGGAGCAGCAAGAGAGGGCTGCCATGCACATGCACAGAAGGGAGGGAAGTATGGTTGAATATCTTTGTGGGAGGTGGAAGCAATTCTTGGCCAGTTGTGTCACAATTAGGGCTGGCCAGTTCCGTATAAATATTGCGAATATATATCAGCTTTTTGGCAGGGAAATACAATATATTATCATGGGGTATATATATGTATATATATGTGGAATTGGCCATTTGTGTCACAATGATACAGACACACACAAAGCAAACACTTGTGCGCGTGCGCACACACACACACGCACACACACAGATCCCTCTGCTCACCTGGCCATGGCATGCAGGAAGTCCAGCACCCCACACTCCAGCATCCAGCGTGCGCCCTCTGGCACTCGTGCAACAGCCAAGGCCAGCTGCAGCATACCCAAGCTCTTACCTTGGCCTCCCGCCCAGGCCCCCTCCTGCGGATGCGTGAGAACCACAACAAATACACTTGGACAGCACTCATACAACAACCAAGGCCAGTTGCCGCATACCTCAGCACTTGCCTTGGCCTCCCACCCAGATTCTCTCGTGCGGGTGTGTTATTTATCAGATAGATAACACACACATGCTTCGCAACAACACAAGTCTGCGCAAGCAAATGTAGAAGAGCAGGCAGCTCATGCTGTGCAGCTCATATCCACCGCAGCAGCTCATGCTTCGCAGCCAAAAGCCCATGGTGATCAGAACGGCTCCTGCTGTGCACTTGTTCCCTTACTGCAATGGGGTTACCATCAGAAGTTGAAACAGTGCCAAAACATGGAAGACCTCAACGTCCAGCCCTAAAAAATTAGAGGGAGAAGGAGACGAGACACTGTGGCACTGCAAATAGCCTACCAGCTCAGACGCTGCCCCTTTGGCATCCATGGATGACAGTGCTGCAGGGACTTGAGAGGCGGCCTGCACAAGCCAGGCCAAAATTGCAAAACAGCATAGGACATTTGAACGCAGCATTCACAAATCTGCTGACAGGGCTGCAAGGACTTGCAAAGCGACCTCTGCACAAGCCAGGCAGTATGGATGCGACATCCAGCATTCAGATACAGCAATCATACGCATTTTTGGCTGACAGGGCTGCAGGGGCTTGGCAGGTGGCTTGCACAGGTTGAGGTGTGTCTTCATCACAGGCAGCCAGTCAGCAGCAACCCACTCACACCTCTGCACTAGCGTGGCCAGCTGATTGAGGTATGCTTCCATCACAGGCAGCCAGTCAGCAGCCACCCACACCTACACCCACACCCACACCCGCTTTCACGCACCTGTACTAGCATGGCCTGCAGGTTGAGGTGTGCTTCCACCACAGGCAGCCAGTCTGCAGCCACCCACACCCACACCCACACCCACACCCGCTTTCACACACACCTGTACTAGCATGGCCTGCAGGTTGAGGTGTGCTTTCATCACAGGCAGCCAGTCTGCAGCCGGCAGGTGGTGCGACACCAGCTCCAGCATGACCTGTGCAGGAGAATATAGAGGCACAGTTGGGAGGGAGACACTTGAAATTTGTGGGTGTGCGTGAAATAAATAGGTGAAAAGAACCTAGGTCGAGAGCAATTATCATTGAAATCTGCACCAAAAAAAGAAGCATGTCTTTAGTACAAGAGTCATAGGTGTCACTGGAGCATGGAATAATGGCAAAGTGTGAGGAGGGTGGGCAGGCCAGGGATGTGTCAATGGGCAAGTTCCGAGCCGTTGATGGAGTTAGAGCATCTGAAATCAGCAAGCAAAATGGAAAATTGCAGCTGGCTGTGCAGCCTCAGCCTGTTACCAAAAGCAGGTGGGAACAATGATTTGTGTATCTGGTGCAAGGCCTGCTTGGTTCTAACCCAGGAGTACGGGTAGGCGATGGGAGCCAGCTTGCATGACTCGTCTCCAGCAACGCAGAATGATGCGGGTACGCATGTCTTGCTGCAGGGTCTGGTGTTGATTTGGACATTATGCCTCTAGAGTCACGACTGGACCCTTTAATCAGGTAAGGGCTAGCTTGGCTTCGCCGTATTGCCAACGTCTTGTGACGCTTGCGCAATTTGTGAAACGTTTTGACTACAGGGGCAGCTGAGTCTGCTGATGAGGGCGCATTCTGAACATCTAACACTGCACTGGATTGAAACGTGCTGCCCAAAAATTACACACTTCAGCCAAGTGCCTGAAACACCGTGGCTGGACCTTTGTCTTTCTGCCCCTGTCTGCCTTTCTGTCATCTGTGGGATGGGCTGTTCCGCCGAAAAGTCCTCTTGTTGGCCAATACACAAGCTCTGTCCTCATCACAGGCAGCTTAAGCTTTTGGCCAAGACGCGAGCTCTGTCCTCATCACAGGCAGCTTGAGCTTTTGGCCAATACACGAGCTCTGTCCTCATCACAGGCAGCTTGAGCTTTTGGCCAATACGCAAGCTGTCCTCTTAACAGGAAGCTTAAACTATAACCCTTCCTTTCTTTTCCTGAACTCCAAGCACCGCCAGATGCGCTTTGGTGTAAAGCACATTTACAGGGGCACGCACACCCAAGTTTCTGGGAGGACTCCGTTTTTGTCCCAACCTCAGAATTTGTAGGCCAGTTTTATAGGCTTTAGGAGGCAAACACATCTAGTCCATTCTTGCCCTTACTGCAGACATGCTTTGCTTGCTGGCATATTGATAGCCTTTGGCCCAGGGTTGTTCAGTGCGACGAACGGCGCACTTTATTGAACTCACATTTTACACGCATTTTATCGCATTCTTCATCTCAGGCCGTCGCACTGAACAACCCTGCTTTGGTCTACATATCCATGTACCACATGCTGCATCAAGCCCACCACATGTGCTTTTCTGTTGACATTTAACGCAGAAACACAGCCCAAGATGTGTTGAAAAGCGTGCTCATACATTTGTGTAAGTTTAAGCCTCAAGACCTGCGTGGGTAGAAGCAGCAATAAAACAAACAGGATCAGGAAAGACACTCCTTTACCCTTGGAGTGCTTTTCACTGTTGAGCTATGAGTGCTGGCATCATCCCAGCTTATTTGACCGCGTCACATTCTGTACTGACTGTATGATGGCCAAGTAAGCTGGAATGATGCACACCCACATGCACAGCTGCCGGCATGGGCCCAACACGAGTGCAAGCTTGAAGCTGCCTCATCCACCTGCACACCCGTCCCAGCTCTGCATGCAACCATACCCACACACCTGTGTGCCCAGAGCCGTGTTCAAAGCACCAGCTGACACAGCCTTGCTCAGCTGTGGGAGCAGGTCCAGCAGCACCGCCTGCAGGCCCATGTGCTCAGCCGGCTGAGCCCCTGCTGTGTCGGGCCTGTCCCCGTAAATCTGCACCGCCACCAGCAGCGCGGTTGCCAAGTTGTCTGCAGTGTGTGTGTGTGTGTGTGTGTGTGTGTGTGTGTGTGTGTGTGTGTGTGTGTGAAACAGCACGGATGATGTTTGGGTTGTTATTTTCGCATACAGTGTGCATTTCATAGCGTTTTAGGGTTTTGTTGCAAGACTGTTGTGTGCCATGAGGCAGCACTCCAAGACCTGAGGATGACGTGGAATCACCACAAAGCAGGGAGAAGGCAAGGGCGGTCTTTTGATTACCTGCATTCGCAGGCCGATGAGCAGGGCACACGTGAGAGTGGGATTGCCTACAAGGCATCTAGATGAGCACAGCAGGATCCATGAGAAATTCTGACAAGTGGGAAATCATCTTTCAATCTGAAGGCACGTGAAGTACCATGATTCACTGATGTATTTGGTGGGGCTGCTCACCGGAAACTTGAGCAAGCACATCAGGGGTGATCAGGCCCATGGCACGAGGGCTCAACCGCAGCCATGTGTTGAGCAGGGTGGCGAGCTGCTGGCAGTCCCAGGGTGCCACCACCGAGGCGGCACTGTGGTTTTGGTCATGCCTGATAGACCTGCAGGCAAGGGCGATGCAAGCAGCGTCTTCGATGTGGAGCATGAGGTGAGCAGGGCGGCGCGAGCTGCTGGCAGTCCCAGGGTGCCACCACTATGACAGCAGCACTGTGGTTCTTGTCAGGATGGGAAGCTGGAGCAGTGATCGACGGTCGTGGATCTCTTGATCGGGGCTCAGCGCCTGTGCACAGCCTGCTGCTGGTGTGTGACAGGCGATGCATTTCAGAGGTGGATCCCCCTTTATTTTAGACCATGCCCGAGAGTAGAGCAGGTGCAACGTGTGCAGTGTACCATGCCTGAGAGTGGAGGCACACAATGTGCAGTGTACCCTGCCTGAGAGTAAAGTTTTGGTGCACTGTGCGCAGTCAAGTAGGTACACTACGTGCAGCGGATCATGCCTGGGTGTAGAGCAGGTGCACTGGTGCCCTTGAACATTGACGCGCAATGTGCCAGACATTGAACCCAAAGGCCCCAAGTTAGGGTTAATATTCTTTGACAATACTCCTTTACCTTCATATTCATTACCTGTATGGAGAAAGGACCAGAAATTGAGCATGACACCACCCCACAGGTTTTCAGCATGATGCGGCGTGAACAAAGCGCACACGCGCACACAGCTTCTCGTGATTATTATTTTTTGAAAGCACTCACCCACATGCAGCAAGGCGTGCTCTAAACAAATCCCACACAGAGCCCTTCGTTTGCCACTGCG
>OU611764.1:3023492-3325992 GCA_914767535.2 Dunaliella primolecta
CAGACCAAATACACATACGCTAGAAGTGCAGCCTACAGAGATTTGTCAATTGACGGGCTCATGGAGCTCTCCTCGGAAGAGGGCGGCACCAACATCGAGAGCAGTGGCTATTTGGAAAGCTGGAAATGGCTGCACAGCCAACGGATCTGAATAAAAAGGGGAAAAATGTGCTGACCAAGGTTGGCCATGTGCAGAAAATTGTGGAGACTCACGGGCTCTTTGGGCTCTCCACAGAAGAGGGCAGCACCGACAAGAGAGCAGTGGATGATTGAAGGGCGGCTAGGCGTGCATGGGCCAAGGATGCCTCATTGCCCAAAGCAGCCATGTTGTCCACCTGCGCATGGGCGTGTGAATTGTGGGTGCGCGAGTGTGCGTGCTACTGCTGACATTAGCCATAACTACCCCCTGATCCTGCAAGTGTTCCTTGGTGCTGTTGTACAGGTGTGCAGATGCGTGCATTTGCCATAAAGGGTGTTGGACGATTGCATGCTGAGCTGGCCACAGCCGGCGCATACTGCGTCAGCAGCCCCTGCATACAAGGAAGGCTCATCCTCTGCACATCAGCGACTCTTTGAGCACTCACAACCCAACGTTCGCCACCACATTCCAAGTGAGCACAAACACCACATCCACAAATCCGCCGCACCGCCACATCTCAAGCAAGCACACACGACCCACCACTTGCTGGCAGATCCACTGCCGCTACATGCCACGCCAGCAGCCCCAGCAGGGACACCAGACCGAAGCACTTTCACAAGCGAGCACGAAAAAAGCAGAAAAAGAAAATACTCACCACTAGATCCACTGCCGCAACATGCTGCGCCAGCGGCCCCAGCAGAGGCACCAGACCCCACGGGTCAAACACATATGCAGGGCCATAACTGCAGGGCTTGTGGGACAACAGAGGGGCCCGCAGCACACGCCGCAGGATGGCAGCGCCCAGGGGGTGTGTGAGCAGGAGGGTGTGGAGGCGCTGCGCGGGAAGGGAGTGGGGGGCCAGAGGACTGCCTGCAGCAGGGAAGAGTGCGAGTATGTGTGGGTGCATGTGTGATCAAGTAAACCACAGGGTGAAGTGCTTTAATGCAAAGTGTATAATGTTATGATACAAAGTGGAATGTGAGTTGAGGATGCAGATCAGATCAGACAGCAAGGGTGGAAGCAATGGTGCGTGCTGTAAGATCCTCCACAGTCCCATCCATACCTTGTCCTTCCCAACGTCTACATGCAGCCATCCATTCTTTCACTCGAGCGCTGAGCAGACCAACCACGCGGTAGGAACGGTTGTAAGCACCGGTGAGATGAAGCGTGCTCATAGGTGCTCATACTCATTCCTACCACTTGATGGATCTCTCTCTCTCTCTCTTTTTTCCTCTCAAGCGCACACAACACACACCCACACGCACACACCAGGGTGGCACCCTGCACCCAGTGTGCACCCACACCTGCAGAGGCTCACACCCACACCACAAGGGAATTCGCACCGGCATTTGTCACACACACCGGGGCTCACCCACCCACCCACAGGGTGGCGCCCTGCACCCAGTGTGCACCCACACCCAGAGGGGTTCACACACACATACACACATGCCCAAAGACACAACACAGGCGGCTCCTTGCGCAATTACTGCGCACCCACACCAACAGAAAGGCTCACACACACATACCCAAACACACAACACAGGCAGCTCCTTGCGCACTTACTGCGCACCCGCACCCACCGGGGCTCCTCAACAGAGGGCTGCCCTGCAGTGAGGTGGGCGAGGCAACAGGGGTGGGCGAGCCTGGGGCACCCAGTATGCACCCACCCTTATTTAGCAGGTTTCAAAAGAGGGCGGCAGTCACAGTAATGTGCCTGGTACTTTGTTTTTCGGACGAGATCACACTCACCTGGGCTGCTCAACAGAGGGCTGCCCTGCAGTGAGGTGGGCAAGGCGACAGGGGTGGGCGAGCCTGGGGCACTCAGTATGCACCCACCCTTATTTAGCAGGTTTGATAAGAGGGTGGCAGTCACAGTAATGTGTCTGATACCCTATGTCACGATCAACATCACACTCACCTGGGCTCCTCAACAGAGGGCTGCCCTGCAGAGAAATGGGCGAGGCCACAGGGGTGGGCGAGCCAGGCGTGGCTGCGGCAGGGGACCCCCCTTGCTGCTGCTTCTGCTGCTCTTGCGCGGGGGGCCTGGCTTCCTGTAGCAGCTGCTCATGCACATCCTCCAGGACATCCAGGGAGCACGCGCCCGAGCGCAGCGCATGCATAACCTCTGCCAGCTCCTGCGCCCGCCACGCAGTGACACACAACAAGGTGCTGGTTGCTGCTGAGACCAAGTGCGCCGCCAAGCTCACAGAGAACACACATGCACGCCTTGAACCACACAACCAAGTGCTGGTTGCTGCTGGGCCCCAATGCGCCGCCAAGCTCACAGAGAACACACATGCACGCCTTGAACCACACAACCAAGTGCTGGTTGCTGCTGAGACCCGATGCGCTGCCAAGCTCACACAGAGCATACATGCACGCCTTGAACCACACAACCAAGTGCTGGTTGCTGCTGGGACCCGATGCGCTGCCAAGCTCACACAGAGCATACATGCACGCCTTGAACCACACAACCAAGTGCTGGTTGCTGCTGAGACCCGATGCGCTGCCAAGCTCACACAGAGCATACATGCACGCCTTGAACCACACAACCAAGTGCTGGTTGCTGCTGGGACCCGATGCGCTGCCAAGCTCACACAGAGCATACATGCACGCCTTGAACCACACAACCAAGTGCTGGTTGCTGCTGAGACCCGATGCGCTGCCAAGCTCACACAGAGCATACATGCACGCCTTGAACCACACAACCAAGTGCTGGTTGCTGCTGAGACCCAGTGCGCTGCCAAGCTCACAGAGAACACACATATGCACGCCTTGAACCACACAACCAAGTGCTGGTTGCTGCTGAGACCCGATGCGCTGCCAAGCTCACACAGAGCATACATGCACGCCTTGCGTCAGCTCCTGTGCCCACTACACAGACCACAGGATGCTGATAACATCCTGAGCTCTGTGTAGTGATAGATGCATCAGTGAGTAATAGATGGTTTTAAGTGATAGGTGCACCATGCTTGCACGTGCATCCCAACTTCTTGTCTTTAGGACGCACCTTGGATGCACAAGGTCTTTAGGACGCGCATGGACCCTTACTCATATCTTTTGTTTGGACGCACATGCATCGGAGGCATGCACATGCACTCGAACCTCATGTCTTTTGGGCACACAGTTTTGCAAAACGACTCAGCCTAACCGCCTGAACAATAAGGCCCCCCCATTCACCAGGTTTTGCTGGCAAGTGTGGGTGTGCTTGAACCAGAAGTTTGGTAAATGGTGCCCAGGAAAGCGCAAAAGCATGGTGGTGGTGGTGGTGCTGCTGCTGTGCACATGTGACGCAAGATCTCAGCAACGATGGTGTGCGTCTCCAAGCGCATTTGTGCAGCCTCTTTGCACTTGCGTGAGCCTCTGCTCACTTGTGCAAGCCTACACATAATTCTGTGAGCCTCCATGCGGACATGTGCAGGCTCTATGCACTTGTGCTTGCCTCTACGTGTGCGTGTGCGTGTGCAGCACCGGTGATGCATGCCCTTGCAAGTCTTTGTGCGTGTGCAGCACCGATGCTGCCTTTACAAGCTTGCCTCTGCGTGAACCTCGTTGGGCTTTTGCCTCTATATTTGTGCAAGTGTTGGTGCTTATACAGCACTGATATTGCCTCTGCAAGCTTGCTTGTATGAGTCCTTCAATGATGCATGCCTTTGTGAGCTTTTGCCTCTATATTTGTGCAAGTGTTGGTGCTTATACAGCACTGATATTGCCTCTGCAAGCTTGCTTGTATGAGTCCTTCAATGATGCATGCCTTTGTGAGCTTTTGCCTCTGTGTTTGTGCAAGTGTTTGTGCTTGTGCAGCACTGGTATTGCCTCAACAAGTTTGCCTCCCAAACCACTTCCTGCAGCTGCCCACATTCCCACCTGCTCAATCTCTGGTGACAAGGCAGCCTTTTCTTGCTCTAATTGTACACCTGCCCACATGCCCACCTGCTTGTTTCACGAAGCCAAGGCATCCTTTCTTGCTTCGATTCTACACCTGTCCACATCCCCACTGCTTGATCTCCGGAGGCAAGGCAGTCCTTTTTTGCTTTAATTCTGCACCTTCCCACATCCCCACCTGCTATGTCTCCGGAGCTAAGGCAGTTTTTCTTGCTTCATTTCTGCACCTGTCCACATCCCCACCTGCTTGATCTCCGGAGCCAAGGCAGTCCTGTCTTCAGCGCTGATGCCTGCATGGAGGGAAGAGCATATAACGTTTGCAAAAGTCGTCATGTGGCCAGCAGGCATGACAAGGGCAGGGCTGCGCGTGGTGGTATGCACATGGCTGATGCTCATGCTTTTTACATTTGCAGCCTGCCACCAGATAAAGGAGGCGAGCAGTTACACCGCATCTGATGGTGCCTGCACAAAGGGATGGATGAATGAGCATGTGCACGCCAGCTGCTTGTGCTGTCGGCAGTCGTGATGAGTGGCGGTCCGTTTTGCATGGTATGATAATACCATGTCAACCCCCTTGTAACCCTTATGCTGTCGGCAGGCATAGCAAGCGCTGTGACAAAGGCTGCAACAAGGGCTGGGTGTGTTGTAGTACATATGCTCATGCTTGGTATTATGAAGCATGCCTCATGCAGCCTGGTTGTGAGCATCAGAGGAGAGGTGAGCATCCCTACTCTAGCCACTGGTGCCTGCAAGGGGAAAAAAGGAGTCGGAGGTCAGTTGTCCATGCTGCAGGCATGCATGACGAGGGCTGGCTGTTGGAGAGCACACGCGGTAGGCATTTATACTTGCAGGCCTCAAAAGGCCTGGTCGTGAGCATCAGAGGAACAGCGAGCATCCCTGTTCTCGCCACTTGTGCCTGCACCAGCATAGGGTTTTGTCGCACAAAGACTATGCGTGCGATGAGTTGTGTATCAGCGATGGGATTGTCCTTTCCCGCTGTAAAAGAATTGAGGATGTGCAGCGTTCAGATAACTGCATCCCAGGAGACTAGAGCCTTCTCTTTTGAGCACACCTGAGAGAGGAAAGAGGTGCGCACTCATCTTCATGCACCCATGGCACATCCATGGTACACATAACAACGATCCTGCCCTTCTGTTGTTTACATATCAGTACCTCTTGCGCGCCTCTCTCCACTATAAAAACGTACACACATCATCAGTACCTCCTTAGTTCCTACAAACCATTGTACACACATCATCAGCACCTCCTCAGTGCCTGCATTTTGAACACGCATCATCAGTTGACTCTCGTGTGTCCCTCTCTACTGCAGGGATAGTAGCAAGGCAAGCAAAGCGGGACGGGCAAGAAAAAAAGGAAAAAAGCTGAGGAAAACATTACGCAGGATCCGCTAGGCTCTCTGCATCAATGTCCCTCTCCACCACAAGGATAGCAGCAAGTCAAGCAATACGAGACAGTCAAGAAAGAAAGAAGAAAAAGCCGAGGAAAAAATTAGGCAGGATCCGCTAAGCTCCCTGCATCAATGTAGGTAATACGTCGCTCTGCAGTATTGATCGTCCTTACTATGGCACCAATAAACTAGCCCCCTACAGGTGCGCTTCCAGGTAGCAAATCCACAAAGCAAGGGCTGAACTGGATCAGCTCTTGCATGCATTCCTTAAGTGGCAGCAGTGCATGCTCCTGTGGACAGCAGGAAGATCAGGCATGCCTGCTTGAGCTCTATACCTGAAGGGCTTGAGTGCTGGTGGCTTAGCACACCAGGAAATCCCACGCACCTCCATCCACCAACAGTAAGGCAGCAAGGCTGGCCGTGTCACCAGACACTGCACAGATGTGCTTGGAAGACTAAAACTTCTCAGACCTGAAAATCCCACGCACCTGCATCCATTGCTGGTATGGCAGCAAGGCCGGCCGTGCCAAAGCCACCAGACACTGCACAGGCCCCCAACTCCAAGTATAAGGCCTGCACCGCCGCCCACAACCTTCGCAGCACATCTCGGCTGGGTCCCAGATCCGCGTAGTGCATGGCAGCCTGCGTGGGAAACTCAAGCAGGGGTCACATGCGTGCATGCGTGTGTGTGTGTGTGTGCGCGTGTGCGCGCGTGCATGGTCAAACACACTTCCATGCTCTATGCATTGTCAACCACAGGGTGCCCCGTGGCTATTCCACAGCACACTGAGGGTGCTCTTGCTATGTCCCAGGATATAAATGTGTGGTCCGTTTAACACTGCCTAAGTTTGCCTGCTTGCCAGCAACCATCAGCCATTGCACCACAGCTATATTTCTGCAACATGTTTGCACAATTTTTACGAAACAGGTGCTACGTCTGCACCTGAAACACAAAACGCCACTCTGTGAAAACCAGAACAAACCCCTGCTCTTCGCATCAAGTTGACATTGCCTCAGCCTTTGCTGCATGCCCCCAGGCCCCTGCTGTCAAAGATGCTGCCAGACAACCGAATACCCGCACCTTTCGCAGAGTGCCTGCTTGCTGCAGCCGGTCGAGGAGGGACACAAGCTCCTTGGGCCTGCTGTCTACTTCAGCCCCAGCTTTCACGGCACGGCTGTGGGCGAACGCCTCCAGCAGCAAGATCTGGGCGTGGGCCAGTGTGGGGTAGAATAGGGTTGGTGCCAGGTGTGACACTAGCAGCTGTGGTGGACTAAAACACAAGCACCATGGTAGTTTAGAACATAAGTAACAGGTGGGGTAGAACACAGTCACCAGGTGCGACGCAGGCACCGCGGTGGGCTAGAATATGAGCACCAGGTGCAAACAGATGCCGCGATGGGGTAGATCATAAACACCAGGTGCGACTGGGACACCGCGGTGGAATAGAACACAAGCACAGAGTGCGACACAGTCTCTGCGGTGGGGTAGAACACAAGCACTAGGCGACACAGACACTTCGGTGAGGTAGATCACGAGCACCAGGTGTGGCAGATACCGTGGAGGGGTAGAACACAAGCACCAAAAGGGTGTAAAATAAGTCAAAATGCAAGCAAGATGGGCAGGCTGTCCACTCTGATCCTTGGGTTTAAGAAAGTGGCTGCAAGCAAATGCAACCAGCTGATGAAGGTCTGAGCGACCTTTAGTGAGACCCTAGCTTTGCTCGCTCGTTTAGAAACTCTTCCTTCAAACATGCGTCCCTGTTTGGTCAGCAAAACCTTCTCTTTTCTTAACGTCTAGCAGCACGGCCTGGGCACAGAGGCAAGTGTGGGCAAAGAAACAAAAAAAAGGGAGCCCCTGCTCCTGCTTTGGGTAAGTCTGTCATCTTTTCTCAAATCTTGGATGTGCTTCCGTCAACTAATTGATGATAGGGAGCCCCTGCACCTGCTTATGCGCAGCTGCGCTCGGCTTACAAAAGTCATATGCCACACCTGATCCACCGGCTGCTCAATTTCATGGAATCACCATTGCTTTGTTCATTATCAGCTGTGGCAAGAAACAAAAGGCACACCCCTCCATCAGATACACCCATTTCAGACACAACAATCCTCCGGGATCTTTTAATCTAGATGATTTCTCTTTACAGGGTAGCAGAAGGCATCAGGAGGCACACTTGTTTGTACACAGGACATACTCTGGAAAGCTGGTTGATGCAAATCAAGATAAGCATCACAAGGTTGTGGATTTGTTCAATGATATAGGTCGGACACCCTACTAGTCCTTGATGAATGCTTCCAGACTTTAGTTATTTGCGTAGCTTCCAGACTTTAGTTATTTGCGTAGCTTTTTTTCTTTTCTCTTTGGTAATCCTACAGGTAGGCGTCGCAGCTGCCACGTGGTTGCCTCACTCAGCTGCAGTCCGGTGCCTCTGTCAGCAGAATCAAGAAATCCAACTCCTGGAGCATGATGCCACGTGGTTGCCTCTCTCGAGTGCAGCCAGGTGCCTCTGTCAGCAAAATAAAGAAATCCAACTCCTGGAGCATGCCCGCCACGTGGTTGCCTCTCTCAAGTGCAGCCAGGTACCTTTGTATGCATTACACATGTTGGAACTCCAATTGCTGCAGCCTACCAATTGCTACGGCTTACCTGCCATGCGAATGCCTCACTCAGCTGTAGCCAAGCATCCTCTGTGGGGTGCCAGGCTTTCAGGTCTGGCGCTCCAGCACCTGCCAAACGGGAAGACAAGTGAGAATGACGCCAGTGATAACAGTACCAATGAAAGCAAAAAGCAAGAACATGAACAAAAATGATAACATCCACAATTATGCTGCACAACTGTTGGCCACGCATGCTGTGCTGCTGTGGCTGGCTGTTTGGGCGGCTGAGAGGAAACACTTCAGCCTACTTGACGGTGGCAGGCAGAGCAGACTAGTACAAGCAGGTGGAAGGCCATGAGGTAAAAGGCATGGGCAGGTGCAGGAAACGGAGTGGAAGAAAAACGATTAAGCGCGGGGGCAGAAACAGCTGGAAGGCATGCAAAGGTGCTGGCACAGTGAGGAGGTTTGAGCAGGTACAGAAGGAGCATGCATGTACTGCCAAGCAGTGACAGAAAGTGCAGAAAGGCATGCACAGCCAACCAAGGGGGCAGCTGTAAGCTGTAGGGTGCGGGGGGAACCGCATTTCTGGGCCCTACTGCCTTAGGTGTAGCGCACACGCATGCGCGCGCGCGTGTGTGTGTGTGTGTGTGTGTGTGTGTGTGTGTGTGTGTGTGTGTGTGTGTGTGTGTGTGTGTGTGTGTGTGTGTGTGCGTGTGTGTGTGTAAATTACCGATGGGTAGGCAGGCTCAATTGCAGCATTGATAGACAGATCATGTGTGCGTCAGCATCCTTGCAAGATGAAAAGGAACAGCTGGGGAAGAAAAAAGGAGCGCCTTGCCCTCACGCCACATTGCCCACACCATCTCAGACGGGCAGAATCACAGCTGCAGCACACGGATGCTGCAATGGACCTCAGCTGGATGAAGACAGGCACGCTATCATACACCTTTGCACATCATACACCTTTGCACAAAACAGGCACAATAGTATACACCTTTGCATCCCTTCTTTGAAGCACATCTGGTGATATTGTTTTCCAGGACCGCCCCCAGCTCAGGCCTGCGGCACAGCAAGGCAGCAAGTCCTCCAAATTTAAGGCAGCAAGTTCTCGGAACTCACCTCTGGTGATACAGTCTTCCAGGCATGCCCACAGCTCAGGGCTGCGACGCAGCAAGGCTAAGGGGGGCTGGCTGGATGCCTGAGGCTGCCAGAAGCAGCACAGCGCACGCATCAGCGCACACAACACCTGTGAACAAAGACGTAAATAGGGAAGCAAAGGGGATTGAATGCCTGAGAAGAACCTGGCCCTGGCTGCCAGCAGCAGCACAGCGCACGCATCAGTGCATTGAGCACCTGTAAGCAAAGGGTTTGTGTATGGAAAGAAAATCTGAATGCCTGGTGCTGCCAGCAGCAGCACAGCGTGCGCAGCAGTGTGGACAGTATTTGCAGGGACAAAGTAATAAGCCCCGCATGCACCCTGCAAGAAAAAGATTGCGTGGGAGGATTGATTGCCTGGGGCTGGAAGCAGCAGAACAGCAAACGTCAGTGCACGCAACACCTGTGAGTGAAGGTGTTGTGCAGGGAGCAATGAGAATTGAATGCCTGGGGCTGCTAGCAGCAGCACAGTGTGCGCAACAGTGTACACAATACCTGCAGGAAAAAAAGGAATTAAGAGCCCTGTAAGCTCCTGTAAGCAAAGGTTTGCATAAAGAGTAAGAAGGACTGAAAGCTTGGGGCTGCCAGCAGCAGCACAGCACACACAAGCGCACACAGTACCTGTGAGTGACGGTGTTGTGCAGGGAGCAATGAGAATTGAATGCCTGGAGCTGCTAGCAGCAGCACCGTGTGCGCAACAGCGTGCACAATACCTAAAGGAAAAAAGGAATTAAGCCCTGTAAGCTCCCTGTAAGCAAAGGTTTGCGTAAAGAGTAAGAAGGTCTGAACGCCTGGGGCTGCCAGCAGCAGCACGGCACACACAAGTGCACACAGTGCCTGTGAGTAAAAGCATAGTGGAATGAGCAAGGAGAATCGGATGCCTGGAGCTGACAGTAGCAGCGCAGGCATGCACCTTTGTACATGCTGCACCTGCAAGCCAAGCACAGAGATGAGAAGCCACAGGACACACATTGTGATGTAGCCGCATGGGGTTGAACAGCAGACACACTCTTGAGCATATCAACCTTTGAGCCACTATGCTTTGGAAGAAACCCTGGCTGCATGTCCACCGATCTGGCCTACCAATTGCAATGGCCTGAAAAATGCAGGCATGCATCGTGTTTGAGTGTATTAGCATGTGCGCACGCGCACACACACACACACACACACACACACACACACACACACACACACACACACACACAAACACACATACAAACCTGTGGCGCTTCCTGCCGCAGCTCCTTGCTATACTTGACCAACTGCAGCAGGCCTTCCATGACGCCACGTGGCCCTGAAAGCGCGGGTGGATTATTGCTTCCTGCATCTCCCTTTCCCTCTTGCCTGCCACCTGCTGACGTCTCTGCCTGGTCCTTTTGCGTGTCTGCAAGGGTAAGACAGCAAAGAGAAATAAGAGATCAAGTGCTGGACCCCTGCCCTCTTGCCTGCCACCTGCTGACGTCTTTGCTTGGTCCTGTTGCGTGCCTGCAAGCACAAAAAAAGCAGAGACACAAAACATCAAGTGCTGGACCTCTGCCCTCTTGCCTGCCACATGCTGACGTCTTTGCTTGGTCCTGTTGCGTGCCTGCAAGCACAAAAAAGCAGAGACATAAAACATCAAGTGCTGGACCTCTGCCCTCTTGCCTGCCACCTGCTGACGTCTTTGCTTGGTCCTGTTGCGTGCCTGCAAGCACAAAAAAAGCAGAGACACAAAACATCAAGTGCTGGACCCCTGCCCTCTTGCCTGCCACCTGCTGACGTCTTTGCTTGGTCCTGTTGCGTGCCTGCAAGCACAAAAAAAGCAGAGACACAAAACATCAAGTGCTGGACCCCTGCCCTCTTGCCTGCCACCTGCTGACGTCTTTGCTTGGTCCTGTTGCGTGCCTGCAAGCACAACAAAAGCAGAGACACAAAACATCAAGTGCTGGACCTCTGCCCTCTTGCCTGCCACCTGCTGACGTCTTTGCTTGGTCCTGTTGCGTGCCTGCAAGCAAGCCCAACCATAAGCAATTAAACCCAACATATGAAACATCACTGAATAAAAATGTGCCCAAGCACCGTGACCAGTGCAATGTGCTGCCTGCTGCCCGGGCAAGCAGCAGGCACAAACAACGGGCCCAAGCAATGTGCCCAGTGCACGGGCAATATGCCCATGTGCACAAGCGACATGCCCATGTGCAATGTACTGTCTGCTGCCAAGGCGAGCAGCAGGCGATAGCAGCTGTAAGAACCGTGTGTCCAGGGCTGTATGCTTGAAGTAGCAGCAGGATGTTGGGACGCCAAACGGCCAAAGCCATGCAACCAGCCAAGCAAACACCCAAAGTACGCAACACATTCAGAACCTCATTGGAGCGCACCAACACCACGCTTGGCTTACAGAAAGAATGTCATTGCACCCAGCAAAATTCCTGCAATGCTGAAGAGGGCCTAGCTTTGGTTCAACCAGCAACGACTGATGCCTCCTGCAACCCAGTTGTGGCTTCAACTCCGGCTTCACCAGCAGTGTCTGAAGCCAGCATACCATTGCAAATGCCAGGTTGGTCAATCATAGCTGCATCAATGCTCACCGTTGTTTCGGCACGCATGAGAACAACAGGTATCTCTTGCAATGCTGCAATGGCCTTACCCCTGACATCATCAGCAGTGTCTGAGGCCAGCAAACCAGCACTCAGGCTAGAGTGGTCATTTGCAGCTGCTTCCAGCACCTCCACCGCCAGTGCAAAGTGAGTGGGGCGAGCTCGTGCGGTGTCGGCACTGCAAAGTGAGTGTAAAATAGATTAACTGTCATGAATGGCATGTTTATGCTCACTCATTGAAAACGTCAAACAAACCCAAGCACTGTATGATCACACTGCCTCGGCACCATGACATGCACTGCGTGCACATTCCCTGCAAGCACGCTCGTTGGGACTCCAGACCTACCCAAACAGCTCTATCAAGGCGGCTTGGGCTGGGCCATCTTTAGGCATGATAATGGAAGGCAGGTGGGCAGTGGGCTGGAACTTGCACAGCCGGGACGCGGAGGCCTGTGTGTGTGTGTGTGTGTGTGTGTGTGTGTGTGTGTGTGTGTGTGTGTGTGTGTGTGTGTGTGTGCACTCGCACCTTCACAATGCTCTGCATGTTTTTGCATTTGCAGCACATGATCCAGGAACCCTATCGCCAGCAAGCATTAGCCAAATGATCTGTTCTTCAGAGGAAAAATATACCTTTATGTGTGTGCGCCTTTCAAGGAAAATACCCTTTCCACTCACACAGAAACACGCACTCATACAGACACACACGTACACACATAAGACACACGCAAACGCGTGCACACGTACATGCATGTAGAGTAAGCTGCCGCTTGCACACAAACACACACACACACCTGCAGGCTACGCACAAGCCTCAGTGCCAGGAAGCTCAGGCTTGTTTGAGCAGCGCCCTCCAGCTCTGGCTGCTCATAGCCCACGAAAGCTGACAGGCTTGTGGCAGGTGGTGGCTGCCCGTTGGGAACACCCTGTCGCGGATTGACAGGATGGGAATTAGGTGGATACTGCTTGACAGATGTGGCAGGTGGGTTCAATAGATTTTGATCAACAGGATTGAGAGCGTTGTTGCGGTTGGTGGCTGTCCGTCATGAACACCATGTCGCGGATTGACAGGATGGTCAGGTAGATAGTGCTTGATGGGAATGGCACATTGGTTCTGTATACATTGATTAACAGGATCATAATGCATGTTGCAGGTGGTGGCTGTCTGTTGGGAGCGCCTCGGAGTGGGATCATAAGAGCAAGCAAATCAAAAGGACCAGGAAAGCCAGCAAGACCCTTCATGGATGTGCTTTGAGGGTTGCAGCACTGGTCATGGAAGGTTTGGTCACCGTTTGCTTTAGGAGGAGGAAACAAGAAGGCATGCTGCGTGCACTCTTAAGGAGCACAGGGGCAGGGAAGTGAACTAATCCCAGGCTCCGCAAGCTCATACCTTCTAGCATTGTTCTACAAGTGCACATTTTCCAATTTGCTGCGGGCTTGTTTTCAGCAAAAGAAACAGCCTCACAGGTGAGGGAAGCACTTAGCACTATTGCCCCGCTTGCATGTTAAGCACACCATTGCTTGCGGCCCATTCAATGAGACCCTGGCAAGCTTGCTTGTCAGGGAGCCTCACCTGGTGCATGCAGCCTTTGCTTCAGCTAAGCTGCCCTTGTAGGCAGGTACAGCTATGTAACCCCCCTATCCTGTCCCATCCTTACCTTGGTGCACGCAGCCTTTTCTTTTGCTGGCAGAGTCTTCCCTTTTGTACAGCCATATCGTAGCTCAGCACCCACAAAGAAAGACCCCAGCTTTTGTGTTGCAGAGCACTTGTGTGCTCAAGTGCACAACAGCGCTTGATTGCCGCAGAGCACCTGTGTGCTCGAGTTCACAGTAGTGCTTGACTGATGCAGAGCACCTAAGTGCTCAAGTGCACAGAAACACTTACCAATGCAGAACACTCATGCATGCAAGCACAAACTCTGCTTCTGTTCTCTTGCCATATTTCAGAAAGCACACGCACGCACGCGCACACACATACACACACATGCACACACTCACACACACATTTATGTTGGGGCATGTAGGAGATACAACCGGCACCCACATGAAAGATGAAGACCTCGAACGGCAGCTCCTGCCGCGGGTATACCTCCGCAGCAGCCAGCACGGTGGGCAGCAGCTGCAGCAGCGCGGTGAGTGCACCCTCGCAGGCCAGAAGCTCAGCATTCTGTGCGTCCATGGCTCTCAAGGAGTCCAGAGCAGGCAGCGGGGGGGGCAGGACGAAGAAGAGAAGGGTCGTGCCTGCAAGGTGCACACATGTAAGGACAGGGCAATGCAGCTTACATAGAGGGTGGCAGGAAGCGAGGGGGAACGGTTGAAAAAGAGAAGAGTAGCGTCTGCAAGGTGCACAAAGGTGTATTAAGGTGCATGCGTGTGGGGGGGGAGGACGAAGAAAAGAAGAGTCGCGCCTGCAAGGTGCATGAACGGCATAAGCGGCGGCGGCGCAGTGAGGACGTGCAAACAACGCCAACACGTTGAAAGCGCACCATACTCATTCACGTTCACAACACATATGCTCTACTGATGTTTAAAAGGGTGCGCAAAAAAGCAAAGAGCTTGGTGCCCTGAGCTTCTATGGCTCTGAGGGGATCCATGATAGGCACCTGGGAGGGACAGGACAGAAGAAAAGAGACAAGAGGTGCATCTGCAAAATGCATGAAAAATGCAGCAGTGCTGCAAGAGTGTGCAAATAAGCCATGCGCTCAGGATTTTAGATGAGTGTCAGACACCCTGCCAATGTTGAGGGCAGGTTGGGGGAGGGGCGAGCAAGAGAGCCCCCAGCATCTCGCTAGTGCAGGCACCTGTAAGAGGTAGGAAATGATGATGCAAGGAACAGTAGCTTCTACGCCTGCAACATGCAGGAAATGGTGAATCATGAACCAAAGGAACGGAGACAGAGGATATGAGGGCACAAGAAAACACAGCATGGGCATAGAGCAAGAGGGTGACCAATACATCACGGGGTATAGAATTAGAAGCAGAATCTGAGGGGTCACATTAGGCGGAATACAGCGTAGGTAGATTTCAAAGCATACGGGGTTTGAAAAGAAAAGGGCACAGTGTTTGATTAAGGGTATGCTTGCTAATTCAAACGGATGCGCATGCTCTTCACTTCAAGCTGACATACAGTAAGCCAAGCATGCATGCACGAGAAGGCAAGGAAAAGAGAGACAAAGAGGGGGTGCACGGACCATAAGGGAGTGCATGAAACTGCTGCAACTCTGTGCCGTGGAACGACAGCTGCAGCAACACCATGCTGCAACGGCAACAGCCGCTACAACTGCAACTCTGCACCATGGAACAACAGCTGCTGCACACCGTGGCAGTAAGCGCATCCACATGCACAGTCAAAGGCACCCCGACTGCTCAAGACATCAAGACAACAGCTGCTGCAACAAAACCCCACAGAAACAGCAGTGCTGCAACAATGCAACATGCGACAAGGCAGCGACAAGCTCATACAACAATGCAACGCAATGCAGCATGCGACAAGGCAGCGACAAGCTCATACAACAATGCAACGTGTGCAGGCAACTCCACACCGCCAAACTACAGCTGCTGCAACACCATGGCAGCAAGCTCATTGACAAGCACAGGCAGGGGCACCCCAGCTGCTCCTGGGGTCACTGTTATGGGAGCAACGTACCATGGAACAACAGCTGCTGCAACAACATGGCAGCGAGCTCATTCACATGCACAGGCAGGGACACCCCAGCTGCTCTTGGGGTCACTGTTATGGGAGTAACGTACCATGGAACAACAGCTGCTGCAACACCATGGCAGCGAGCTCATTCACATGCACAGGCAGGGACGCCCCAGCTGCTCCTGGGGTCACTGTGAGGGGTGCACCCCCTGTGGCACTCGCTCCTACAGATTCAGTGGGCAGAGGCAGCGGAGCCGCACTCCCCTCTGTATGTGTGCCACTCGTGATGGCCAAATGCAGCACCTGCGATTGTGCGTATGTGCGTGCGTGTGTGTGTATGTGCATGCGTGTGTGTGTGTACGTGTGTGCGCGCGTGCTCATGTGTGTTAATAATGGAGGGAGTCTCTCAATCTTGTTCCACTCCATGCCAAGTACAGATGGGTTTTCAATCCATGAGGAAACAGGCGTAAGCATGGGATCCTGCGGGACAACGAGCTGTGGAATGCACCTGTACGAGGTTAGAACCATATCTTGTAGAATGCTTGGTGCTACGAAAATGCTGGGGGTCCTTACCTTGAGCAAGGCAGCTGATAAGTCCCAACGAGTGGCAGGAGACTTAAACTGCCATCGGTGGTGGCCTGGCATCATCTCGTTCAGGGCAAACAGCACAAGTGCACTGACGATGCCCTGCAATGTGTGTGTGCGTGTGCGTGTGTGTGTGTGTGTGTGTGCGTGCGTGCTTGAGTGCATGCACGCATGTATCAGGGCAGTCAGAGCAACACAAATTGCACCATATCGCTCAAACCACTCTTGAGACTTGTGACCACTACGCAGCCCTAATTTATTTGGGTTGAATTCTCCCACTGTACAGCCAATGCGCACCCTTTACGTACCCTCATTGGCAGCGGCAACTTCTCATTGCAACCCTCATCACACAGCTTGAGTGTCCTGCCAGAATTTCTTAGCAAGCTTTGAGTCCAGGGCTACATGCTGCTTGAGGGCAGTGATTGCCTCCATCCTGCAGCTGGCGTGGATAGCTAGGAGGTATAGTATAGCCTGCCTCCCCAGTCAAAACAGAAACCCGTCTAAGCGGTTCTTCCCTACAAGTGGTCAGCCATACAACCCCGTCCATCAGCAAATTGGCTTTCCACAATTGCGCACCCATTACGCACCTGTTTCAGGCCATTCACTTCACACACTGTGTACTCGCCACGCAACCCTTCAAGTACTTACTAAAGCAGCACGCATGTCCAAAATAACTTCAAAACTGCGCAATAATCTAGGAGCTGTATAGTATGCACAACAGAAGTAAGCAGGTGGAGGCGCATTCATTTTCACCATCAGTACACCGACCTGCCCACTAAGGCAGCAGCTTCCTTGCACTTTCAGTAATTCACAAGCGAAATCCGTAGTGATACATGCACGCCCAAAGCACGTAAGACAGGCAAGCCAGCAAAGCCTCACAATACAAAACAGTGCAGTACGATACAATACAAGCAAGCACACCTTTGTGGACCCCCGCTGCCTTATGAGAAAAAGAATGCACCTGCTGCCGTAAGAGCATAACGCGCACCTTTGTGTAACCCCGCTCCAAAAAGCTTGCTGCCAAGTCCATTAGGGCCAGGGTCACAGGGTAGGCACCTTGGGCAGCCTCACACTGCTGCTGGAAGCCCCGCAGCATGGGCATGATACCCACCAACACTGCACACACGCGTGAGCATGCAAGCATGTGTGTGTTTTGTACGGGGGTGTGTGTGTGTGCGTGTGTGTGTGTGTGTGCGTGTGTGTGTGTTTTGTACGGGTGTGTGCGTGTGTGTGTGTGTGTGTGTTTTGTACGGGTGTGTGCGTGTGTGTGTTTTGTACGAGTGTGTGTGCGTATTTGTATGGCCACTTGAAATACCTTCTAAGGGCGAGATATGTGCCCTCTCATTCGTTCCTTGACCAGCCTACCAGGAAGCCGGCCTCAAAGCAACTCATTTCAGTGCTACCACTCCATTTACACTTTTGCTCACCCTTGCTCTAAGAGATATTTCCTGACTTCAGTTGGCCAAAATAGGTGCACGCTTGGTGCTCATCCTCACTCATGACTTGAGCTGGCCAAGAAAAAGTGCATGCTTGGTGCTCATCCTCCCTCATGACTTGAGCCGGCCAAAGTAGGTGCACGCTTGGTGCTCATCCTCCCTCATGACTTGAGCTGGCCAAAAAAAAGTGCACGCTTGGTGCTCATTCTCACTCATGACTTGAGCTGGCCAAAAAAAAGTGCACGCTTGTTGCTCACCCTCATCTATGACTTGAGTCGGCCAAGAAAAAGTGCAGGCTTGGTGGGAAGCAGCAGACAGGCAAACAAGTTCAAAGTGCTTCTCACGCGCCCTCATTGCTCAACATACCTCCCAGCACAAGGCTGTTTCCTTCATATTGCACACCCTTCAGCATGCACCCTCCTGTGCAGCTAAGAGGTGGCACTTTCTCATTGCAACCCTCATCATGCCATTTGTGTGCCCTGCCAGGTGCTTTCCTACAGCGAGTTTTGAGCCCAGGGCTATAGGTGCTGCTTTGGGGTCATAAACACCCCCATCCTGGAGCTAGTGCGGCTGCTAGGTAGCCTGCTTCCCCAGTCCAAGCAGCCCTTTTTTGAAATTGGGTTGACAGGCAAACCTGTCCATCAAAACTGTGGTGTATCTTCATAATTGCGCACCAGTACGCACCCTGTTCAGGCCATTTCTGTTGCACACAGCCCATTGGCCATGCATCTTTTTAAAGCAATAATTAAAGCATTGCGCACGGTCAGAAAAATGAACATTGTGTGAATGTTTAAGAAGCTGTGCCCTACCCAACTTGGGCTGCAAGAGAAGCGCCCACAGGGGCATCGCTGGCTGCTGTGCATCCAGTACTGTAGACCAATTTCTCTTCAGGCAAGGCGCACTGCATGAACGCCTCCCTTCTGACAAGGCTAGCCATAACACACTGTAAGTGCCCGCATGAGGGGCAGGCAGCCCACTCAGTGGCAAGTGCTGGCTGGCGCACCAAGGCCACAAGCTGTGCAGCCCCGCACGCTTCCTTTCAAACAGGACTGCCCACTCCTCACCTTGGGTGCCCGTGTGCAGGGCAGGCAGCCCACTCAAGGGGACAGTGCTGGCAGGCGCATCAGGGCCGAAAGCTGAAGGGGGCAGCTGCCACGCCAGCAACGGCAGGGATTGCACAGCAGCCAGGGCGCGCTCCGGGAAAAAGTAGGACAGCGACTGCAGCAGCTTGAGGCTGTCCACGGTGTGTGCCAGCAGCTGGCTGGGAGGGGCGCAGCCCTGAGTGGACGTACACACCAACAAATGAATCATTTGGAATGTGGTGTCTCTAACAAGATGCAGGGGAACACATGTGCAACAGGGTGCATGGGAAATGCAGGTGGAGGAGTCTGAGGCTGTCCACGGTGTGTGCCAGTAGCTGGCTGGGAAGAGCACCACATCCCAAAGCAGGCAATTGTAGCAACAGAGGGACATGCAAATGTGGAAGAGAGTGTGTGCAATATGCAGCAGCTTCAGGCTGTCCACAGTGTGTGGTCCCAGCAGCTGGCTGGAGGGGGCCGGCGCAGCCCTGAATGGGCATATATATCAACAAAGGAGCATCCTTGAACAGGATGGAGCCAAGAATGGGTATCAGAGTAAGAAGTGTGTGCAAGAAGCTGGGAAGTGATGTTGATTAAGGGGTGGGGGGCAAACTGGCCAGGAAAAAAGCTGCAGCCCTGTGAGAAGATGGACAAACAAGGACCCGGAACTCCATTTGAAGCATAGCACGGATGGAGGGACACAAGGGAAGGAGGGGTGGGGGGTAGTTTAGACGGTGAAGGACATCTGCAATTGAAAAGGAGAGCAACGGTTTATTGGAGGGTGAGAAGCCGGCCAAGGGGGCGCACTTTAGACCACCTGGTGTCACAGCCCCTCTGGAAGTTTGTAAATGAAGGAGAGAATATTGCGCTGTGGTTGAGAAGTGTGCCAAGGAGGGCATTGTAAGCCACACTGTGGAATAATTCAATCAAGCCCTTTAGTCAAGGTCCCTGGCAAGGTGCAGGAGGCTGCAAGACCTAGGGCCTTCAATTGGAAGGCCTCAACATCTGTTTCGAGACAGCATCAAGTATCTGCCTAATTCCACTTTGGGACCTTGTGGGCTGCGCCAGATTGTCCAACCATGAAGGAAAGAGAAAGGAATCCAGACAGGGTTCAGTAGCATCACGGGCCTTTGCATCATATGATGCTCACGAAAGGCCCACTGCATTGTGTGTGGCCTTGCAAGGTGTGCTCATGAAACTCACACTCAACTTATGGCCTTATTGCACCTGAAGCACATGAAAGGGATGACTTGCCATCAAAACGATTGAAAAGTCGTCTCATCATCTGAAACGGGGGAGAGCTCGTGTCACTCGCTACTTGCATGTCAGCCGGAAAGAAGCACCCTTATCATCAGCCACCAGCATAACCAGGAGTCGTGTTCCTCTCCATTTTCCATCCTAGCCCAGCACCCCTACTGCTCAGAACAGCATGTCTAGGAACAGGTTGACGATTGGGTGGCTCCAGATGAGCCATCTCGGACCGTTTACTTGGCAAGGGCAATCTGGGAAGGAATGCACACAGCTCATCTGAGGTGCTTGCAGGTTTGCTGAAGACGACCTCGTTAGGTCCCACTTCTAAAAAAACACAGATGTTCACACACACACACACACACACACACACACACACACACACACACACGCACCCCGCACCTGAGCCGCATGCACAGTGGTCAGCAAGCTGGTGTACAGGTCCACGCCGCGCGTGGCCACATCCAGCCAAGACCACTTGCGCAGAGGTCCACCCCTTGATTCGACGGCATCCACACTCTGGGCCATCAGATCGGGCACCACATCAGGATGCTCACAGGACAGGCGAGCTATGAGCCCCAGCATGTCCCCCAGCTCCTGCACACAGGAAGGGCAGGCGCTTGCGTTCAGCCACATCCACACCTAGGGCCATCAGATCAGGCACCACACGAGGCTGCTCACAGGCCAGGCGGGCCCCCAAGCCTTTAGGCTATCCATGCACACGGCACGCTAAGCCTATAGCCTTATTGCCAATAGCATCGCCCTTGCCAAGCAAGCAAGAGCACACCTCTTGGCTGCTGCACACAGACACGGTGCGCGCTTAGGAGGGCTGCCGTGTGGTTTAGCAAGCAGTATGATGGAATGACATTGGAATGCAAGTGCGAGCACTCCTTCGGACCAGGGGTCCACCTGGCCGAGCACACCTCCCACCTCCTGCAATGAGGAAGGAGCAATTCACGCGCTCAGGGCTATGAACTGCGCTGAGCCATGCTCTGGGGTTTAGAATCCCATGTTGCAAGGATGGCATGTTGAGGTGTACTGGCGAAAAAAAGCATGTGTTGGAGTTAGAGGGGAGCAACAAATTACACTTGCAGCATGCAGTCAGAAAGAATGGCATGAGGTGGGCATCATGAGCAACACGAGAAGCAGACGAAATGAGCAAGAAGCAAGAAAAGAGCTGAAAGAATGAGCAACAAGAAGAGCAGAAAGAATAGCATATGGTGCGCATCATGTGCAAGAAGTGTTTTTGAACATGGAGAAAATGTATGTTGGCTTGCACAGCAAGCTGTTCAAGTGCATTTGCAGCATGCAGTAAGGTAGATATCCAACATGCGGTGAGGGAGGGAACCACGGTGGTCAAGCAAAACACCTGCTTCTGCAAGTCAGGACACGCAATATAAATTAAGTGTGTATACATTGCATTGCGATTCAATAAAAGTACCATTGGGCTGTCAATGCCAGCATTACTCCAATGCACTGTAACATCTTCTGCACAAAATGATGGTGAAGTTAACGCACAAGGGGCAATGAAAATGAAGAACACTCGATTGTGCCATATGTTGGGTAAGTGGCCACAATTGAGCAGTCTTAAGACTTCCCGATTTTGCATTTGACATTACACACACACACACACACACACACACACACACACACACACACACACACACACACACACACACACACACACACACACACACAATACATGAACCACTATCCGAGGCAGACCCATATGCGCAACCACTCTTTTTGCCAACAAATTGCTGTCTTTCATCGACTCCAATGCACCATGCATTTTTACAAGCACGGCCTGGAGATCAGAGCGGTGCCCCCTTGTGTGAGGATTGTACTCCTTACACTTACGGAGAACCTCGAAACAGCACCACGCTCATCTCGCCTGCACTCCAGCACCAGAACAGCACTATAGCAGCACGCTTGCCTTGCAGGCACGTCAGGACAGCATCACGCTCATCTCACCAGCACGAGCTGTGGGTCTGAGGGGGCCCCGCTGTTGAAGCAGGTGCGCAGCTGCAGCAGGCAGTGCACAGCGCGGCCCAGCATCAGGAGCTGCCCAAAGCTTTTGATGGTGCTGTTCACGTCCCAGCGCACCAACAGCCACTGATTGGAGTCCAAATCCGGTAGGGCGGCCGGCCAGGGCAGCAGCTGGCCTTCAATACCCTGCGGTGCACTCACAGCACGCACACTTTGATGCAAGGCTATTGATTTACATGAGTCCGTCAATTAAAGCACGCACTTCTACACGCATGTGACTACTTCCAAACGAGGGCAGGCAGCCAGCCAAGGCAGCAGCTGGCCTCCAATGTTGCCACCGCTGTACACAGCACTTACTTTTATTTAAGGCCCTTCTATTAAATAAACAAAGCACATTCTTCCACATGAAAATGACTGCTGCAAAGGAGGGTAGCAGGCCAGAGCAGCAGCTGACCTTCAATGCCCTGCGGTGCACTCACAGCATGTGTGCGCGCACGCACGTGCACACACACACACATACACACACACGCACAAGGTCGTTCAACAACGAAAGCATGCAGTCATCGCTACGTCTAAAGGTGGGCAGCAGGCCAGGGCAGCAGAGGGCATTCATTGCCTTGAAGCACTGCGTTCCATGTCCTCTCCATCAAAGGAGGACAGCAGGCCAGGGCAGCAGAGGGCAATTTTTGCCTTGAAGTACTGCGTTCCATGTCCTCTCCATCAAACTCCTGTGCGCTGAGTGTGCACTGCACGGCTTCTTCACACAGCACAGTAACAGAGCATGTTCTGAGAATCACCAACAATGTGAATGCTTGCATTCTTTGACCACCTGGTGCCTAGAATCTGTTCCACAATCAAAACCACATGGATGAAACAATACGCGTATGCATGCATGGCTCAAGAGACCAAAAGTGGCACTAATTGATTACACAAAAAAGATGGATTCAGAACATCTGACACCCACACACGCGCACACACACACAGCTGATAAAGCGTGTTTCACACGCAGAGGTAGGCCGCAGTACCTACCGCAGGCAGTGCAAGCGTGGAGACAGAAGGGGCTTGGGGCCACACTGTGTTTGTGGCCAGCACCACTGTATCAACGTTAATGCGTTGGAGTGCAGGGTCACCCACAGCATGGAGGCATGTCAGCAGGGGGTACGCCTGCACAGCGCAAGGATTGAAGATAGCATTTAGCAGTGCGCAGAGCCAGCTCTGAATCGGTGTTGATGCGTCGCAGAGCAGGGTGAGCCGCAGAATGGAGGCATGTCAGCGGAGAGTCCGCATGCACAGTGCAGGAATGGCAAGGAAAAGAACAGAAAGATGCGTGATGCTGATCAGGCTGCTGAGGCAGCTTCAATGCGTCGGAGAGCAGGGTCAACCACAATGTAGGGGCATGTCAAGAGGAGGAATGCCTGCACAGCGCCTTGACAAATGAGACACATGAGTGAAGGGGCTTTTTACTGCCATGCCCAAGTGATCCTAAGGAGCCTGATTTCCCGAACCACATCCATCAATGAAACAGATTATGCAAATACAAGCCATTTTAAATGAAGGATGCACAAGGTCGCGAGCCAAACAGCAAACTCCCATGTACCGTCACCCAACTCGGGTAGCGGATACATGATAAAACCATCAGGCTGCAGTGTTTGCCACTGCACCGAATATCTCTGTCAGCCTACACCTAGCAGCATACGTGATATTGTTCTATCCCCCTGTTCACTTGAAAAGCGCCTGACACCAGCAGCTTGTGTGATGAAATGTTTCAATGCCTGACACCAGTGGATTGTTTGGTCCAATGTTCCCCCCGCCTGCTTGCTTGTCAAGCGCCTGACACCAGCAGCTTGATCTATCAAATCAAATCAATCAAATGAGGCTTTCAGCTGAAACCAAGGCAGGCTTGCCGTGGCTGCAGCAGGCTTCTTTGCGCTGGCCATGCCAGCTACTAAGCAACACTGCCAATGCATTTTGAAAGACATGCACCTCAGGTCTAGCATGCAACCTGCCAGCGCACAAGTGCAACGTGTGTGAGTGTGTGCATTATGGCCACACGCAGTCACTGAATCACCCCATTAGGTCTGACTGAGCGCATATGGTAATAGATTTATGAAGCATGTGTTCGTGGCCTTTTCTTGAAATTGAGTGCCTCCATTGCCGTCCTCTCGGCAACACTAGCGCGCACTTGGCTGTGACAATTGACTACAACAAGCTACAGGCCCAAAGTGGCTAAAACAGTCACAAATGCACATTAAAAAGGGTCCAATCAAGCCAAACAATAGGCACAAAGATTCGATATGCCTCTCAATTTTGGTGTGCGTGTGTGTAGGTGTGTGTGTGTGTGTGTGCGCGTGTGTGTGTGCGTGTGTGTGTGTGTGCGTGTGTGTGTGTGTGTGTGTGTGTGCGCGAGCGCATGTGTGCTTGCCAGACCCATGCGCGCATCTCACCTGCAAGTGTGTGTACGCCGCGCTTGCTGCAAGGGGGCCATGCGCAAACGCGCCCAGCAGCTGCAAGTAGGGCCTCGGGTAGGCAGGGAAAAGGGTGCATGCATCCAGCAGCACCGCTCGGATGGGTGCCAACAGCTCCCTGCCTTCATCCCATACCTCGTTGCACACATGCGCATCATCTGCAAGCATGCGTATGGTGCTGTGTTGTGTGCGTGTGGGGGTGGGAGGGGAAGTGCCAGCAGCTCCCTGCCTTCATCCCACACCTTGCTGCACACAAGCACACCACCTGCTAACATACATAATGTGTGTATATGTGTGTGGGCGCGCGTGCAAGAATCCTCATCCCGCACCACCTTGCGAACACATCCCTGTCTGGATGGAAGCCAAAATTGTAAAAATTGTACACAAAAAGTTGTCCCTGTACTGCACACTAAAAAGCAGTCATGTGTTGCACGCAAAGAGCTCTCCCTGTACTGCACACAAATAGCAGGGACGCTTCTTCTCCCTGCATCAAAATGGACAAGCTGGCCAAAAAACGATGACCAGCTTCATAAGCTGAGGGGAGCTCGAGCATGCGTGCTGTAACCAGCTTCCTAAGCTGCTCCACACCTGCTGAGCGACAGCATGATACCACCATACCATACCTGGGAGGTTGAGCACTAACCAGCCTCCTAAGCTGCTCCATACTTGCTGCACAATAGCACAATACCACCATACCATACCTGCAATGACCAGCTTCACAAGCTGCACCAGAGAACTAAAGCCAGCAGGGTCCTGGCGGGAGGGGCCAAGCTCAAAGGCCGTGGCAGACACGCACAGTGCTTTGAGGGCAACCCCACGGCAGAGCTGCGCCACCGCTGTGCTCATCTGCACGTGGTCAGTGTGTGTGTGTGTGTGTGTGTGTGTGTGTGTGTGTGTGTTCATGCGCAAGATTTCCAACGGATGCTCAAGAAAGGAGGTGTCAGGGCCTCATGAGGTAACGGGACTGATGGCTGGCGACAGTTTGAAATGCAGCACCTGCCGCTCTATTTTTTGTGGTGGTGGTGGGGGGGTATTAAGCACTGAGGAATAGCATGCTGGAGACAGCTTGGGCATTTGCATTGAGTAGCACGGGCTGCTCATGAGACCTGCTGCTCATGAGACCCACGGCTCATGAGACCCACTGCTCATGAGACCCACTGCTCATGAGACCCACTGCTCATGAGACCCGCTGCTCATGAGACCCGCTGCTCATGAGACCCGCTGCTCATGAGACCCGCTGCTCATGAGACCCACGGCTCATGAGACGCACGGCTCATGAGACCCGCTGTTCATGAGACCCGCTGTTCATGAGACCCGCTGCTCATGAGACCCGCTGCTCATGAGACCCACTGCTCATGAGACCCACTGCTCATGAGACCTGCGGCTCATGAGACCCACCCACAGACACGGCATATGCTGATCACTGCCCACCACTCCCACACTTAAAACACTGCACTGTCAGCAAAAGCCTGCTGCTGCAAGGTGATCGAAAGCACCAGACAACTGGCCAGGTCGCGCCCCCCTTGCCCAGGAACGCAGTGGAAAAGAAAAGAAGCTCAAAGAAGTGCTCTGGGTACCTGCCGTCCAAAAGCAGTCACAACAGCAGCCCGAACATTGTGCTGAGACGAGGCACAGTTAAGCGCACAGCACCCCACCAGGACTTGGCAGGTCTCCGTGGACACAGCCGTGCACTGAGACGCCCCGCCTCTTGCACCTGCCCCTCCACCCTTGTGCCCGTTCCTGCACCCACACAGCCCTGGCAAGCAACTTGCGCACACAGGCAGCTTCCACACAGCAGAGCTCACCAGGCCTTGGCACGCCTCCAGGCACGCAGCTGCTGACTGGAACAGCCCGGCCTCTTGCGCCCGCCCTTGCATCTCTTCCGCCACACTCTCCCCTGCACAACAAGGTGGGGCCAGAGCTTTCATACTGCATCAAATGCAGGGGCCTATGGATGGGTTGAACAACAAGAGCAGGGTGCTAGAAAGATACTATTGCTTACACATACATCCAGGCAGCCTTCTTCAGTCACTGTGCCCGGGGCCTGCAAGGACCTGCCTCTAGGACCTTTCTGTAGCAACAGCCCAAACTCACCACTCCAACAGCTGAGCAATCCGGCAGCTGAGCCGCAGCTCCCCAGGTCAGCAGCAGCAGACAATTGCAAACAGCGCTGATATGCTCAAGGCACACACACAAGGCATACGAGGCTGACATGTCCTGGGGCTCAGCAGCTGAGCCACAGCTCCCCAAGTCAGCAGCAGCAGGCAAACGCAAACACAACACCGATATGCTTAAGGCATGCACGAGGCACACGCTTACTGAGGCTGACATGGGGCTCCAGCAGGTGAGTCGCAGCTCCCATCTCAGCATAAGTAGACCCACGCAAAGGCAACGCTGATATGCCCAAGGCACACACAAGGCACACGCTTACCGAGGCTGACATGGGGCTCCAGCAGCTGAGCCACAGCTCCCCACGTCAGCAACAGCAATGCGCTGGCAGGGTTGCCTGGCCAGCTGCGGATGTGGCTGTGCACGTCATGCAGCTTTTGGCCTGCAGAAGTCGATGAAAATTAGTGTGGCTGTGCATGCAGCTGCAAAAGATGATGACAAGGCGTGTGGCTGTGCACGTCATGCAGCTTGTGGCCTGCAAAAGGTTATGGTAGGTAGAGAGAAAGCACCAGAGGCAGGAGCAGGAAGGAATGACAGCAGGGCAAAAGAGGGCAACAAGCCTCCGCCGCCAGAGTTTTGGCAGAGTGTATGTGTTCGTGGGGAGGGCGGAGGGGAATTACGGGCTCCATTGCATGCTTCCGTATGTCCATATACTTTGTGGGATATGGGGTGAACAGTTTGAGGGCACATACTTTTTAATCAATCAAGAGTGTGGGATCTATGCAGTGTGCAAAGTCTAAGGGATGTGAGGTCCACAGTGCATGGCATGCTTTCTGTGAGTCTTTCAGGCTCGTATGATGGGGACTGATGGGTGTCAGGGCATGCTTCCTTGTATTCATGCAAAATGTGGAACCTATAAATTTGCCTCCTCAAATCAACGTTGCGTGTCAATCCTTATTCTCTCTCTCCCTCTCTCTTTCTCTCTCTCTCTCTCTCTCTCTCTCTCTCTCTCTCTCTCTCTCTCTCTCTCTCTCTCTCTCTCTCTCTCTCTCTCTCTCTCTCCCTCTCTCACCCAGGGGGAGTGTGTCCAATGATGTTGGGGAGGTGGGCTGTGCTCTGGCCAGGCTGATGTAGGCTGGCAGGTCCACGACAGATAAAACCAGCATGCAAGACTGCAAGGCAAACAAGTGCAACAAACACTGAGAGTGGGTGTGTTATATGGACTGCAGGCTGGTCAGGCTGACGCAGGCAGGCAACACCATTCATACCAACAGGACACTAGGCAGGTCCACAACAAATAGGGCTAGCGCATACGACTGCAAGGGAGGTACTGCTGTGCTTGTGACCTACAGCACAAAAGGCAGGTCCATGGCAGAAAGAGCTGCAGCATGCAAGATCGCGAGGGGAAGGGTAGCCATGAGTTTGATGTGCGTTGGGGGGGGGCAGGAAGAGGTGGATATCGGGCTGCGCGCAGGCAAGAGGCCGCCAGAAACAGGCAACATGCACGCACCCTTGCTAATAAAATACCAGGCCAACGAGAGGCCAAGCAAAGGTGCATCAGGAGCGAAACACAGTGGAAGGCATGCTACACAATGGAAAACATGCTACGCAACGGAAGGCATGCTACACAATGGAAGGCATGCTACGCAACGGAAGGCATGCTACGCAACGGAAGGCATGCTACACAATGGAAGGCATGCTGCACAATGGAAGGCATGCTGCACAACGGAAGGCATGACACGCAATGGAAGGCATGCTATGCAACGGAAGGCATGCTACGCAACAGAAGGCAACACGCAAGCTGCAACTACTCTGCCCACATGCCTACATGCCTACATGCGCAGAAACGCACACCAGCTGCTCTGCTCAATGGTTCCATGCACGGCAACATACACCAGCTGCTCTGCTGCATGCACCACCTGCTTTGCCACACAATTGCACACACGTTTACACACACCAGCTGCCCTGCTGCACGCATCAGCTGCCCTGAAACACGCACCAGCTGATCCGCAACACGGCAACATGCATTGATTCACACACACCAGCTGCTCTGCTAAATACTGGCTGCGCTAAGAGCAAAAAGAGGGGGGCTCTGAGCACCAGGTGCTCGGCCTGCCATTGAGACAATTGCTGCTTGACTCTAACTCTGTGCAAACATGTACTGTGCTCCCCCAGCACCTCTGTACATGCATGGCCAGCTCTGTGCAAACAAGAGTGACTCGTCCTTTGTCGGCATCACAACACCTGTACCCCTGACCCTTTCCCCCTCGTTACTCGGCACCAGCTGGACAGAACCAGCAGGGCAGGGACCAAACGCACAGAAAAAGGCGGCAAAACTAGGGAGCCAGCATGCAGCAGCTGCTCTGTTGCGAGCACAAAGGATGCTTGCTCCTAACCTGGTTTGTAGGAAGGTGTGATCCTGCACGCATCTCTGGCCCCCTGGTTCACCAGTAACGGAGTCACCAGCAGCAATGAACTGTACCACTTGTCATTAGTGATGAGGAACAAGAGTGGGAAACCATCACACACCAGCTGCTCTGCCACAAGTGCCATGGATGCTTGGCCCGCCTGATTTGCAGGGAGCCCTCCAGCTGGCAACGATAGGGCCACGCCGGAGAGCAGGTGCGTGATCTCGTGCGCACGATTGCTGCTGCACTTGGTGCCGACGACCTGCAGAAGTGCAGCAAGTGTAACATGTCCACGAAGCAAGGTGCGTGCTGCAAGGCATGGCTGCATGTGATGGCACTTGATGGAAGCAAATTTTTAAGTGCTACAGGCCGGCTGCATGTGATGGTGTTTGATGGAAGCAGTTTCCTTCAGATGCTGCAAGGCAACCCTCCTTTTCATACACACGCACGCATGTACGCACGCGCGCGTGCGCGCGCGCACACACACACACACACACACACGCACGCACGCACGCACGCGCGCACACACACACACACACACACACACACACGCACGCATGCACACACACACGCACACACACACACACACACACACACACGCACATCCCCAACCATACACTGTGGCACAAACAGTCACCTTGTCCTCAGCAGGAGAACAATCAGGCGGGTGCGCTTAAAGACCCTGGGACTTCATGTTACACTCGCACCACAACCTGACCCCCCTTTCACAGTAGCAGCAGGCCAAGAGATGGGTGATCTCGCAACACACCTTGACCCTTGCAGCCTCATATTTTGCATCAGCCTCACACTTGCACCTCAGCCATACCCACCTCGTACAGCAGGAGTAGGTTGGAAGCAATCTCGCATCTCTCCGTCAGCTGCTGCTCCCTCAACTTTGCATGCACCGCTGACAGCCATACCTGCACACCCGCACACCCGGGACAGCAGTGGCACAAACCAGCAGGCTTGTGAGAAAAAGTGTAATGAAAATGTTGGCTCCTCAGCTCGGCATGCACTGCTGGCAGCCGCACCTGGACAGACCAGAGAAACAGAAAGCATTGGCGCAGGTCAGCAGGCATATGAGGACAAAAGGATGCCAGGATGCTGCTTCCTCAGCTTCCCTTGTTCTGCTGACAGCTGCACCTGGACACAAGAGCAAGGGAACTATGCCCTGATGGTACACGCAGGAAAATGATAGGAATTGAAGCATTAACATTAGCCAAAAGGCTCACGCTCATGCGCCTGAGGATGCTGCTTCCTTAGCCGGACATACACCGCTGACAGCCGCACCTGGACACACAAGCAAGACAAGCCACGCTGGGGAATCTCATACTTTCCTGTGGACCGCAGCACAAGGCTGCAGCATAAGTTTTGAGCGGCCACCCGCGGACCCACCAAACCTCCTCACCCCCCTCACAGACGCAGCTTGTGAACTATAATTGCACTGATTACTCTACCTCATAAGTCCTGCATTAGTAAACATGAGTGCTGCATGCTTGCAGAGGCAAAGCTGATTTGCAGGCGCTCTAGCATTTGTGGTCTGCCAGGCACCCACAAACAGCCCAGGCCGTTCCTTGCATTCCCTTAGCAACTGGGCCTTCCCCTTCACTTCACCCCCCAAAGACTGGCCCCATGCAGGCATGTTCTACCCTCGTGAGTGCACCTCCTTGTGTACAGCAGCAGCTCGTTGCTTCAAACACCAGTGCTTCCTTTATGGTTTTTTGACAAACACACAAGCACACACCATGCTACCCTGCTGCCCGCCAAGAACTCCTCAAACACATTACCATGTCCTCGCGCAAAAGCTCCTCAGGCACAGCACAACGTTTTCTCACAGCACACGCAAACCACACAGCAAGCTGCCATGCATCCCTCCTAGCACCTTTTCATCAAAGCATTCTCGTCATCACAGCACAGCACACAACGCACGCACCATGTCGCCCTGCTGCCCGCCAAACTCCTTCAGCACAGATGCCATGTGACCAGACAGCGCCCCAGGCTTTGCCCCTATGCCTGGCGCAGTGGTGTGGGGTGACTCCACATTCCCACGCAACACACTGATCAGGCGATCTTCCAGGCCTGAGCGCACCAGCGCTGCGCTGGTCTTGGCAAACAGGTCCTCAGTCACACCTGCACGCACACGCATGCATTGTGTTTGTCACTGCACGCAACACACTGATCAGACGGTCTTCCAGGCCTGAGCGCACCAGCGCTGCGCTGGTCTTGGCAAACAGGTCCTCAGTCACACCTGCAAGCACACGCATGCATTGCGTTTGTCACTGCACGCAACACACTGATCAGACGGTCTTCCAGGCATGAGCGCACCCGCACTACGCTGAATGGTCTCATGCCTTTGCAGCACATCATGGTGCTGTGGCATATCATGTTGCCACAAAATCTTGTTGGTGTGGCATATCATGTTGCTACAAAATCTTGTTGCTGCAGCATCGTGGTGCTGTGGCACATCATGTCGCAACAAAATTTTGGTGCTGCATCATGGTGCTGTGGCATATCATGTTGCTACAAAATATCTTGTTTCTGTGGCACCATGTTGCTACCAATTCTTGTTGCTGCAGCATCATGTTGCAACAAAATCTTGTGCTGCAGCATCATGGTGCTGTGGCATCATGTTGCTACAAATCCTTGTTGCTGCAGCATCATGGTGCAGTGGCGCCATGTTGCTGCAGCATCTCGTTGCTATAACAGCAACATCTTATTGCTGCAGCGTCGCAATGCTGCACCGTGTTAGTGAGGCGTCATATGTTCCTATAGCACTGTGACCCATGGATACCACAGGCCCACCCTCCCAACACGCGCGCGCGCGCGCACACACACACACACACACACACACACACACATTCTTGAATTTGCTGCATCACACCAAACTCCCCCCATCCCACTCTGCAGGACGTCCCTGGATCTATTTTTCCGCATTTGTTTATGTTGACCTCATCGAAAATCCTCACCTTGCAGCAAGACGTACTGCACGCTCTTGAGCAGCAGCAGGCGTTCCTGGTGGTAGTAGTCCAAGACCTGCAGTCGATGTTGATTGCGGGTAAGGTGATACAAAGGAACGTAAACAGCATCCTGGTCTCATACGAGGTGTTATTATTGTCATAGACAACAATACATTTCAAGGATGCCTGAGAGGGTGGAAGCAAAACTGCAGCAGCCACAGCACCTCCAAACACACACAGCACACTTGTCCCGTCAACCAGGACTGGGGTGTGGTGACGATTTAATTGGAACGCTTCAAGATCGTCCATAGAAATAGAGTGTGATATCCCTCACGAAAAAAGTCAGCCAGAAAAGGATGGCTTTCCATCTCCGGTTCCCAAAAAAGCTCCGAACTCTGATACCTCACATGGCACGTTGCCATGTGCACCGTCCCATCGTGTTCCAAGCCACCTTGGATGAAGCATCCCATTCATTCTTTTCACTGCGATCCCTCACCCACAGCTCCTTCTTCATCCCTGACATTGCTATTACAGCTCCCTTACACTATATCAGTATGCAATATATGTGAGCACTGTGACCGCTCTCTCTTCATCCACATCACTATGAACTCTGCACAGCGGAGCCCCACTTGCATTTAATCCCTTACCAGCTTTGCTCCACGCATCTTCCTTACAAATTCCCATGTCATGTGTGCTGCCCTGGCAACACAATACCCTTGAAATGGGGAGCAAATTCGCCTATCAACCCCTTCCAGCATCATATTGCGCAGCTCTAACAAAACATCATCCCTACAAGCCATACATCTATCCCTACCAGCATCATGTCATGCAGCTCCATTCTAACAATCTTGCATTGGGCGGCATGCCTGCAACCAACCCATCAAACCCCTCCAGCGCCACGCCTCACAGCTCCAATAAAAAAATCATCGTTGGGGCTGGCAGCGTGCCTGCGATTCAACCATCAACCTCCCCAGCACCATGCCACACAACTCCAACAAAACGCAATCCTTTCAGCTGGCAGCATTGTCAAGACAATCCACCCATCACCCCCCCCCCCCCAGCACCATGCCACACAACTCCAACAAAACACCATCCTTTCTGCTGGCAGCATTATCAAGACAATCCACCCATCACCCCCCCCCCCCAGCACCATGCCACACAACTCCAACAATACACCATCCTTTCAGCTGGCAGCATCGTCAAGACAATCCACCCACCCCCCCCAGTATCAAGCCACGCAGCTCCAACAAGACGCCATCTTCATGACTGGCAGCATGCCCACAATGCATTCCTCGACCCTCATCTGCATCATATCATCCAGCTCCAGCACAAGGGGCTTGATCAAAGCTTGTATCCCCATGTCATGTCATTCAGCCAAGCCTCACCTGCATCATGTCATTCAGCTCCAGCACGAGGGGCTGGCCCTGCGTCTGTATCCCCACATCCTTTGCCCAGCGTTTCAGCAGGATGTGCGTCTGCAGCTCATCCAAATCCTGCGCACAAGAAACAAGCACGCGAATGCTCTTCAGCAGGATGTGCGCGTGGGGCTCACGCAACCTGGATACAAGGAACAGGAGCGCACACAGCCAAGGAACAGGAGCGCATGCAGTCAGTGGCTCTGCATGGGTCAGTTGGTTGCAAGGATGCAAGGATGATAGGTCATAGGCACCAGTCATTTGAAATGACTCCTTTCCCCAACAGAGCTCCTGCCCAGCAGCAGCTGCCCTTGCAGTCAACAGCTTCCCAACAGCTTTCCTCAGAGCCACGAGCCTAGGTAAATGTGCACATCGGCTTCCCTTGCAGCCAAAGGCTTCGCTTGTAGCCTTAAGCCTTGGCTATGCGCACATCAGCTCTTCATGTTGTGCACAAGGTCGAGCTGTGTGAACATCAGCAGGTAGACCACCACAAAGTCACTGGCCCAGAAGCCTGGGCTATGCGCACATCAGCTCCTCATATTGTGCACATCAGCAGGCAGACCAACACAGAGTCACCAGCCAGCTGCTAAGCCTCTGGGGCACAAGCACCAGTCCGGTCCGTCTTTGTGAATAAACATTGTGACGGGATCCCAAGCAGCCCCCAATGAACCTGGTCTGAGTGCACCTCTGCTGGTCTCTCTCTCTCTCTCTCTCTCTCTCTCTCTCTCTCTCTCTCTCTCTCTCTCTCTCTCTCTCTCTCTCTCTCTCTCTCTCTCTCTCTCTGATCTTCACATGACTGCACCTCTCTGATGGCAAACACGCATTCACCAGCCACCTGATGAGCCTCAGAACCGCAGGCTTTTCGGACTTGCTTGGCAGCTGCACACTGATGATGGATGCAAGCCAGCTGCTTCTCAAAGGCAACCTTGCTTGACCAAAGCAGCCTGGTAGCCGCCCACACACTGATGACAGATTTAAGCAGCAAGACACTCACCAGCAAACTGCTCAGCCGCAGGGTGGCTGGCACCAGCTGCTTGTCGATGGCAAACTTGCGGCCCCGCAGCGTGACTGAGGGCTGTGTGCCTGTCACGAGCTTCCGGGATTCCTCATTGGGCCGCCTGTGAGCATCATGCAGGGAGGGCTTGTATTGCACTTGTAATGTGTGCACGCGTGTGCGCGCGCACGCGCGCGCGCGCGCGCGTGTGTGTGTGTGTGTGTGTGTGTGTGTGTGTGTGTGTGTGTGTGTGTGTGTGTGTGTGTGTGCAACACACATCCAAAACATAGTCACAACAGAAGGCCCAGACTGTGCGCCCCAGAGCAAGCTTCCGAGTTTTGATTTGCTGACAAGCTCACATGCCTGCCTGCAAGCACGACCTTGCAGGATGCGACAAAAGGTTTCTCCCACGTGTCTGCACACAAGACATGCGTATGCGCAGCCGCAAGGCAAGGGGTCTTGCGAGTCTAAGAATGACTCAGGAACCAAGTTTCTCCAAAGAGCTTTGATCCAGTTGCCAAAGATTGTACTGTCACGTGGACAGCAGATTCCTGCCACAGTACAAAATGTTGCTGTCACCCCCAAAAACATCCAGCCTCCCAGAATGCCTATGGATACCAATGCGCTAGCTGCACATCATCCCAAATTCTCCACGCAGGGGCCCCCCAAACCTACCTTGAATTTGTGCCTGACACTGATACTGACACTGACACTGACACTGACACTGACACTGACACACACACACACACACACACACACAAACAAACACAGCTAAACATGAAATGGAGCACAACCCTTCCAAAGCCACACCTGAAAAAGGCCACAGAGTTCAAAAGCCACTCATGTTGAGCTTCAAGCTGCTTCTGGATCAAAGCTGGCGCCTGTGTGTGTGTGTGTGTGTGTGTGTGTGTGTGTGTGTGTGTGTGTGTGTGTGTGTGTGTGAGGGCTATGCCTGTTCACTTGACAAGTTCATCAAAATTTAAGGTTCATGTCAATCAGTTTTTACAACCAGTGTCCATGGTGTACGAGGCCCCCATTTTCTTGAGCAAAATGCATGGGACTCCAGGGTGACAGTGAATGACACCGTGCAGGTGCTAGCTTATCCTCCTGCACAGGCTACATCATGATGGCACGGCCGGCACGCTGCTGTCCATGGTAGCGCTGGACACAAGAATTACAAAACTAAATCAAGTTGGGGCATAGTGGCGTAGCCGGCAGGCTGCTGCCCCAGGCTGCGCAAAGCGCACATCTAACCAATCCTTCACCTACAGACAATGCACTCCAATCAAAATAGGGCTGTCATCCTCAGCCGCATGCACAAGGACAGTATGAGTAGAGAAGAGCAAGCCATCAAAATGCCACACAAACATGCACATGGGTCAGCTCCAATCCTGAGGTTTCCTGGTAAATTGCAGAGCTACCTGCAGGTCTAGTGAATTGGCAGGTTCAAACCGGACATAATTTGCGGCGATGCACGAGTCCGTGAAGCACCATTGGGTTGCAACCATCATCACCACCACCTCCATCAAGACCATCACCGTGACCACCACCACCATCATCACCACCACCACCACCATCATCATTTTAACCATCGCCACCGCCATCATCACGATCACCACCACCACCACCACCACCATCACCATCACCGTCAATCATCGCCATACTATTCTCGTCATCAGCTCATAGCACACATGTAGCACTTCAGTGCTTGAACAGGGCAAGCCGCCAGGAACATTGATCAGATCATCAAAGTCTGTAATTGGCGCAAGCAAATGTTGCAGCATGAAACGGGTGTGTAATTGGTGCAAGCAAAAGTTGCAGCAAGGCACAGGTAATTCAACTTTTGTATCACGCAGCATAAACCACCTTGCGTGCTTATCCCACACATAAGCACCAGACTGATAAATCGGCTTAAATGGTACAGTTGCTTAATGCATTGCGCTCATACACTCACAAATGAACACCCCCAGATCTCTCATGCCACTTGACCATGTACCTGCCCGTATCCACAGGCACACTACAACAGCACACTGCGCAGTGCCCGCACTAGAGCATGGACCTGGGCGTAGCAAACCACTGGCATGCTGACTCCCCCACCTGTGTGTTTGCACCATAGCTCTGCAGCAAAGCATGCAGCCCAGCGTGGGGCTGCCAATACAAGTTGTCCATCAGCTAAGCCAACCTATCAGCCTGCAAGACAGAATTAAACCTCTGTGAGTGTGTATGTGTGTGTGTGTGTGTGTGTGTGTGTGTGTGTGTGTGTGTGTGTGTGTGTGTGTGTGTGTGTGTGTGTGAGTGTGTGTGCGCGCGTGTGTGTGTGTGTATATGTGTGTGTGCAAACGTGTGTGAACACCGAGATGATATCGCAGGCTTGGGTTGCTCACAAAAATTCATGAGGGTCAAAGCTGCATGACCATGGTGCTTGCATGGATGTATAGTGAAGCAAAGTGAAGATGGTGTGTTAGAAGGCTGCATGGGCAAGTTCCAGACCCGACATGTTTGTGCTGTAACCATGACCAACATTGATGCACAGCTTCAACACTCACTTTCCATTGCACCAGCACAACGTCCGTCCCAGATGCCAGTAGAGTCAATGATGAAAAATTAATCAGTAAATTAAAACCGGCAATCCTGCAATCTGTGATGGCATACCGTCTGTGATGGTATGTATCCTAGCCGATGCTATTGCCGTTTTCATCATTTAATGAGAGCCAAACGAAATCGATTTTGGCTGGAAAGGTTGCTAGTCATGTAGCTCCATAGTGAGGATGGCAAGCATGCAGACCTCCTCCCTGGCCCCTGGTTTGTCCAGGAAGGTCAAAAAGATCCTGGAAATCAAAACTGAGGGTCCAGAGGTCATTAGCTCCATCAGCACTCTGTCTCAGTTCTACACAAGCAACAGTGCTGCAGACAGACGTGACCTGCGAAGCAACATAGGTATGACCAACAGCAAATTGACTTTCACCAACTAGATGCCACTTGCTGCATAAATAATGCCTGCATGTATCGCCTATGTCATACATCACCTGTGTCAAAGGACAGCATAGTTGCACTGCTGCAACTCACAAATTTCCGCTCACTTTGCACATTGCAGAGAACCGGAGTTTACACATCAATGATGCATTCATCTCAGCTGCGGAGTCAGTCATCGCGGTGTGTTCACAGCAAAAGCAATGTAGTATCTCACACACACACACACACACACACACACACACACACACACACACACACACACACACACACACACACACACACACACACACACACACATACACACACACAAACACATGCACACAAAAAAAAACAATCAGACAATATGTTGATCAATCCATCAAACACAATCCATCAAACAAGCAAGCTCATGCGTGCACAGCAGGTGCTGCTTTGTGCCCTCTGTGTAGCCCTGATTAAGATAGGTATGTTCATAAAAAGCTGCATACCCCAAAAGTTTAGTAATGAAACGGGTGCCGCAAAAGGCATTGAGCTGAACAGCATGCCCCAATTCAAGTGTACATGCCCTTGAAAGCGCCGCAGGTGAGAAATGTACAATACATCTGCAGTCATTGTTGGACATATGCACAACAATCTGTTGTCAGTCTTGAGGAGCTGTGATCTATTGACATGCAATCCAAGACAACATGATGTTTTGATGTGCAAGCCAGTGCACCTGCTAGTCAAGGAACCTTGTATTCATGCCTGCGGCCGATTTTAGACTGTAGACTTATGGTTCCCTAATACTTGTAAGTTCTTAGAAATGGTACAAAAGCAAGGTCTCCTACAGGAGGCATCCAAAAACTTGTGTAAATTCCCGTGAAAATTATGTAATCAGAGTCTTGAGCTCGAGAGCAATGGGACGCCTATGTGCCCTTTGAGATGGGTGGGTTGAAGAAGTTTGACTTTTGGGGCCCCCCTCTCCACAATTGTTCTGCGTCATTTCTTCAGAATTATGAGCATTCCATTGGACAGGTTAGCCAAGTAGGTTTTGAGTTAATGTCCCACTGCAACCAGCCAATGCTGAGTATGCAGGACCTTTGTCTGGACCTATCTGAGCAAAACTGCATACTCAGTTTGTGCCAGGGGTTGCCCAGGGTGTGGAGCCAGAAATCAGGGAAAATGTCTGTCAAAATGGGGTCTTCAGGAAGCTGTCCCCCGGCTTGCCTGACTAGCAGCAACAGATTTGCACTTCTTCAGGAGCATATTCTGAGGGGTCCGGGGGCCTGGGGCGGGGGTCCAGAAAGTTGCTCCCCGGACCTCAATTTGGCAGGGGAAATGGCGAGTAAGAACTGCAGACAAACCTATGCACAATCTGGGTACGCGCCACCACGAAATCCGTAAGTCTGAAAGTTCCAATTCCATCCATAGGTCCAAATACATGAGTCTATCGTCTGAGCAAGTGTTCAGGTAAGCTGACCAGAGCAAAGTATTCCGGTCAAGCCCCCAGTTGTCACTTCTTGCCAGGAGCCACTCCCTGCACATCTGGGCCCCCAAACCTGGCAGGCATACTCAGATTGTGGCCAAATATAGTGCTTGCCTGATTTCCATGTCTGCACCACTTTTGCTTGCCAGATGTGCTCATAAGTGACCACGCTTTGGACCACTTTTTCTCTTTAATGGTTCACGTTTGACCTAAACCTATCCGAGTCCAAAGTTTGGAGAAACTGGGTCAGATCAGGCGCTTTGGCACCCATCTTCTTAAGGTGGTCAAAAATGGCCTAAAATGCCTCAGAAAGAGCCACTGGTTCACTCGCCGGTCAAAATCCTCCCATTTGTATGCAGAAGTCCAAATAAATCACCCTCAACTAACCTGCATGTTCAATTTCCTCAAATCATCCTGGGGCATGAACTTCTCATTTTTACACGTAGCTTGGCTGACTTGACCATCGGATCCCTAAGCTAAAGGTCTGTCGATTGGCATCCTATTTTGTTTAAATGGGATGACAGAGGGGTATGGGTGCATGACTAAAAGTCAACGCCATGCGCGCTTAGGTGTGGGCAGCAGATGGCGTGGAGGCATAGGTGCAGAAAATCAAATTAAACTTTCAGGAAGAGGTGAAAGCTCAAGGAGCACAATTGGATTGCGAATTCGAGAAGGCATGTTGTGGACTTGCAAGCTCCCTTCTGGTGCCTATCAGGACATGGGTGCATGAGCGTCTGTGCCTCACTTTTTGTCCAGTAACTCTGCTGGAGCTCATTTGATGACTGCAGAAAGTATGCAGATGGGCGCAAAATCTAGAGAGAAGCAGGTTGGAATTCTTTTTTGTCAGGATAGGGGTAACGGAAGGGGTAGGAGTGTGTGTGGGGGTGGGTCAAGGGGGATCCGGACCAAATTTACACGCCCCTTCCATCAGGAAAAAGAACTTCCAGCTCCTGTCTTCTAGCTTTTTCTTTGAAATCAAGGTGAAGCATGCAGGAAAATAGGCACGCAAATGTATTTTGCAAGTGGGCATTCTTACACGCAACACACATGCACACGCACACACAGGCCTTGGACGGGGTGCAGAGCAACCTGGATGGCTTGGCGGACAGCTGTGCAAAAATCCAGAATGTGCTTGATGCAACCAAGCTCTCGGCAGCCCCACTTCTGGGGGAGACGCAGGTACGTAGTGATTACATTGCCTCAGGAACCATTTTTCGCTGAGCCAAGCATCCTGTTTTGTGAGAGTGGGTGTTGATATGGCACGCGACTAGGGCTGGCCAACTCCATATACATACGCCACACATATATATATATGTGTGTGTATGTATGTGTATATATATATTGCACTTTCCCTGTCAAAAACCTGACATATACCTGGTATATGGCGCATGTATACAGAATTGGCCAACCCTACATGCGACAGGTGCTTCTGTGTATGAGCATGTATGACGCGATATTGCGCACTAGCTTTGGCTTGGACAGTGTGTTGTGCTGATCCCTATACATGAGCATACATACATTCCTATGAGACATACACTGCCTACAAAGCGTACCCTGCATTGGTGCTGTTGGGGCCAGAGGATGGCCCTCAACAGAGGTCACAGGAGCCACGGAAGCTCAAAAGGTTCATTTGAGAATGACTGGCTGCTGCTCGCCCACTGGCCCTCAACAGAGGTCGCAGATATCACACAGAAGCACGAGGCCTTCAGTCCAAACGGCTGACAGCTACTAGCCAACTGTGGCCCCTCAATTCTCTGTGTACAGCGCTACACTCTCACTGGGAAGTTCGCACTGGTGTGTGAATCAGGCTGATGTTATCAGTGAGTCTGAATCACAAGCAATTACATATGAGCGTGAAAAAGGCTGACGATTGTCAATGATTGTTAATCACTGCCAGTCCACCAATCAGGGGTCTGCGCACCGAACAGAATCCGTCGTGTCGTGCGGTTATGTTGGTCCTTGTGAGTATGACAAAGTGTGAAACAGAGAAATAAGAAAACAGAGCATTTGTGACTGCTCATGCAGATCAAAGCCAAACCCCCAGACAAGTGCTTGCTCGCACGCACAGACATTGCATCACAAGCGGTATTGAAATCACTGGAATGTGATGCTGCGCGGTAGTTGTGACCATTAAAGCTCACATGCGGTCGCACGCAGGCTTTGCAAGCAGAGCTGGGGGCCACACAGCACAAGGCGCAGCTGGTAGAGGAGTTCCTGGAGCACTACCAGCTCTCCCAAGAAGAGGTGCGCAATCAATAACACTATCAATTTCTAACGGTTATGGAATTTAGCAATCCTGGAGTACCACCAGCTCTCACACAAAGGGGTGCGCATGGTCTTGTGTGAGTGAGGGTTCTTGCAGCATGGACATGGTTGTGCTACCCTTGTAACGCTTCAGCTTTCATGGGAGGAGCATATGTGTGTACATTTGCAACGGAGAACCACCAATCCTCCCACAGAAGGCATGAAGGAGCGCACACGTGGGAGAGAGAGTGCATGTACAGTAGAGCACGACTAGCACAGACTTTCAAGGAAGAAGTTTGAAGGAGCCTGTGCGCACATGCAGACTTGGAGTTGCACTGGGATGATTCTGGCTCTCGAGGCTATAGATGTTTTGGTGCAGGGCGCGTAAGCGATGAAAGATCGTTGGTTCTCAAGTGATGGTTTTGCGCGATATGTGATGAGTGCTGGTGCCCATTCAGTGGCGCATTCATGCATGCGTGGTATATTTCATGCTGCGTACCTTCCTGCTTTCGCTGCTTGAATGAGATCAATGGCACATTGCAAGGAAACCAAGGCGCCTTGCAGTTGCGTCACAGCAACTGCCCGTTTTGTCACAGCATGTGTGTGTGCACAGGCACTGGTTCCTGCCCACACAAACCATACACGCCACCCAACGCCACGCAAAGAGCAGACCCCAAACGCTTTATGCTTCAAGCCTTATCCATTGGCTGCTGCATCATTGGGCGTGCTTGACAAAGCTATTGTCAGATTGGCAACATGCAGGTGCATCATAAGCGCGCATGCTGTACTGGACACTACATAGTGTCGGACTCTGGACAATAAAGGTTTACAGGCCAGGCCTGCCTCCCAACAATGCTGCATGTGCACACATGGCTGCACTAATGCGCATATTGTATTGGACTGCACAGGTTATTGAATTACTGAGCTTCACCAGCAAGGCCTGCATTTCGACTTGCTGCACATGCACACACAGCTGCACAGATGGGCATGCCGTATTGGAACCTATACTGTATTGGGCTAGAGTTTCACCGGCCAGACCTGCATTCCGACATGCTGCATATGTACACGTGGCTGCGCTAATCCACATGATGTATTGGACAGAATGGTGTATTGGGCTGCAGAGTTGTGTACCCAGCCAGGCTTGCACCCCAACATGCTGCACATGCACAGGTGGCTGCGCTGCAAAGCGAAGACGTCGGCCCCGCTTTCTTCGCAGCCCTGTCCCGCGTGCGCCACATCCATGACAACTGCCGCTCCCTGCTGCGCACACACCACCAGCGGGCAGGCCTAGAGCTCATGGACCTCATGGCCTCTTACCAAGAGTCTGCGTATGAGCGGCTGTGCAGGTGTGTGCATGTGTGGTTGGGTGAATTCTAACCAAATGTGTGCATGCGTGCGTGCGTGCGTATGTATGTGTGTATACTCATGAGTGTATGTGTGCGTGCATGCATGCGTGCGTGCACGCACGCCAAGTTTTACATGTGCATGCATTACCAGCAGGTAGGGCTGTATCCCATGGACATTTTGGTCACTCACCAAGAGTCTGCGCATACATGCCTGTGCCAATGGATGTGCATGTTGAGGAGCTGGGTTGAATGCACACACGTGTGTGCTACAGCGTTGCCTCCTTGGTACCAGGAGCAAAATCTGATGTCACACATTTGGCTGTATATGTAGCAGTAAATGTAGCAGTCTCTTTAGACCATCGATGCGTGCCTCATAGTTGGTGGGCTGGCTTCCTCCAGGTGCTTGCCTGCGCGGCCTTTAAGGGCGCACTCTGAGCTTGCAGGTGAACTGCAAGGTTGCAGGGATACAAATTGCAAGGAAGCAGCCTTTCCCGCACTGCACCCCGCAGTGCATGCGCAGTGGGTGATCTCATGTGTGCTGCCCCGGCAATGGAAACAAGTCTTCAGGGTGGTTGGCAGCCATCCTGGTGATGGATGGCTGTGGATGGTTGCACAGTGGTAGTCCCCTGCTGCAACCTCCCTGACCCAAGGGTGATAGTTGTGCCATGTGAGCGTGCTGAGGACCTCATTCACCGTAACCCGCCAGCCCCTTGCTTCATTCAAGCTGTGCAGGGTAGCAATGCGCAGAGGGTAGTCACGCGCAGAGAGTAGCCATGTGCCGCGTGCAAGGTAGCAATGCGCAGAGGGTAGTCACGTGCAGAGAGTAGCCGTGTGCCGTGTGCACGGCAGCAATGCGCAGAGGGTAGCCACGTGCAGAGAGTAGCCATGTGCCGCGTGCACGGTAACAATGCGCAGAGGGTAGTCACGCGCAGAGAGTAGCCATGTGCCGCGTGCACGGTAGCAATGCGCAGAGGGTAGTCACGCGCAGAGAGTAGCCATGTGCCGCGTGCAGTGTAGCAATGCGCAGAAGGTAATCACACGCAGAGAATAGCCATGTGCCGCGTGCACGGTAGCAATGCGCAGAGGGTAGTCACGTGCAGAGAGTAGCCATGTGCCGCGTGCAGTGTAGCAATGCGCAGAGGGTAGTCGCGTGCAGAGGGTAGCCATGTGCCACGTGCAGTGTAGCAATGCGCAGAGGGTAGTCACGTGCAGAGAGTAGCCATGTGCCGTGTGCAGGGCAGCAGTGCGCAGAGGGTAGTCACGTGCAGAGAGTAGCTATGTGCCGCGTGCAGTGTAGCAATGCGCAGAGGGTAGTCGCGTGCAGAGGGTAGCCATGTGCCACGTGCAGTGTAGCAATGCGCAGAGGGTAGTCACACGCAGAGAGTAGCCATGTGCCGCGTGCAGTGTAGCAATGCGCAGAGGGTAGTCGCGTGCAGAGGGTAGCCATGTGCCACGTGCAGTGTAGCAATGCGCAGAGGGTAGTCACGTGCAGAGAGTAGCCGTGTGCCATGCGCAGGGCTCCCATTAGATCAAGCAGGGTCATAGCAAGGGGCCGTAGAGTTCTGTACACAGTGCCATGCTGGGTGCCATGCAGGGCAGCCACGCGCAGAGGGCAGCTCCTTGCTCCATTCAGGCTGCACAGGGTCACAGCCGCCTGCAGTGGACACTTTCAGTGCGTATAAGGTGTTGGACATTTGAACAAGGTGCATGACGACACCCTTGTGCGTACTGAGGGTCTGTCATGGAGGCACTCGAGATCATCTTGAGCGACCTTCGCGAAAAACAGACAGCACAGTGTTGCAATGAGGTCCCGGTTGACGGTTGCCTCCTGCACGTGTCAGTGTCTTGCCCCTATGCGTGTTCCTAGGAGCACCATCAGCTGATCTGTGTGCGGTGCAGCCATGACTGTCTGAAGGGCGAGCAGCACTGCTTGTGAAAGCGTCTTGTAAGCCAACTGGCAGGCATGTGCGTGCTGTTTCTGCAGATGGGTGCAGAGCGAGTGCCGCGGCATTGGCGACTTTGACGCCCCCGAAGTGGACGGCAACTTGCAGGCCGCAGTGCGCGCACTGCAGCAGCGGCCCGTCCTGTTTAAGTACTGCGCAGAGGAGGTGGCGACCGCTCGCCACAATGCGCTATTCCAGGTGCGCTCGTACTTCCGTAACCCATGGGCTGCTCAGAGGAGGTGGCGAACACTCTCCACAATGCGCTGTCCCAGGTCCTCTGATATCTCTGTGGCACTTGGAAGTATAGCTTAAGGGTGCTGCAGCAAGGTGCCTCTGCTGTTCAGGTCCTGCGCAGAGGAGGCGGCCACTGCCCGCCAAGATGCATTTGCATGGCCCTACCTGTTGAGGTCCATACACGCGACAACAGGCGCTTTGCTCTCATCCCTCAAGCGCTCTTCCAATCTCACTTTATTCCTGTAAGATCCTCATTTGTGTACCCCACCACACACACTCACTTTTTATGCAGCGCTTCATCACAGCGCTCACGCGCGGCGGGCCTAACGGAATGCCTCGACCCATCGAGATCCATGCCCACGACCCCAAGCGATACATTAACGACATGCTTGCATGGGTGCACCAATCGCTGGCCAGCGAGCGTGAATTTGTGGTAGCATTGTTTGGAGGGGACGAGCCTGAGGTGAGGTGGTGAGGAAGTGGAGCAGCTGCCTGTGTAGTTGAGTGTGATTGTGGAAGTCGGTGAAACTGTTGGTGGATGCATCAGTCGCTTCGGCAAACCTTTGGGGGATGGGACTGCAAAATGTGAAGGGGATGAACAGGAGTTGAGGGATGGGGTATATTGCTGGCTCTGTTTAAGTGTGGTTATGTGTGTATGCGTGCGTGCATGTAAAAGAGCGCTTATAAGCGTGTGCAAGTGCAAGTGCAAAGCGTGCTGTAGCATTAATGGATGCACGCGCACACACACACACACACATACACACACACACACACACACATACACACACACACACACACACACACACATTTTTCCTGCTCAAGCAACTGCTTACACGCCTAACATGCATGCCTGGCTGCTTTGCGCAGGGCGACGGCTTGACTAATGGGAGCTCGCGCGGGGCGATGGAGGCCAGGCGCGCAGCACTGGAGGCAAGGGGGCTTGGTGGGTGTGCTGTTCATACGTTTCCATTTTATTTTCATTTCATTTTTTCATGCAAGAAGCAGGGGGGCTTGGTGGGCGTGCCGTTCACTCATGCTGAGGCGCACCTCCAGTGCCAGAATGCGCACTGGCAAGCAAATCGGCAACCTCTTTTGCTGACCAAACACATGCTGAGACACTCAGCAGTATGATGGCCAATGGAGAGCCACATGCTGCATCCCAACGACACGCTTTGCAGGTGGACCAGAGGGTCAGATCACTGCAAACTTATGCAACGTATGACCGATTGAAGTATGCATGATATGCGCGCATCCCAACGACACGCTGTGCAGGTGGACCAGAGGGTCAGATCACTGCAAACTTACGCAACGTATGACCGATTGAAGTACGCATGATATGCGCGCATCCCAATGACATGCTGCGCGGGTGGACCAGAGGACCTGACTGAACTCCTCTAAATGCCTCATGCTACAGCGACTAAAAGGCAGGTTTCACACATCCCAACGACTCATTGCGCAGGTGGAGCGGAGGGCCTGAATACTGCCTCCCTGCTTGACCGCATTTTTGAAAGCATATGTCGGCCACTGCGTGTGAGGGTAGAGCAGGTGCGTGTGTGTGGGGTCGTGGATGAAAGCACTGGATGTGTGTGTGTGTACGTGTGTGTACGTGTGTGTGTGTTGATTGGGCACGCCCAACGCTCTGCTGTCTTAGGTGTGCCAGATTTTGGAAAAGTGTGCACAATTTCTTCTGGTGCTCGTGACCCGCTGTGGTTCATGTGCCCTGTAATTCATGTGCCCTGTGGTTCATGTGCCCTTGCTGTTCATGTGCCCTTCTCCTTTCGTGCGCACAGCTGCATTGTTTCTCTGCCTGATGCCTGTAAGAGAGGTGCAGCCTCCTCATCCAATGAGATCGCACGACTTTTGTGGCATTGCAATTGCATCGCATGCCCCTATGAAATCAGGTTGGCCCCTATGTAACCAGGCTGCACACTTATGCATTGCCGCTGTGTCTGGCACCTGCACTTCCCTGCTTGCTGCGTGTTTTTGATGGCAGGCGCTCATGCTGCCTCCATCTCCCCTACTCCTTCCTCATGCTCACCCATCCTGCCTCTGTGACACGCATGTCCACCACTGAGGCGTCACTTGTACGAGAGGTGCCGGTTATGAGCTGCTTGTCCCTGTGCAAAGGAATCCATGACTCCCCCCCTCTGCTGCTGCGTGTCAGCCAGTGCTGCTGCCCTTGCCTCCTAGCCTTTGCTTGCCCTCTGATGCCAGTGTGTCCACTGTACTCACTCGGACGCGGGTGTTCATGAAGTCTGCCCCCCTGCTGCTGTGCTTCAGCCAGTTCAGCTGCCCTTGCCTTCTTGCCTCTGCTTGCCCTCTGATGCCTGTGTGTGCACCGTGCGCACCTGGATGTAGGTACTCATGACATCACCGCCGCTGCTGCTGTGCTTCCAGCTCACACAGCTGCACAGCTTTTACTTGGACCTCACCCAGAAGATTGTAGGGCCTGAAGCGCAGCTGACCCTGGTGAGTTGGGAGTCTGTACCACCATGTGTTTCTAGGCTGGGCCCTCTCCTCTAGGACGCTTGCTCCAAAAGAACTCAGCCTTGGGAACGCTGTTGGCACGTTGATTGCAAACCAATTGTATTGTGTGTGCAGTTGAATGGCACAAAATGTGATTATATCCAGGGTGAAGTGTCAGCACACTCATGGGACATTAATATAATCCACCAACCCCACCACTCGCACCATCTATTTGATCATTTCCATGCTGCATCGTATGCTTTTCCCATTCATGCTGCAGGCAGCCTCTGTGTGTCATGCAATGCAGGGACGTAGGCCCATTCTCACGTGCGCTGCAAGCTGCCTCTGTGTGTCACGCACCGCAGGGACGTAGACCCATTCTCATGTGTGCTGCAAGCTGCTTCTGTGCGTCATGCAATGCAGGGACGTAGACCCATTCTCACGTGCGCTGCAAGCTGCCTCTGTGTGTCACGCACCGCAGGGATGTAGACCCATTCTCACGTGTGCTGCAAGCTGCTTCTGTGCGTCATGCAACGCAGGGACGTAGACCCATTCTCACGTGTGCTGCAGGCTGCCTCTGTGCGTCATGTAATGCAGGGACGTAGACCCATTCTCACGTGTGCTGCAGGCTGCCTCTGTGCGTCATGTAATGCAGGGACGTAGACCCATTCTCACGTGTGCTGCAGGCTGCCTCTGTGCGTCATGCAAGCACTGCACAGCTGCAGGGACACAGCCCCCCCCGTTTTTCTAGCCTCTTTTGTCTGCCAATTACCCTGTGATAAGCAGCTGCCTTTCAAGGGGCCTGTGCCTCTGTTCACTCTTGTACAAATAGTTATCTAACGCAAGTAGTTCTCTGTTTGCAGGTGCTGTACAATTACAGGGATCAGCTAGAATCCTGTCCAAAGCTAGAGCTGTGTTCACAGCTGAGCATATCTGGCCATATTGTGATGAGGCATCAGCTGTGGTCCATGCTCCTGCCGTATCCTGCATCAGCTGTGGTCCATGCGACTGCTGTGTCCTGCATCAGCTGCGGTCCATGCTCCTCCTGTATCTTGCATCAGCTGTGGTCCATGCTCCTGCTGTATCTTACATCAGCTGCGGTCCATGCGAATGCTGTGTCCTGCATCAGCTGTGGTCCATGCGACTGCTGTATCCTACATCAGCTGCGGTCCATGCGAATGCTGTGTCCTGCATCAGCTGTGGTCCATGCGACTGCTGTATCCTACATCAGCTGCGGTCCATGCGAATGCTGTGTCCTGCATCAGCTGTGGTCCATGCGACTGCTGTATCCTACATCAGCTGCGGTCCATGCGACTGCTGTGTCCTGCATCAGCTGTGGTCCATGCGACTGCTGTATCCTGCATCAGATGTGGTCCATGCTCCTGCTGTATCCTACATCAGCTGTGGTCCATGCTCCTGCTGTATCTTGCATCAGCTGTGGTCCATGCTTCCGCTGTGTCCTGCTTTTGTGTGTGCCATGCAGGCGCTGCGCAGCTGCAGGGACATGGCCCACCGCAGCTTCTTAGAGCACCTGCGTGTGCGTGGGGAGAAGCTGGTGCAACAGCCCCCGGCTGCCCCTGCCGATCTGTCGGTCCCACCACAGGTGAGGACTCAATCTAGTGGGCACGCTGCCTCTATATGGAGTTTGAAGCAGTCTTTGTCTGCACAGCAACTGAGTGTGTGGCTTCATCTTAAACTGCGCAGCTGAGGTAAGCTGCCCCTGCCAGCCTGCTGGTCCTGCCACACGTGAATGGTGTTTGGTTCATGCCTGCCTCTGTAACGGGTTTGGGAGATGCAATGCACTTCTGTGAGTTTATGTCCACCGCTGATGACTACCTTACAGTTGGTGAGCCTAGCATTTGACAAGTAATCCACCCCTAGCAAGAATGAGCCAATTGCTGGGTTGGCTAGGTCTTAATGTGAACGGCATGTAGTAATGCAGCTTTGGCCACCCCTAGCCACACAACAGACCACAAGCCATTTATAAAAGGAGTGGGCCTCTGTGGGGCTGAAAAGCTCAAGCCACATATTCATCCCTTTCACCCTTACAAAGCAAAGCAAGAAAGCCATGCAACAGGGTGCAGCGCGCATGGAGGGTTTGTATTGAAGCTGCTAGATTCTGTAACTCATGCATTTGCGTGCAGCGTCTCGCCAACTTTGTGGGCTGTGCAATCCTCGCAGGGGCTGGAGCTCATGCCTTTGCCTCCATGCCTGCCGGATCCCAAAAGTGTGCTGGATCACTTGCTGCAGTGCTCGGATTCAAGCACTGCTGCTAATTTTAGCATCCTGATGCCCTCAGAGGCTGTACAAATCGTGAGCACCTTCATTTCAAGCACTGCTGCTAATTTTAGCATCCTGATGCCCTCAGAGGCTGTGCAAATCGTGCGCACCTTCATTTCAAGCACTGCTGCTAATTTTAGCATCCTGCTGCTATAGTGCAGGAGGCTGCGCCGATCATGCGTAGCTTCATTGCAAGCACTGCTGCTAATGTCAGCATCCTGCTGCTATAGTGCTGGAGGCTGTGCCGACCATATGTGCAGCTTCATTTCAAGCACCGCTGCTCATTGTAGCTTCCTGCTGCGCACAGAGGCTGTACAGATCATGCGCCAGAGTGCGAAATGATTCAAAAACTCCACCCCTGTGTGTCCGCACCCTGCACATCTTGGTGGCTGGGTAGATCATATGATGGAGAGCAACATGTTGCCCTCAGAGGCTGTGCAAATTGTGCGCAGCTTAATTGTGATGTGATGGAGAGCAACATGTTGCCTCCAAAAGCAAGAAACCCGTGCGTCAAGGTCCTGCAGGTCCTGTCAGAGGCTGCGCGGATTGTGCGCTGGAGCTTTGTGCGCTCGCACTGATCAACTGGTTGCATGGATGCATGTGCGCCCTGTTGACCTCGGAGGCTGTGCAGGTCATGCTGGAGCTCATCCCGCGGCATGAATACTGTTTTACAATGGTATGGAGTATATTTTGTTTTTTGCTTACGATCCGCAGGCCTCAGACGCTGTGCAGATCATGCAGCTCAAGGAGCCCATCCACGTGCATGAACCATGCCTTTGCATCTCTGTGTGCCTTGCAGATCTCAGAGGCTGTGCAGATTATGCTGGAGCTCATCCAGGTGCACGAATCAGACCTGGGTGTGGGCACAGAGGGTGCCCCACAGGAGCAGGGCAGCAGTGGCGCTTTTGAAGCTGTTCTGGCAGCGATGCTGGACCCCATTTTGGAAGCCATCGATGCCAGCACGCAGGTGTGTGCTTCCTGGGTCACGTTTGGAAAGCAGGTGTGTGTGTGTGTGTGCTTCCTGGGTCACGTTTGGAAAGCAGGTGTGTGTGTGTGTGTGTGTGCGTGTGTGTGCGCTTCCTGGGCCACATCTGAAAAGCAGGTGTGTGTGTGTGTGTGTGTGTGAATGTGCGTGTGTGTGTGTGCTTCCTAAGTCACGTTTGGAAAGCAGGTGTGTGTGAGCTTCCTGGGTCATTTTGGAAAGCTGATGTATGTGCGCTTCCTGGACCGCATCTAAATAGCAAGAAAGCTGGCTTGCGTGCTGGGCTTGTTTGAGAAGCTTCAACTCCTGTGCTCTGCTGTGTGAAGGCGTGTTGTAGGTGATGGCATGACGACGCGCATCTGGTGATGCAGCGCTAGCATTGTGGCTTCAGGAACAACATTCCAAAACTGACACCAGCAAAGTGATATTTTGGCGTTTTTCCCCCTTCTCATGAGGAGGGCGTAGCTTATGGTAGGCATGGAATTGCAGAGCCTGACCCATGGAAATAGTGGACAGTCTATGCCAGTGCAGTTTTGGTTAGCGCTTTCACATGACCAGGAGCGGCAGCAGCCTGGAAAGTTTCACTGAGCCCCCTCTTAATTGACTGCCTTCATTCCCCTCACACGCACAGGCCATGGCAGCGCCCCCAACCAAAAGCAGCAGCGGCAGCAGCCTGGGGGCTCTGGGCATCGCCAGCACCCGCGCCCAAAATGGAGCCCCCGCTTCCGGCCCTCCCACCCATGCACACTCGCCGTCATCGCAGCACATGTTTGCAGTGAACTGCCTCTCGGCAGTGGCTAGTGCGCTGGCTGCACGGCCGTGCGCACGCGTGCAGGCCGAGCGTGTGGCAGGTGCGCACATCCCGTGCTGTTTGTATGTCGGTTGCAGGCCCTGATCTGTGCGTGTTGTAGCTATTGGCGCGGCCACGGAGACAGAGCGGTTGCAGGTGCGCACAGCCACAGCGGTATCTGTGGTGTGTCCAGGCCCTGACCTGTCTGTGTGTGTGTGTGTGTCTGTGTGTCTGTGTGTGTGTGTGTGTGTGCGTGTGCCTGTGTGTGTGTGTGTGTGTGTGCCTGTGTCTGTGTGTGTGTGTGTGTCTGTGTGTGTGTCTGTGTGTGTGTGTCTGTGTGTGTGTGTGCCTGTGTCTGTGTGTGTGTGTGTCTGTGTGTGTGTGTGTGCGTGTGTGTGTGTGCCTGTGTGTGTGTGTGTCGGTGTGTGTGTGTGTGTGTCGGTGTGTGTGTCGGTGTGTGTGTGTCTGTGTGTGCCTGTGTGTGTGTCTGTGCCTGTGTGTGTGTGTGTGTGTGTGTGTGTGTGTGTGCGTCTGTGTGTGTGTCTGTGTGTGTGTCTGTGTGTGTGTCTGTGTGTGTGTGTGTCTGTGTGTGTGTGTGTGTGTGTGTGTGTGTGTGCGTCTGTGTCTGTGTGTGTGTGTGTCTGTGTGTGTGTGTCGGTGTGTCTGTGTCTGTGTGTGTGTGTACGTGTGCCTGTGTGTGTGCCTGTGTGTGTGTCTGTGTGTGTCTGTGTGTGTGTCGGTGTGTGTGTCTGTGTGTGTATGTCTGTGTGTGTGTGCGCGTGTGTGTTACAGCCATGAGTGTGCACGCAGGCAGCGCATGTGGCAGGTGCGCATTTCTCTCTGCAGTTTGTGTTAGATGTGCAGGCCTGATCTGTGTGTGCGTTGAAGCCATGGATGTGCGCGCAGGCAGTGCACGTAGCAGGTGCCCTTTCCTGCACTCTTTGTGTTAGGTGTGGACCCTGATCTCTGCATGTGTTGCAGCCGTAAGCGCGTTAAATGCCATGTGTAAGGCACATGTGCCCTGCCTTCCTGTGTTCCCTTGGTGCATGTATTGTGTGCTTTGGTATGTATGGGCTTTCAAATTGCCTGGCTGTGCCGCCATGCTCTGTACTGACGTGCACATCATCCTTAGGGTGCTGGTTACTGTACGTGATGGTCCTGTCTGTTGCAGTGCGTGAAGGCTTTGGATTGATCTTTTTGTTCAAGAATTGTGCACGTGTGGGTGGGAATTTAAGCAGGTACGCCTGCCTCAGAGATGCTCATTGTTAGTGGCCATATCCACCTTTAGGTAGCTTCAGAACTGGACAGAACTTGTGCGGGAAAAGTCAATGAATGAGGTGGTCCATATGGTGGCTCCGGCTGGCGTGCAGCTGCGCAACCTTGCACTTGGCCTGCGCGGCCTTGCATGCACAAGCAAACTGAGTGCCTTTCAGGCAGGTGGATCGGCAAAACTTTGTCAAAACTTTGTCTTGGTATGACTTCTGCTGGTCTTTTGAATCTCAGCCGTGCTGAGCTAACGCCGTCCAAGCTAGTGGCTGGCCAGGTTCGCACCTTGCTCAGCCATCCTGGCCTTTCAGATTACAACTGGGGCACCGTCAGCCATGTGGTGGCTGTTTGTTCCTTTACTCCTGGTGTTGCTCCTCCAAATGTTCAGGCGTGTTGGAAACACTGTTGTCTATCCTAGTGGCTGGGGAGGTGAGCGCCCTGCACAGCTGATGTTACCTTCCTGGGGTGATGAAAACACGATATTTCATGTGTTAATGGTATTGACCTCAATTAAATTCCAATCCTCAGGCGTGTTGGAGACGCGGCTGTCCATGCTGGTGGCTGGGGAGGTGGGCACCTTGCTCGGCCGCTGCGGCCTTGCAGAAGTGCTGGAGCGCCTGGCAATGTACGGGCAGCAGCATGCTGCGCTGCGGGAGCAGGCGCAGGTGTGGTTGCAACCATATACACTGTGTGGGTGTTGCACAACCTGGTAGCTCAGCTGGGAGGTCTGGGGAATGTAGATTGCAAAGTCTTGGGGTTTTCGTATTGGACATATGTTAGGGTGCAGCTTAAACATTCCAGAGCTGTCTGCATGTATCATGTCAAGGTTCCATCGGAAGCATGCTCAGTTCTAAGCCCAGGCGATGGCCGGTACCTTTTGAGGGTGCGTTGTGTGTCTGTGTCTCGTTGGGTGTTGTGCCCACTCGCGTTTGTTTATGCGACCAAGCAGCAGCGCATGCCTGCAGTCCACAGCCATCCATCCCTGAAGGGAGGTGGGCTTGCTGCCATCACTGGAAACTGGCATATGATACAAACATGGTAGGAACTCGAGGAATGTTTTAGTGCGCGCGGGCGTGTGTGTGCATGTGTGTGTGTGTTCCTTTGTAGGCGCAGCAAGCAGATGCTCAGGCAGGATTCCCACAACCAGCCATCTATGGAATTGGCCTTTCAGCTGCACCGCCTCAGCCGCCTTCTTGTGTTTTTGCCTGCCCCTGTGTAGCCGCAGCAAGCAGCTGCTCATGCTGGAGGCCCACAGCCAGCCCTCTACAAAGCTGACCTGGCTGCTACACCAGCCTCAGACCCACCCTTGTCCCTCCACGCGTGTACGCCTGTCCCTGTGTGCAGGCGCAGCAAGCAGCTGCTGAGGCAGGAGGCCCACAGCCAGCCATCTACGGAGCTGGCCTGGCTACTGCACCAGCCTCAGACCCCTCCTTGTCTCTGCAACGCATTGCGGACACTATGCGCGCCTTTTTTGCCACCATCTCTTCTCCAGATGCGCTGCCGGAGTTCCTGCCCCTGCAGGTGCGCTGTGAGGATGGGGCCTGGGTCCAGGGTTTAGGTTGAGGGTTGGATGTGTGCTTGAGGGTTTGCTTAAAGGAATGAGCCTGGGTTCCTGCCCCTGCAGGTGTGCCTAAGGGTAGAAAGGGAAGAAGTACAAAAGCAATGAGCCACCTCCTGCATCCCTCCATTCATTTAGGGGATGGAAGTGGGGGTCCTTGGGGGGGGGCCAGACAGGGTATGAAGGGTTGCATGGACTGCACTGGCAGAAAAGCCCTGCAGTCCAGGTGCCTAAATTCTGGCATGTCCATGCTCGACACCTTCTCAATGGATGTAAAGGAAGGAAAGTGAGGGATGTTTTAGGCTAGTGATCTCAAACTCCATGAGCATTGCAGGCAATGTTGATCAGCAGTGTTGGCGCCGTGGGGCCTTGCATGGTGCTCTCTACAACAGTGCTCTGCTGTGCTGCAGGTTCCTCAGCGTCCAATCAACAATGGATAGCAAGGATACACTGCCGCTTCCACTCATTCTTTCCCTCTTGCCTAGAATTCGGATTCGAAGCGCGCGCCTGCCGGCACCATACTGCAGGCACTATGCTCCAGGCTCAGCCATATTATGGCGCTGTGATCCAGGAAGAATGATCCAGGCTCAGCCATGATTATGGCACCGCGATTGGGGCTCAGCCATTACCAGGGCACTGTGATCAAGGCGCTGCTGCAGTCTGTTTTGTTGCCTCCCTTAGCTCCCTTGCAGTTTAAAAAATGGAGTCAAAATGCATTTTGCGATTCGCCATTGGTGCACAAACGGATGCAAGAGCTAACACCTCTATGCCAATCCAGCAGATCCTTGGCACGTGCTCACTTTCATTGCTTAGAGGTGTGCTCCCACGTCCAAGATGGGAACCGTGCTGCTTTCCGGATCCTGTCACTTGTTTCTGCATGCCCCATTTTTCGTTTTCCATGTTTTGAATGCTCCGTGTTTTTGCATATGCTTGCAGGCGCACCGCGTGCGAGCAGATGCGGTTGGCCGTGTAGCCAAGAGCCTTGTCGAGGCCTACGAAGCTGTGTATGCAGCCCTGGATGACCCCACCAATGGATACTTGGAGCAAGGGGGCACGAGTGCTGTCAAACACAGCCCGGCGCATGTGCGCACCATCTTTGGGGTCCTGTGATGCTGCAGGCCATGTGGCGTGCAATGTGTGTTGGTGGGCAAACTTCGAACTCCCATTAAAGGAATGCGTGTGTGTCAACGACCACAGCCCTGTGTACTTGCACACCATGTGCAGGGCTGCACGAATGCTATGTGCTCCAAGGCATGGTTACAAGGTTACAAGGTTACAGTGGGCTTTAACCTCCAGCCAGGTTGTTTAAAGGCTGGTGGGCTTGCTGGACTGTGCCAGCCAAACAGACAATAAGCGCCCCAGGGCATGCAAATGTGTTGTTTGTGTAACGGGGGGGGGGGGGGTATGGTTCTACAGTGCATGCTGATGGGCCACTTGTTGGGTGCATTTTTGCAATCTAAAGTGGGGCGCTTTTGTAACTGTTCATCATATTTCATGATGAACCTTGGTTGAAAACAGGTATTGGAAGGCAATTAAGGAATTGAGATTACCTGGGGCCAAAGCGCCACACGGTGTCCCATTCGCCCTGAGAAAAAACGAGGAGCTTCTTCGTGAGACCAATGGGGATCAGGAGGGTTGCTAGCAGCACCCCTCGCCTCTCGATCTCAGTGATGAGAATTGAGGGGAGTCTCCTCAAGAGCGCATCTGGTGCTAGCAAGTTTTTAGGCGCACTGGAAAGAATGACACTCATGAAGCTGATGCTGTGGCGCACAGCAACAAGTGGGGATTGGCTGGAGTTTTCAGGTTACTGGCAGATGTGATGCAGATTCTAGAGGGTGGGCTTGACTCCTCCTGCTTGCTTGGCTTGCAGGGCAAAGCTATAGGCAATTAGGCTGGACTTTGTATGCTGCACTGATGCACTTAACTGGCGTGGCACTGCTGGCTTCCTCCTCCAAGGGCTAGGTGAGCTTACTCACACATGGGCTTCTTTACATGGGCTTCTTTACATGGGCTGATGGGCTTCTTTACATGGGCTTCTTTGGAAGACAAATATCAAAGCAAGAAGATTAGAGATTCCTTCTCACGGGCCATACCACCTCACATTCGTTCCGCTTTCCAAAGATGGGCACATGTCACCCAAGAAAAAATAGCCAGACTATAACACTCAGTACCATCAATACTGGAGCTCTGATCCTCGCGACATTTTGTTTGGTGCCCACTACAATTCTTTCTCCTCCAGATTTTCTGGGGTGCCTATCTGCCATCCCATCTGTGATGAGAAGGCCATGAAACTAGCATTGCGGCATGCTATCTACTCTGCCATCCTAAATACAGAGGCTACAGCCACCTTCATGCTTCTGCCAGCAAGTGGCAGGCATATGATGACCAACCCCTACTCAGGACTCCTCAATGCTTACCCACACTTTTGCTATAAGCTCAGAAACATTCCAAAAAGCAGACTTATCCATGACGAACCCCAATCCTGGGCCAGCCAGGAAACTGTCCTCCCCTAGCATACCTGGGATTTACAAAGTATTGCAGTCTGGAATACGGCTGCAAGAGTTCACTTGCCAAGTGAATAATCAGAACCATACCTGGCTTCAGGATCTAGCCAAAGCCATCCCAGAGGCCGAATAGATTGTCAGTAGCGTTAGTAACTGCCCCATCCAAAATACAATACATAGATTGATGCTCGGGATAAGGAAATGTGAAAAACTCCCCTTAGACATGAAACAGGTTTCCAAGGGCCCCCAAAGATCTGCCTCAGACATTACCGTCGAAGCTCCTTGTCAGTCCCATCCCAACCTTCAGCTTAAAATCGCAGATTGGAGGTTTTGGGCCTACACAGACGGCAGTTGCCAGGTCCAGAACGGCAAGACAGTTATAGGGGCAGGTGTGTACCATCCTATGAGTGGCTCACAAAATCTAGTTGAACCTAATGGCGCTGGTATTACCAATACCATAGGAAGAGCTAAGCTGGCTGCCATTGCTGCTGCGCTCACTCATGATTACACACATATTGCCACAGATAGCCTCAGCTCACTTCACCAACTCAGAAAGCAAATCCTGTACCCAGAGAAGCATAGACATCACGTGCAAGGAGATGTTCTAAATAAAATTTCAAACCTTGCCCGAGCCTCCCAAGACCACATCTTTTTCTACAAGGTCAAGTCTCATGCTGGAATAGCTGGGAATGAATGCGCAGATCAGGTTGCTAAATACCAGGCCTCCCTCAAAGATGGTAACCTGACTGATACTGGAATCCCTAGCGCTAACCCAGGAGGAAATTCCTTCCACAACACAACTTGGCTGGCTCGGGATGAGACAGATTCTAGGCCACCTCAATCCCACCCTTCCTCTCCTCGTCTGAGGTACCTCCTAGGCCTTAAAAATGCTCTGAAATCCCATATGCATGTTAAGCACAAGCTGGGCTATGCTGATCGGAATACAGGCTACTACACCTACTACCAGAGCTTGCTGCCTCATGTAGACAAAAGTATGAGTAATGCCTTTTGGAATATGCCCAGTCTCTCAACTCGAATGAAACACACTGTCTTCCAATACCGCACAGGCACCCTATACAATCAGAAACATGCAGCCCGATATAAAAGATCCACTAGCCTTACATGCCCCCTACCTGATTGCCACCACATGGATAGCGCTCTCCACATCCTATCTGGCTGCCAATGCCCCGTCATGCGTAACATGGTAACTGAGCGTCACAATACTGCTTGCAGGATGATTTTAAAACTGGTCAGTGAACGCTCTTATGGGGCCAATCTTGTGCAGTTGGATGCAGGCAATACAAACCGTTTGGCCCAGCACGACCTGCAAGTCCCTGAGCAAATTTCTAATCGTACTGTGCCTTCCAACCTCTTTAAACCCATGATTCCTATTCAAACCAGACGCAACTCCAGCCGCCCTGATGCTATCTTGGTCACTCCTCACCCCACTAACCCAAACAGGCCACCCACTCCACCCTCACACAGACTACTGCGCAGTATGGGGAGTAGCACAACTTCAGCCCGCCATATCCACTTGATAGACATTATATACTGTAAAGATACGAGGCCTAGTGCCCAGCTAGAAGCCTCACAGCAACAACACAGCGAACTGTGCAAACAACTCCAAGGTGCAGAGATTACTATCCACCCTATCCTCCTGGGTGTGGGTGGGACTATCTACACTGCCATACCCTTGATCAATTTAAAAATTTGGGATTGACTCACAGAGATCTGAAACACTTGCAAGAAAACTCCATGCCCATTCTGTACAATTTGCGCACAAACTTACCTCTACCACACGTGCCATTGAAAATAAAAACACCCATCATAACACTGGTGCCCTGGAGCAGCGTGCTGCCAGAAACCCACCTGATCCACATTAACTCCCCTCTCATCTTCTGGTGAGAAAGACTCACGGCTCTTTGAGCCAATGTGTCTCTCTTTCTTTAATTGATGTAGGGAGAGTTTTCTCTGCTTACGTAGCTTATTCTGTTTCTTTTTCAAGATGCCTACAAATGCCCACAGGGGGAAGTCATCAATGAAAACCTCCTGGACAATTCCTGTCACTGAAATCCCTTGGAGATAAATTCTCTACTTGCCGTGCAAGATAGGGTGGCAAATCTGCAGCAGGAAGCTCCACATGATCTTCCATACCCAGAAAACAAACAATTGTGTGCAAGCGCCTGGCCAATTACAGCATCTTCATGTGCAAAATAAATTTCAACTTTACAAAATTGTGTCCAACTTGAATCTTTCAAGACCAGTTTTTACACTACAGCAGCTCTTCGAGGACGGCTGCAAACACATCCATTTCCCTCTCCAAACTGAATTGATTAAAAATGCCGTAAACCCAACTTTGGATTTGCTTGGTGCAGTTGCTGCCGGCACAGATTTTCCTTGGGAGGGGTGCAAAACCCCCCTTGGCACGCCCTTTCTCCCGTCAATGGCTTTCAGCGTGCCCCTTTCCCCGTCAATGGCTTTCAGCGTGCATTTCCGAAGCAATGGCTTGCACCCGTGTCAGCATTCCCGGATTCAAACATCTGTATCACCTGCCCAGGCCCCCCGGGCCTCTGCAGCTCCTTCCCAGCCTGGCACTGACTCCAGCAACAGCAGGAGTGGCAGCTCTCAGCAGCCTGCCCATCATGCTGCATCTTCTGTTGGAGCTGCTGGGCGGGACTTGGACGATTTAGACTTAAACTTCAGTTTGCAGGACAGCCTTGGTGACAGGCTCCGCAGCCATGCTGGTGCTGGCACTTCTGGGAGCAGCTCCATTGCTGCTGCAGAAGTTGAGAGGGTGCGGCAGCGCACAAACAGCTCTGCTTCAGCAAGGAGGCAAGGGCGCCAGCAGCATGGTGCCACAGCCAACAAGGCCTCACAATTTTCGTGGGTGGACAACAGCAGAGGCAGGAGCAGTCGCAGCAGCACCTATAGCAGGCACTCAGGGGCCCAATGGCAGCGTGCTCCAGCCTACAGGCGGAGCCAGCAACGTGAGTACCAAACCAAGGACACCATAGGCCCTGTGGACCCTCCCCTGCTCACCAAATTCCTCAACTACTGCAAAAGCTTGGATGAGCTGTACGGCCTGTTCTTCCGCCACCATCACCGCTTCAATCACCTCCATGTCTCCTGTGCCATGAACCGCCTGGCTTGGCTCAGGGTGAGTGTGTGTGTGTGTGTGTGTGTGTGTGTGTGTGTGTGTGTGTGTGTGTGCGCGCGCGCGTGTGTGCGTGTGTCCGTGTGTGTGTGTGTGTGTGTGTGTGCATGTGTGTGCGTGTGTGCGTGTGTATGCACGTGCGGGCGCATGTGCGGGTGCGCTGCACGTGTGCTCCTCCACACCCTACATATGCTGTATGACAACTGTTTAATGTCCCTACTCTTTCTGCCACCCCCTTATTTCAAGGTGTGTTGGAGCAAGTCAACCCCTATGTCACAGGGTCTATGCTATGTGTAACACACTCCTGTTCCTGCTGGCCAGGACCCATCGTCCACCACACCAACTATTCCACCCAGGTGGTACACAGCTCATGCTTGCAATTTCCCTTGCAAGAGCCCTGATCCCACTGCAAAAATTTCCCCCTTTAACAAAACTGTTTGCTTTTGTATTCGACACATTTGCATTAATCCTTGCCAGAACCCTGAGCCCCCTGCAATAAGCAATCCCCCTTTGCCGAAGTCTTGCTTTCGTGACTGATACGTTTGCTTATCCCTTGCCAGAGCATTGAGCCCTGGGATCGCACCATTGTGCCCAACAGAGGCTGTCAAGAAAAGGAACAGAAAGGAAGAAGAAGCAGGCAGCAGACATGCTCCCTGCAACCGTGAAGGAAAAGCGTGGCTGTCAAGTCCTTGCTCGTGGCCAATTCTCCATCCTGACCAGGGCAAATTGTCCCCTACACCACCAAACCTATGTGCAGCTAGCATCTCAATGCTAGCATGACTGGCTCTTTCACATGACCCTTCTTGCCAGGGCCCAATGTCCTTTGCACTATCAATCCCCTTCACAGTGGGCAAACCTCTGCTTGCGTGAATGACATACATTCACAAATTTTCCTCCCTCCGTCCCGGCAACCCATTGCTTGCGTGAGTGACACATTCACATGTTTTCCTCCTTGCTTCTCAGTGAACCACTGCTTGTGTGGGTGACGCACTCACCGCACAGGATGTCTGGCACACCAACATAATGATGCATTTAGACTGCCAAGGCCCAGGTCTGCTGTGGCGCCTCGCCAATGTGCAGCAGGCAAACCAATGCTCACGTGAACAATGATCACACACACATTGTCCTCATTGCCAGGGCCCCAAGTCTGGTGCTCTTCCAAGCCAGCAAGCAGACTGCGTGGACCTAATGTTGACCACGCTGGAGGCCAAGTTCGTGGAGTTCCTGGACCTGTACACCGTAAGAGAGGTACGGACCTGCCTGGATTGGGCGTGTTTTCACTCTTGCAGACTGGGGTGTTGTCTGGGAGGGTGTGCGCACATTGATTGCTATATGTATTATTGTTATTTGCATAAGAGCCTGGGGCCTGTATGCTGTGTGAGTCAGGCTGGCCAATGCCATAGAAGTACGCCGTTGTTCCAGCTTGTTTAGCACGGAAAGTGCAATATGGTGTATGTATGGTGTGTGTATACATCTACACATCAATGAATGGAATTGGCCAACCTCTGTGTGAGAAGTGGTTGGGGTTGCGGGAAACATGAGGAGGCAGGTGCAAATAAATGTGTGGGATCTTTGTACCTGAGTGCTGGGTGGAAGGTTAAAACAAAAAGGACATAGTCTATATGTGTGGAATGCCTGTCCTATCACAGTGTTCCTTGTGAGTTCCTAGGCCGCGGAGAATCTTGCTCGTATGGACTGTCTTTCTTACTTGGAGGGCCCTCTTGGTAGCATGATCCTCACTGTTAGTGCTAACTGTTGGGTCTGTCTGTGAAGTCGTTGGTGCCCAGATTTGGATTTTTTGTACCAATGAGCCTACAAGGTTGGCACTCCCGCAGTGATGATGTGCTCCCTTTAAATGGTTGGTCCTGGCAAGGATGTGTTCCTGTTGATGATGTGCTCTGGATAATCGCTCTTGGTGACGATGCGCTTTTGTTGGATGGTTGGTCCCAACAATGATGCTGTTGGTGATTTTGTGCTCATGATGATTGCTCTTGATGATGGTGTGCTCTGGATGATTGCTCCTGGTGATGATGTGCTTTCTTTTAGTGAGGGCCTCACAGGGCGCTTAAGCACAGGCTCCTTGTTTTGCTGCATGTTACTGCGTGCAATTTGTCCATTGGACAATGACACGCTATGGCCGATGCACTTGATGAATAATAACAGTTAAGTGAATGGTAATAAAAGACAAAAGTGATAGGACAATGGACACTGGCACGAACCATGTACAAAATGGATTACAGAGGATGCATCCCATCATTGCCTGTAATTGGAACCGCTCAACTGTATGCAGATCACGGGCAGGTGGATGAAATTCATGGACAAAGGTGGATGATATGGTTGACCGAGACATGCTGCGGTTTAGGTGGCTGATGTAAATAATTGACCAAGACATGCTGCAGCTCAGGTGGCTGATGTAAATGGTTGACCAAGACATACTGCAGCTCAGGTGGCTAATCCCTTATGGAGCTAGGATGTGTTGCGGGAACCTTTCGCCATGCCACCTGCAATATCCCGGTGCAACGAGCATTTTCCTCTTGAATATCCTTAAAAGCGAGCAAAGTGATTCCACCTTTGAACAGGCATGACGATGAAACCTTGACATGCAGTCGTCTCCCGCGCTGTGCAAAGCTGGATTGCCACCATGTGGTAGGACTGCTTTTTGTTGGCAGCAAACAAGATGGATGATGCACCGACGTGCAGGTGGCCGATGTGCTGTGGATCTGGGCAAAAATGAAATGCCGCCATGTGTTGGGTCGCATTCCGTTAGAGCAAGCGAGGTGAATGATGCACTGACGCGCAGGTAGCCGATGTGCTGTGGAGCTGCGCAAAAATGAAATGCCGCCCTTTGTTAAGCCGCATTCCGTTAGAGCAAGCGAGGTGGATGATGCACTGACGCGCAGGTAGCCAACGCGCTGTGGAGCTGGGCAAAGCTGGGGTATCAACCCTCAGAGGCATCCCTGTCTGCTATTCTGAGTGTTGTCACCGCCAACAACGGGGCCCTCCTCACCGGTAAGCGTGGCTGTGTGGGTGGATCTGTGTGTGTGTGTACGCGCGCGCATGTGTGCACTCTCAGCACTGTACTTGTTTGAATATGTGTCGATTTGCTGCCATTCATAATCCAAGACAGGCTCAAAAACAACTCCAAGAGGAACAGGCCAGCCAGGATTGGGACCACCCACGCTCAGCCTGAACAGCTTGGCCAGCACGGCATATTCATCATCGATTGGGGGGTCAAAATACGGAATTGCTGCCCAAAAGGTTTTTAATGTGTGATTAAATGCAAGATCATATTGTCAACAATATGGATTCACGGGATGAGGCTATCCTTGCGTTGCCAAGGGCACCTACCAGCTGCAGTGCAGCAACAGTTTTTTGGTGCTTGGGCCCTCATATGCTTGCTCGCAGGTAGGAATGCCAAGCCACAAGCCCTGGCCAACCTCGCATGGGGCGCATGCCAGCTGCAGTGCCGCAACAGACACATGTGGGCACTCCTTGCAGCCACTGTGCGAAGGGGGCTGCGCGCACAAGTTGACAACAATAGTAGCCGGTGGTATGGGCCTGCTGAATTTGACACCAGCAGCAGTAGCAGCAGAAGTGGAGGAGGGCAGTCAGATGGCAGGGTCAGTGTGGTTGGGGTGGGAGGTGGTGGGGAGTCACATGCAGCGAGCAGGTTAAGAGAGGAGAGCTCCAGCGGCAGCAAGTACGCTGGTATCAAGCAGGCTGCCCAGCCGCAGCAGAGGCAACAGCGGGAGCTGCAGACTGAAGCAGAAGAGTACTTCCCTGTAGACCTGTCGCTGATCGCTTGGTCTTACGCGACGGTGCGGGTGTACCATGGTCCCCTCTTTGACGACATTGCTGATGCCGCCATGGTATGTATATGGGGGTGTGGGTGTGGGTGCATACATACGTGCATGGGTACGCGTGTGTGTGGTGGTGGGTAAGTAATGTGGGTGTAGGTGTGTTTGCGCCTGCCTGTGTGTTGATCCACGCCCTCCAGTGCTGTTTCTGTAACAGGGGTGCGCTCTGCTGAGTTTCCTGCCTGCTTTGTGCCCCCTTTACACACACACACACACACACAACACATGCACACGATTTTTCACATGCACACATGCATGCAAGCATGCGCGCGCATATGGGCAGAGAAGCCAAGGACAACCGAGCAATCATGCCCGCTTTCCATTGGTCGCATGCAGGATCGTTTGCCTGAGTTCTGCCCCCAGGACATGACGAACTTGCTCTGGGCTTTTGCGCAAGTGGGTCACCCCGCCCCTGCCCTGTTTGAGGCATGTGTACCTGCCATCAGCTCCATGATCACTGGTGCGTGCTTGTGTGCGTACATGCATGCGTGCATGCATGCACCCATGTGTGTGAGTACATGTGCGTGAGTATGTGTGTGTGTGTGTGTGTGTGCGCTCTGGTGGTTTCATAAGTAAACCCTATTTATGAATTTCAAGCTGGTATGCACAGTATGCCTCGTGCATGTTCATCCCCCCAGTTTTTGCTGCTGTTGCTTTGCCCCACACAATGAGGGTCAACTGGTTGTTGCCACTGCTCTTGTCCAGTCATGATTGGTATGTTGAGCCGGGTTTGCAGCCAACACCACTTTTATTTCCGTTGCACCCTTCAGGATTCACACCTCAAGGCTTGGCCAACTTGGCATGGGCTTACACCAAGGCAGGCTTGGTAAGCGGACATGGACAAGGCATGACATTGCAGCCTGCAAGACCTGGGTGTGAAAGCTCCCTCTGAATTCCTGATAAGGCCTCCCACACACTGAACAGTCACTGAGTGTGCCCATATTTGTCCTGTGCACATTCTGGCATGTGCATGTTTTGCCCTATTTGCATTTTGGCATGTGTGCATTCTGGCATGTGTGCATTTTGCCCTGTGTGCATTTTGGCTTATGCACATTTTGGCATAGTGCACATTTTGCCCTGTGTGCATTCCAGCATGTGCACATTTTGCCCTGTGTGCATTATGGTCTGTGTGCAATCTGGCATGTGCACATTTTGCCCTGTGTGCATTTGGATCTGTGAATGTTTTGGCCTGTGTAAAATTTGGCCTGTGTGCATTCTGGCATGTGCACATTTTGCCCTGTGTGCATTTTGGCATACGTGCACGTTTTGCCTTGTGCTGCCAGCTTCTCTGTTTGCAATACCTGAGCTGGAGCCTGCCCATTCACGTTACTAGCTCAGGGCCAAGGAAAGGGTAGGGTTGCACAGCTTAACCTGCCTCTGTGGGCAGCTTTACCTTTCAATTCATGTCTCATGCGCATTTATTTCTCACATCTCTTCGCTCATTGTAACCTCACAACACACACACACACACACAAGTTCCGCTCAACCCATGTGCATCGCTTCCACAGGGGGAAGTGGGGGCCTTCACCACGCCAAGCGTTCTGCTTGCTCCCCTTGCTCACAACCTAAATCACACGCTGTGCTCTTGCCAGCCCCTCGTTTTGCTCACTGTCCAGAATTTAGTCACATGTGTGCAGCGTGCTCTGCAATGTGCGGGTTTTCCAGTGCAGCCCAGTGCGGACGTTTTGGGCACTGTTGCGCGCCAGGCCGTTCGGAAGTTCATTTCAATCGCATTTTGAAACACTATTTTGCAATGTGCACGTTGGCTGGTGCAGCCTGGTGCGGTCGTGCTGGGTCCCATCATGCCCAAAGCCCTCCAGAATTTTTCACCTCGGCATCATTTTTTCCGATGGCTTTGCTTTGTGTGTGTGCGTGCGCAGCTGAGTGGAGGCGTGCTGTTGCCCCGTTGCACATGCCAGGCACCTCGGAACTTCATCCTAGTCACCTTTTTCCCAGCCACTTTGCTTTGTGCGCGTGTGCCGGTGCAGCCGAGTGTGGATGTGCTGGGCCCGGTCGCGCGCCAGGCCTCTCGAAACTTCCATGCGCTGGAGCCCGTCCACATTTCGCAGCTCGTGTGGTCCATGGTGCGCTGCGGCCAGATACACAGGCCCCTCATGCAGGCCGCCATGGCAGCGGCAGCGGCCGAGACGCACAAGTACAAATCAAAGTGGGTGTGCAGGCTGGTGTGTGGAAGGGTGTGTGTGTGTCTGTGCGCGTCTGCACCATAATGCACTGCCACCAGATTCACAAGCCCCTTATGCAGGCTGCCATGGTCATCAGTGGCGGCGGCCAACATGCACGAGATCAAATTCCAGCAGTTGTGTGGGATGCTGTGGATGTGTGTGTGTGTGTGTGTGTGTGTGTGTGTGTGTGTGTGTGTGTGCACGCGCGCGCATGCAATCATGCGTGCTTTGCACTTTTCTGGAATTAATCTCAGGGAAGTACTGCCAGGGTGGTTCAGAGCCAAGGCCCCAACAGTTGTTTCGATACCTTGTGGACATTAGGAATAAATAGGGTCCGTCTGAGCTGGATGATGGAAGGGTTGTCTCGTCTGGCCTCAGAACGCAGCACACAAGTTTAATACAGCAGTGAGTTTTGTATCTTACAGCAGGAGCTGGCCCTGGTGCTTTGTTTGCAGCTATTTCTGTGCAACCCACAAGGTGATGAAATTTGCACACACATAAAAAAAGCTTTGGCCATGACAAGCATTGTATGCTCTGCAAGGTGCTGGCCCTGGTGCTTTGTTCGCGGCTGTTTCTGTGCAGCCAAAATGATGATGAAACTGGGCAGCACAGCATCAAAACAAATTGTACTGACGGTGACGGGTAACGTATGCTCTGCAGGGAGCTGGCCCTGGTGCTGTGGGCAGTGGCTGTTACTGAACAGCCCCTTGATCGGACCAACTTCATGGCCATCGGCAGTGCACTCTTGCAGCGCATGGCCGCCGCTAGCCTAGGTATATGTGTGTGCGTGTGTGCGTGCGCGTGTGTGTGTGTGTGAGTGTGTGTGTGCTTGCACATGTTCTTAAACCTCGATCTTGCTTTCTGGTTTATGCAATCACTCCTCCACTTGGTGCACTGTGCACCGTGCACACTCCTCCATCATGCAATTTGTACTCAATGACTTGCATTTGGTTTGTTTTTACACAGCCCCTGTCTTTGTCCAATGGAGCTTTTTTCTTCCCAGTTCGTTGATTATTACTCACCCACTTTTGGTTGCGTTATTTTTCTCCTTGATGCTCCTCACCCTCCACTCTGTGTTAGTGCTCTGCACTCACTCCTTGTGTGCAACATATGCAGATCCTGAGAGCACTGTGCTCAATGCTGTCAGCTCAGGTTTGTACTGAACGCACAGTGCTCACTCCTCCTCATGCGCGATGTGTGCAGACCCTGAGGGCACCCCCTCTTCATCGCGCTTTTGTCCTCAGGACATGGCAAACATTGTATACGCCTATTCCAAGTCAGGTGCGCAGTGGAAGGACATGGCAAACATCGTGTATGCATATTTCACGTCAGGTGCGCAGCGGAAGTGCTGGCTTAACCCCAAGCATGCTACCATGCAAGCACTGCAGTTCAACACAGTCTCCAGTGCAGCACTGCCTGTGCAGCAGTGCGTGCAGCACTGCGCGTGCAGCTTGTGCGGATTTGGGTTGGGCCAGTCAAAATCAGTGGGTGCACTTCATGTGTCGTCCTGAAAAACACGCACCTTCACACACAAAGTGTGGCTTGCAGCACTTGGGTTCCTGGTGGGGAATTCCCACCCCTGCGTTGACAAGACGATGTGAGTTGCTGAGGTGTACGGAAAGTATGGCTTGCAGCACTTGAAAACCTGGTGGGGAATTCCCACCCCTGCGTCGATGCACCAATGTGAGTTGCTGAGGTATAACGGAACTGCCAGCGAGCTGTGCATGGTTTGTAAGATGCAGAGGAACACGGAGTGCAGCCATCCAGTTGCGCATGCGTGTCCATGCACTGGCGTCCACAGTGCCATCAAGCTGCTTTCACCTGTCCATGTGCATGCACGTGTGTGTATGATGGAGGGGTGTGAGATATTGCCATCAAGCTGTGCACGCGTGTCCATGCACTGGTGTTTGCAATGTTGTCAAGCTGCATGTGCTTGTCCGTATGCACGCGTGTATGATGCGGATTTGATGAAACTGCCCTCAAGCTGTGCATGCGCGCACATGTGCACGTGTGTGTGATGCGGAGGTGCACAGCACTGTGATCAGGCTGCACATGCGCGTCCATGAGCATGCGCACATGCTTGTACGATGTGGGGGTGTGCATCATCCCGCTCAGGCTGTGCGCAGGCAACCACCTATGCGCAGGTGTGTATGACATTGAGGCGTAAAACACTGCCGTCAAACAGCTTGTGCATGTCCATGCGCAGGTGTGTATGATGCGGAGGTGTACGACACTGCCGTCAAGCTGTGCAAGGAGCACCGCGAGGCCTGGCTGTCTGCTCCAGAGGCATTCAGGGGCACCGTGTGGTCCCTGGGGCATGCTGGTCACTATGACGCCGACCTCTTTGACATGTCTGCCTGCCACCTGCGGCACCTGGCGCTGAAGGGGGGCGTGCCCATGAAGGTGTGTGATGCAGTGGGTGTGTAGTGGGTAGGTGGGTTTGTATTGGTGTGTGTGTATGTGTGTGTGTGGTCCTTGGTAAGCTGGTCACTACGACGCTGCTGTGTTTGCCATGTCTGCACGCCACCTGCAGCCACTCGTGCCACAGGAGCACGTGCCCGTGAAGGTGTGTGATACAGTGTGTGTGTGTGTGCGTGTCTGGGTGTGCAGAGAAACAGGACCCCCAAATAGCCCAACCTTGCCTTGTTCATGCATTCCTTGCCAAGCCAGAAAGATGCTGGAGAAGGCATGCATAGAGGTCTATTCAAATATAGATGGGTTGATAAGAAACTGACGCCAGCATCTAACCCTCTGTGCAACGGGTGTGCGCCTCACTATGCCATGATCTACGCTGCTTCTGCCCTGTTGCATGTACACGCTTATGCCATGATCTACCCTGCCTCTGCCCTGCTGCCCGTACGCGTGCACATGCTTTCAGAAATGTGCATGCATGTTTGTTGTGCCCAGGGATTCCATGCAGAAGCTAGACAATCCTAATTGTGTGTGCAGGGCGCGCATGAATTCTCAAATCGGTGTCAACATGTAATGCCAGCGCATTATGTCCACCAGCGCATCCACCTTGTTTCACTTGTCATAGCGTGCTGGGTGATGGACGGTTGTATTTAAAAGAGCACATGTTCAGTATCAGTATCAAGGTGTCATGCCAACGCAGTGTGTTTCATGCCTGCATGGTGTGTTCCACTCGTGGTGGGTCAGTGGGCAGTCAATGATAGGTTGTTAATAAGAGCAGAGCACCGAATCATTGTCTGCCTCCAGAGAATGTAATGCTGGCCAGGTGTTTAAGGAACACAGCAAAGAACTCAGCCAAGAAACAAAGCTTTTCCCTCTTCATGCACAGGATAAGGAAATTTTGTGGACCAACTTGTATCATTGTGTTGCACAAACCGAAACAAATCCAAGCACACCCCAAACCAAATACTCACCAGGGTTTGATCCTACCCCAATCTCAACCACTCCCCAGTTCCCCTCCCTCCCCAAGTGCAAATACACTACAAATTAATCATTGGAGCATGACCATTAAGGGAGAGCACCATCCAAGCAAGGGAGCAGGTAAAGAGCAGAGCACCAAATTATCAGCCTCAGAGGCAGCAATGCTGCAGTCCACAGCGCTCCTTTTGCCCTGATGCGCATGCGCTGCAGGTGAATGCCTGCATGCTGGTATGCCCTGATATGCACATATATTTGCCCTGATACAACGCGCGGTGTACACAAACATATGCCCTGATACACACACGCTGCAGGAGATTACATGTATGCTGGTATGCTCTAATATACAGCATGATGTATGCGTGTATATGCCATGATGTGCACAGGCTGCGGGTGTTGGCATGCGTGCTGGTACGCCCTGTCATGCACCTCTACTCATCCTGGGGTGTGCATGTGCTGCAGGTGCTGGCATGCATGCTGGTACGCCCTCTTATGCACCTCTACTCATCCTGGGGTGTGCATGTGCTGCAGGTGCTGGCATGCATGCTGTTACGCCCTCTTATGCACCTCTACTCATCCTGGGGTGTGCACGTGCTGCAGATGCTGGCATGCATGCTGGTACGCCCTCTTATGCACCTCTACTCATCCTGGGGGTGTGCACAGGCTGCGGGTGTTGGTACGCATGCTGGTGCACCTAAACTCACTCTGGGGTATGCATGCGCTGCAGGTGCTGGCGTGCGTGCTGCAGCCACTGGCGATGATGCGCCATTACAACCAAGAGTGCTGTGAGGCGGTGTGCCAACATATGCATACATCGGTAAAGGATGAATGTGCAGAGGTGAGAGCCTTACATGCAGGAAAAAGTATGCGCATGTGGGTGAGTGGGGTGTGCTGCCTGGCGGTGTACCAGCATGTGCACACACTGGTGGAAGACACCCATACAAAGGTGAGCTGGAGTTAAGAAGGCATGAAAGGATTTGTGTGTGCGCAAAACTTTCTAGGCTCTCGTCGAGCTCGCGATGGTCTGCCGGCGTGCTTACATGCTGGTGCAGATGGACTCGAGTGGGCTTAGCAGTGTGCGTGATTAGAAAGTTGCGCAAATATACATTTGCCAGGGCATTCGTTCTATGGCGGTGGTGGAGCACCCACGCTTGCCCCCTCACGCAGTCTCACTGCGCTGTGCAGCGTAGTGTATGAAGCACTCACCTGTTTTTCCTCCCTGTGCCAATTGCGTTTTTGCAATTCACGCACGCAAGCTGGCCAAAATGCTGTGATCTCTGGTGGTGCTGGGTCACAAGAGGGCCTGCTTGCTTCCCATAGGACAGGATAGGACAGAACGCATGCATGTGCACTTGTGCAGCTCCCACTTTCTTGTATGCGTTCTTGCTTGTGGCGCACGAGACATGCTGGCCAACGTGTTAAGGTGTCTGGCGGTGCTGGGTCGCCAGGACCTACCCCCCTCACTCGGCTGGCAGAGTGTGTGCGCATGCATTGTTCCCATCCCTGGTATTGCCTTGCAGGTGACGCATGAGACGCTGGCCAACATGCTGTGGTCTCTGGCGGTGCTGGGCCACCAGGACCTACCCCTCATGGGTGCGTCCTTTGCATGGGTGCGCCAGCGGTGGCAAGAGCAGCAGCGGCGCGAAGCAGGTGCGCCCACTGGCTTCGCGGATTGTTCCATTCAGTTGAATCTCATTCCATCATTTACCCCGGGTGGTCCTCTTAGAATGTCGCTTGGAGGCATGAGCTGTGGGCCACTTGGAGGCGCGGCACATTTGCTGTGGGAGGCATGGCACATTGCTTTGGGACATTTGAAGGCAGTGCATGCATGAAAAGGGTCAGCCAAGTCCATGTAAATGTGCCGTATATATCAGCTTCTTGGCAGGGAAAACACAATACATATGGCATTGCATGAGTCAAGCTGCTCACGAGGGGCCACAACAAAAAATATGTGTTCCTCTTGCGTTGCAGGTCTGCATGAGCATGGCCGATGGGCAGGGGCTGTGGGCATCAAGCAACTCATGCAGTATTTCCAGACCTACCTGTGGCTGCAGGTGGGGCCAATTCGTTGCGGGGGGTATGCATGGATTTAGGTGTGAGGAACAGAGGCTGTAGGCATCAAGCAGGTTGTGCAGTAGTGCCAGGTCTGCATATGGCTGCAGGTGAGGCCAATTGGTTGCAGGGGTATACACTGATTAAGGTGTGAGAAAAGAAGGCTGTGGGCATCAAGCAGGTCATGCTTTTGTTTGTTTGTTGTGGGGTACACATTGATTAGGTGTGAACAAGGCTGTGGGCTCAAGCGGGTCATGCACGGCTTCCAGACCTGCCTATAGATGCAGGCGCATGCAATGGTTGAAGGTTTGAGGAATCGAGGCTGTAAACCCTAAAAGGAGCTCATGCAAGCTCCCATGGCTGCCGGGGAGGGCAGTTTATTGCTGGGGTAAGCACTGGTGTAGGTTTTATTTAGGAAATAAAAGCCTGGGCATCAAGAAAAGCGCATGCAGGGCTTGCAGGCCTACCTGTGGCTGTGGGCAAGGGCAATTTGTTGCAGGGGGCGTGCACTGGCAGGTTGGAGGAACTGAGGCTGTGGGCATTTCTAGAAGATCATGCGGGGCTTCCAGGCCTGCGTGTGACCCCGAGGGGAAGAGGTCTGACAGACTTTGTAAATATTAAAAAAAATGCCAATAAGTAGTGAAAACATGCATGATACCTGCAGGTCTCGACAGGAGGGAAACATGGAAGGGAAGCGTGTGATGAAAGAGAGAGGGAAAAGAAAGATCATAAAGAGGAGAAGAAAAGAAATACATGTCGGGAAGGATGCGATGCCAAAGACCTGGGTGTGTGATGGATGCAGATTGTCTGGACGTTCGTTGCCTGGCCATAAGATTGATGTGTAGGACCGATAAGTTGGAGGGGTGTAGATTGTCTGGATGCACATGGTCACGAAGGTGAGGTTGCTCTCTGTTCAAAATAGGTAGCACAGAACTACAGGATGAGGACCTAATCAACTTTGTGTTGTTCTCTTCTGCTTATGCTATTCTGTTGTGTGCTCTTCCATGCCATGCGTGGACCATGGATGATTCAGAAGGTTCGGGCAACGGTTGCGCACATGATCCTAGGTTTTTGAATGGCTGTTCATAGCTTCTGAAGTCTTCAGAAACTGCGCACAATTCATAGTCATATCTGCACACACATACACACACACACAAATACACGCACGCGCGCGCGCACACACACACACACACATACACACACTCACACATACTCACTTACACACACACATTCCCAGGACCTGGGCACCCCTGGAGCACGTGACGCGTGCGCAGAGCTGCCTCAGGACCTTATCCAGCAGGCCCACCAAGTATGGCGGCTACAAGCCGAGCGGCAGGCGTGTGTGTCAGAGTTCCAGCTGGAATTGCACGAGGTGTGTGTGTGTAGGTGTGTAGGTTTAGGCGATGTGGGTGTGGTTGTGGATGTCTCCCCCTCTGTGTGTGTGTAGGTGTAAGTGCAGGTGTGTACAAGTCATCTCTAGGGACGAGTCATCTCTAGAGCGTTGGCCCATAGCGCTATATCACGTATCGCTCTGTATGGTGCTATATAGCACTATAGAAGACCCTCATATAACGCTATATGCCGATCTATAGGGAGCGGCATTGGTAAAAAGCGCTATTGTAATAAAATGCTATGTAACGCTGGAAAATGTGACGTGTAGCGCTGCATGCCAATCCCTGGTCATCTCGCATGGTGCAGATCCTGATCAATAGTTGTGCTTGGTTCCATGTGTGGTTTGCTTGTGTGTTTTTCCGCTTCTGTAGACACTTGCGCACATGGGCCTGCAGCCCAGCAAGGAGTGGGTCACGCTCAGCCTCTGTAGCAGCCCAACACAGGCAGATCATGCAGTGCCTCCACACTCAACCAAGGGCATTCACGCGCATGGGCCTGCAGCCCAGCATGCAGGGAGTCACGCCCTCTGCCTCAAGCCTCTCACAGATCGTCTCCACAGACCTGACCGCAGGCATTGGCATGCAGAGCCTGCAGCCCATCATGCAGTGACTCACACCCTGTGCCTCCGTTCAAGCCTTGCGCCGCGTGCTTACACGCGCTCATGACCGCAGGCATTCACGCGCATGGGCCTGCAGCCCAGCATGGAGCACATCACGGCCGACAGCTTGTTCTCCGTGGACATGGTGATCCAGCTGGGGCACTGCAAACTGGCCGTGGAGGCAAATGGGCCCTCCCACTACACAGCCACCTCACCCCACCGGCTGCTGGGTAACAAGGTAGGTGGGCGTGGGTCGACCCCGATGTCGTGTCCACCAGGCAGGCATCGACCCCAATTGGTCGAGCATGGGTGGACTCCAGTGGCACACCCAGCTTTGCAACTGGGTGTCCATCAAGCAAGGGTTGACCATTGGCGCGCCCAGTTTGTAAAGACCTATAAATACAGAAGCAGCGCTACGTCTGCAATCCAGCTGCATCTCCAGAATGTTGCTTTGGTTCCAGGCTTTGCCATTGGGCCTCTCAAGCATGTGATAAAAGGTCTTAGGGCAGCAGGCACTGGGATGCTGCTGTTGCGTTTTCCGTCTCTTGGATCGCTGCAGCGGCTAAGGAAACGTCAAGGAGCCTGAGGGGGTTTGGAGGACTCATTCACTGTTCACTCAATCACAGCTTGCTGTGCATGCAGTCGTGGGCACGGTGTCAGCGGCTTGCTTGAGCAAGTTGTGTGTGTGTTGTGTGTGTTTGTGTGTTCCGCCTTGCTTGAGCAAGCCGGTGCCATTGAAGCGAGCCGATACAATAAGAAGCGAGAAGATGCAATAAGAGTTTTGGGGGGTGGGGAGCCTACTAATGACCCATGGGATAGAAAACTGGACATGATGACAGATTTTTGAAATTGGAATAGCCAAGCAGCATGGAGGCAGCGCCTGCCTGAGATCCTGCTGCACTTCCCAGAGCATTGCTTTGGCTCCAAGCTGTGCACAAGCTCACGACTTATGCAGATGCTGCAGCGTTCAGGAAGTATGACATGTTATGTATGCATTCCCAAGCAGACGCTGCAACAGCGGGCCTTGCTTTTTTTGTGCTCCTGCTTCAGAGCTGTGCTAGGCTCTTCGTGCAATTGCTGCACAGGTGTTTTCCAAACCATGCATCACGTGTGCATAGTGTTGCGCAGCAACTGCCTGCATTTGCGAGGTCACCCTGTGTCGTCGCTGCCCAGCTGTCTCATGGATCAACAGAGTAGACTGCTGTGCATCGTGTGTGCAGGTGCTGCATGACAGCTTCCTGCGCACGCGAGGCTACACTGTGCTTCACTTGTCTGCCTAGCTCCCTTGCCAACTGACAAACTGGACTGCCGTGCATCATGTGTTCAGGTGCTGCGTGACAACTTCCTGCGCAAACGAGGCTATACTGTGCTCAACGTGGCTTGGTATAGGTGGCTGGTGTTGCTGCAGAAGTCTGGCTTTGAAGGTGGGGCTGGGGTGAGGCAGAGGAGGGCATGCATTTGATGAGAAGGAAACGCATGCACATGCACCCAGCGCATCGCAATTGCTGGCACATGCATCCAAATGAGGCGCAGTCATGAGCGCATGCATCATTCAAAGTGCATTCCTCAGCAACAGGACTGTGAGCGCTCGGCAGGCCGAAAGCAAGCCCTTGGCTTGAGTGCAATTGGCCAGGGATGTGAGGGTCATGGCACAGCATGCACACACACCAGAATTGTTTGGTTCTTAGGTTGGCGTCTGTGTTGCACGCCATGGGGGCACTTGGCCATGGATGGGTGTGGGTCATGGCATAGCATGCGATGCATGCGCATGCACATGGTGAGGCGCATCTGATCAGGCCTGTGAAATGTTGTGATTCGAATGCTGACAGTATTGATGCTCAAACCGCATGGGGGTGTTGCATCAAGTTGGTGCATGATCCATTTCGGAGCCGCAACCTTGTGCGTCTACATACAGTCTCTAGCACAAACAGAGTAGCTCTTACTTTCTAGGAAATCGATCCTCTTGTTCAGCTGAGACTGAGGGAAGTGATCCTCTCAGCCAGTTGGGTCAAAGCTGTGCTGCAAGAACAAATGAACAGTGAGAAATATTATTACCGTAAGAGTTTATACCATCCCGCAAAGATAATGTTTTTGAGGGGGGCGAGATGACTGCAGACTCCTGAAAAAAGGATGAGCGCGCAGGAATTGTGTGAAAGGTAATTATTCCTGAGGTTGTTTGAGTAGCATTAAAATGAAGACCCTACAGCGCCAGATGGGTTTGGACATCTGGGTATGGGAAAGTTCCTGAGACTTTCTTCCAGTAGGAGCTGCAGCATTAGAGGGGTTTTTTAAAAGCAACTCTCTTAAGAGTGTAAGGATTGTTTGTCTGCAGGTCTTCACCTGCAGGAGCAGTGTGCAGCCTGTCCACGCAATGCACATATACAGTTGTTAAGGATTAGGGCAAATGGGGGCTGATTGCCCCTGCGGGAACATGCAGGACACCCCCAAAAAAAACTGAGGGGGATGCGGGATCAAGGTTAGATCCATAAATGAATTTTCATAGGGGTAGATTGAAGTTCATCAGAATGACCAAAATTCTGTTAATTATTTTACATGGAAACATTAATGGCTGTGTTGCCAATCTGCCGGATCCCATCCTGTGTGTGTTTGGCCTGCGCGCGTGCGCTTCTTGGGTACATCCCATTTAATCTTGACACAAGTTATCTGCAAGCGTCACACATGCAACCAGGCTCATGCACGCACGCACGCGCACTCACACACACACACACACACACTCACACAAGGTTACTTGCCTATCCTGTCCTGCAGAAACTGACGAGTTCCTGTGGTCAGAGCTCTTGCAAGCTGTGGACAGCGAGGCAGGAAAGGTAGCAGTGGCAATTAAGCAGCGAGAGCTGCAGCAAGGGAGGAGGCGCGCATAAGCAATGTTTTTTCCTGGTGTTGCTGCTTGACACGACACACCACCTTGATTCCTTGGCGAAATCCTTGGTTGCACTTCTATCCAAGATGGTTCTCGATGGTGGAGGCAAGAACTTATGCTCGGCTTTTAATGTTGTGGAACAGAGGGTCGTCTCTTATTCAATTGAACGGTTTCATGGTATGCATGAGCTCAATATTTGAAACTTTGTCCCATCCCAGAAGCCTCCTATCTGTATAAAACGCTGGAATGCCGTAAATTTCATTTCTATGAGAGAAGGTACCACGCCAGATCAGTTTCACCAAAAACAGAACTATGTATGCAAAAAATTCTTCTCATCAATAAAAGATAAGTAGAAAAGAAGGAAAAAATATAGAGATATATGGCAATGCACACAGGAAAAAAAGAGCTATTGTAAAGCACTTCCTGAGGTCTACCAGCCCCCAGGTTGTTCTCACTCACCCTGACCCAGCCAGACCAATCGGCCCCATTTTTTTTGCCGTGTGATATTCCACTGCAACACGCTTGGACAAGATAGTGTTGGCCTAAGGTTACAAGGTTACAATTGGAATTCAGCCTTCAGCCAGCAAGTTTGGCTGCTCAGCCTATTGGGCAAATAAAACCGAATAAGGATAAAAAGGTTTGTCTCACTTGTGCAGGAACAGGCAGAGAAGACATGGCAAACAGGTGGAACAAAACAGTCAAACGTATCCAATTAAAGCAGCAAAATGAAGGGGTTTGGCACGTCTCTGTTTGGGAAGGAAAAGTTCAACGTCCAGGAAACATTAATGCACCATGAGTGAACAGCAGTTCACTGGCAGCTCTGAGAGCGGCATCAGAGGGTCCCAACTCGGGGGGTCTGTGCTAGGAAACTTTTCTGAGCCTCCCTGGCCTCACCCCTCCCAAATTTTTCTATGCAGTTATGTTCTATGGTTATAACAACACAAATTTGCATAAAAATGTTTGGGAAAATCGGCTTGGTGTGTGTGCTAGGGTGCTCAAAATGGGAAAAAGGGGGCATTGTGGTGAAAAATGGGAATTTTCAACCCCGCCTCATTTCGTCAAATTTACCCTCAGGTGTGTAGCAGTGATATAGTAGACACAATTGGAAAAGAAATGGAGTCAATCGGTGGCCTGGCTGGGTCAGGGTGGGCGAGAACGTCTGAGGGGGTAGGTGGACCTCTGAGCACTCATCTCTGTTTTCACTCAGGGAGCACTTCCCTTGAGCTTTTTTTCACATTTCTTTCATTATAACATCTTTTTAATCATATTTAGGCCTAAATATAAAATTTGGGGTCAAAATTCCGAGATTTTTTCAAATCTCCTGCCAACCTGTGATCTGGCATAGATCACCACCGGACTCTTGATACAGGATGAAAAGTATTGCTAAATGCAGCCTGTACTACAGGTTTTCCAACGCACTGCTCTTCATCCTGTATCAAGAGTCCGGCGCAAAGTTATAAGCGGTCAAAGTTTCACACATGAGTTGGGACCCTCTGGAGCGGCACCAAGAAAGCAACATGTTTAACACCAGTGTTGGCCTAAAATTTTCCTTGTGTCACTTTACATACTTAGTAAATATGATACTGCCCCACCTTAATTTGAAAGTTAAGCACCCTAGTGCAAAGGCCCTCTTGGGGCAGACCTTGCCTCCATGGACATTGGCAGCGCAGATCGTCTTGCTTTACAGAACCTGCAGATCCCTGAACACTCAACAAAGAAGAGAGTGCCAAGGACCAATTCCCGGTATCCATTGAGAAGTAGAGAGGGGCGCGGGGGAACAGGGAGCACTCAGCGCCAGCCGCAGCCTCTCCACCTCCTTGCAAGGTCCGTCATCCTAGTCAGCTCCTTCCAAACCAGAGGCACGTCCATCTCGTGGAGGTCAAGGGTTTACAAGGGTTTACAATGGTGGCCTACAGCCCGAGACTCTGACTGATCGGTCGCTGGTGAAAAATGCTCAACCAGCATCAGAGTTGAGACCTAGTTTGAAACCAATTGAAATGTTCGAACTCAGATGTGAACACCAAAATCAAGACAAGAGAGAGCGCCTGAAACTCCGAGTTTGAGCACCAAGTTTCATCTGTGACAGGAGATACAAGAGGCAATGAGACGGTCAGGACGCAGTTCCACGGAAGCTCTGGCACACTCTCAAGTGGAGGTTCACCCCAACAGAAGGCCGGACAGCACACTCAACGGAAAGGCCACAGGCTGCTGTCAAGGTCCCAGCCTGTCTGCCCAGAGCTCTGGCACACCCAAAATGCGGCACAGACAGAGGGGCCTTGCAAGCACACACACGCGGGCCTCACCATAAAGGCTTCTGAGGCAGACACAGCAAGGACTGAGGCATGGACTGCCAGTGACGGTGATGCACATGCAAACACGCGTGCCTGGCCCTAGCACACGTCTGCAAAAGACCACAGGCCACTGCACAGCATGCCCAGACAGGCGGTGACCACACGCGAGCACACACTGAGCCATATCCTTGCAGGGTCTGACCTTGGTGCACTGAGTCCACCAAAAGCTCGCATGGGCCTACACTCCTCCCACCACTGCCCCCATGCATCAACAGCACAGCCACAAGAGGTCACGCGTGGAGGTCAAATACTGTAAAGACACCAGGCCCAAGAATCAGCTGGAGGCCTCCAAGCATCAGCACCGCGACCTATGTAGCCATCTTTCAAGGGCCTCAGCTCAAGTCACCCTCCATACCATTCTGTTAGGTGTGGGAGGGGTCATCTACACCCCCCATACTCTGGAGCCTCTTAAAGAGCTTGGTCTTGACACTCATACAACCACCAGGCTTGCTCTGAAGCTACATGGCCATTCAGTCCAGTACGCTTATGACCTTTCTAGCACCAGACGCGCTCTTGAGAAGACTGCTCTCAACTCTCGTCACCAAGATCAGGCACGGGCTACTGCTAGCCCTCCTGATTTCCATTGACTTATTTCTTTTGTTTCTCTTGGTGAAGGGGATACATGGTGCTTCGGCCCTAGATATCCTCTTTTCCTTAATTGATGTGGGGAGTTTTCACTGCTTGCCAGGGATTTCTTTTTCTAGTGCACACACCAAGCCGACTATTCCAAAACCTTCAAGAAGTTATATGCACAGTGGGACCTTAATAAGGAACGAAGTGCATATATAAGGTTTGGATTCCCTTGAGGAGCCTTGGCCTCATAGACTAGTAAGTACCAAGACGCTCTTGAGAAGGCTTCTTTCAACTTTCATCACCAAGATCATGCCAGAACACCAGAAATTGAACACAGAACTTTGCAACAAAATCATTTTTGATATACACCCAATTAATCCACAAACAGATATCAAACCCACAGGCTCCTGCGAGTTTTGGGTCCAAGAAATTGACCTCGTTAAACACAACCCCAAGCCACCCCCTAAACAGACTCCGACAGATACTGCAATCCATACTCCCCCTTCAACTACCCCACCAACCCTTACCCTCCCAGAAATCTGCAGATCAAGGGTGGCGTGTATCTACAATACGGATGGCAAATGCGTTGGAATGATGACCCCTGATCGCTTTGATGTCCTTTACAGAGCATTCCACAAAGCCAAAGCACTTGGCTTACACAGTAGTATCTGCCCTCCACCAGCAAGCTTTGCATCTGAACTAATAGGACTCCTAGCCCGCAAGTCTAAATTGGACAACAAATATCTGTCACGACGAGAGTCTGCTGTGCCGAGAGTGTGCTGCAAGTTAGTTGAGTTAGTTGGACAGTGGTATTTATCCTTGTAGCAACACAGCTGTGGCTGTGTTGAGAGAACTATACTTCACGTAGGAACTCGTAGTAACACCATCTTGTTCTTGTCATCTTTGTAAACCCAGTCAAGCCCCTAATGAGGAGCCCATGTGTGAGTGAGCTCACCTAGCCCTTGGAGGAGGAAGCCTGCAGTGCCACGCCAGTTAAGTGCATCAGTCCAGCATACGAAGTTCAGCCTAATTACCAATAGCATTATCCAGCAAGCCAAGCAAGCAAGAGTCAAGCCGACTCTCCAGAATCTGCATCATATCTGTCTGTAGCTAGAATATCCAGCCAAACCCGCTTGTTGCTGTCCGCCACAGCATCAACATCTTATCCAGCTCTCCTTTGTGATTTTGTCTTCACATCCCATTTCTTTGGTATCACTTCGCATTCAGATACTTCATGCTCGTGACAGGGGGGTTATGGTCATGGGATGTCAAGACACTGTTATGGCTGCGTCACTTTCTCAGCCTGACATATCAGAGCAAAAGGATTTAAGACTCCTTTTCACGGACACTTCCACCTTACATCCACAATGCCTTTCAAAAATGGATACACCGTGACGCCACCCAAGAGGAAATGGCCTCTCCCTTGGACTATAACACTCACTACCTACACTACTGGAGCTCTGACCCCCATGGCATTCTTTTTGGTGCCCGACACAATTCCCTCTCATCCAGATTTGCAGAGATTTCCATCTACCACCCCATCTATGACGACAAGGCCATGACACAAGTCCTGCAACATGCTATCTACTCTGCCATCCTCAATACAGAGGCTACGGCCACCTTTATGTTTCTGCCAGCAAGCGGTAAACTGATGACAACCAATCCCTACTCCAAACTCTTCACTGCTTACCTGCATCTTTGCTTCAAGCTTTTTTATTATTCCACAAGGCAAACTTACCTATGACAATCCCCAATCCTGGCCCAGCCAGGGCAGTGCTCTCCCTCAGCATACCTGGGACATAAAAATCAATGCAGTCTGGAACACAGCTGCAAGAGTCCACCTGAACAACCAGAGCCCTATTCGGATCCAAGGTTTAGCCAAGGATATTCCAGAGGCCAAGTGGTTTGTTAAAAATGTGAGGAACGACCCCATCTGGAATGCAAGGCACGCTGTTATGCCCGGGATAGGGAAATGTGGAAAGCTTCCCCTAGACAAGAAGCAAATTGCCAAGGTCCCCCATAAACCAGCCACAGACATAACTGCCCCTATTCCTTGTCAGTCCAAACCGAAACTCTAGCTCAAAGTTGCAGATTGGAAGTTTTGGGCCTACACAGACGGCAGCTGCCAGGTTCAGGACGGCAAGACAGTTATTGAGGCAGGCGTATACCATCCTATGAGTGACTCAAATAATCTAGTTAAACCCAATGGCACTGGTATTAGTAACACCATAGGAAGAGCTGAGCTGGCTGCAATAGCGGCCGCACTTACTCACACACACACACACACGCACACACACACACACACACACACACACACACACACACACACACACACACACACACACACACACACACACACACACACACACACACACGTAGCCACAGATAGCCTCAGCTCACTTTACCAACTCAGAGAGCAAATACTGTACCCAGAAAAGCAGACATCATGTACAAGGAGATGTTCTGAAGACAATATCAAACCTTGTCCGCACCTCTCAAGGTCACACCTTTTTCATAAGGTCAAATCTCACGCTGGAATAGCTGGGAATGAATGCGCAGATAGAATCGCTAAATACCAGGCTGGCCTCAAAGATAACAATCTGACCAATACCGGTATCCCTAGTGCTGGCCAAGGCGGCAAACCCTTCTACAATATTGCTTGGCTGGCTCGAGAAGAGGCAAGACCGGGCACACCTGAACCTTTCTCCCCTATTCCGAATCTAGTATACTGTATACTTCCCAGACCTTCAGGATGCTTTGAAATCCCATATGCACGCTAAACACAGGCTTAGATATGCAGATTGCAAGACAGCCTATTACACTTATTACCAGAACTTGCTACCTCATGCAAATAAAGGCATTAGCAATGCCTTCTGGAACATGCCCTGTCTCTCAACTCGTATGAAACGCACAATTTTCCAATACCGCACAGGCACCCTCTACAACCAAAAACATGCAGTACGCTTCAAAATAACCACTAGCCTTGTATGCCCTCTCCCAGAATGCCATCATATGGATAGCGCCCTCCACATTCTCTCATGTTGTCAATTCGTAACATGGTAACTGAGCGACACAACATTGCTAGCAGAATGATTTTGAAAGTGGTCAGCGGAGGCTCTTATGGGTCAAACCTCATACATATGGATGTTGGCAGCGCAGACCGTCTGGCTCAGCATGACATGCACATCACTGAGCAAATCTCTAACCGCGCAATACATCCATACCTCTTTGACCCCAGCATACCTGATCGAGCCAGACGCACCTCCAGCCGCCCTGATGCTATCTTGGTCACTCCCTGCCCTGCCAACCCAAATAGACCACCTACTCCCTCCTCACATCGGGTACTCCGCAGTATGAGACATAATGAAGTAAGAAGCAGCACAACTCCAGCAAGGCAACTTCATGAAATGAACGCCCAAGACCGCCATATCCACTTAATAGAAATCAAACACTGGAAACATAGGAGGCCTGGTGCCCAGCTAGAAGCCTCACAGCAACAACACAGTGAACTGCGCAAACAACTTCAAGGCGCTGAGATCACTCTCCACACAATCCTTCTGGGTATGGGTGGGACTATCTATACTGCCCATACCTTGGATCAATTCAAAAAACTAGAGGTTGACCCGCAAAGTTCTACCAAGCTTGCACGAAAGCTCCATGCCCACTCTGTACAATATGCGCAAAAACTTACCTCTACCAGACGTGCCATTGGAATCAAAAATACCCATTATAACTCTGGTGCACTGGGACTGCATGTTTCCAGAAACCCACCAGACCCACACTAGCCTCCCTCTCACCCTCCGGTGAGAGAGACTCAAGGCTCTTTGAGCCAATGTGTCTCCTTTTCCTTAATTGATGTAGGGAGTGTTCTCACTGCCTACGTAGTTTTTTCTTTTCTTTCCATGCAAGGGCCCTGCTGGTAAACTTCCTGGTGCCCATTGCCCTCTCTTTTGTTTCTCGTGGTAGAAAGGATATGTGGTGCCTCGGCCTCAGGAATCCTCTTTCCCTCAATTGATGTGGGGAGCGTTTTCACTGCCTGCATGATTTGTATTTGTTCTGTCACTATGGTAGACGTGATGCCCCATCTTTCCCATTTTAAGCACTTAAGCGCACGCAAAAATTGATGATTTCAAACCTTTCTAATGCAGACTGGTACCTTGAGATACACAGAAAAAGACTGCATAAAAACCTTCCGGATCCCCATTAGCACTCTGTATTTTACAGCTTTGTGGTGGAGGAGACTCATGGTTCTTCTGGGCCAATGTGTCTCCTTTTCCTTAATTGGTGTAGGAGAGTTTCCTCTGCCTACGTAGTTTTTCTTTTCTGAGTATGCAGGACCTTTTTCTGGACCTGTTTTGAGCAATTCTCAATTTGTGCCGGAGGTTGTCCAGGGTGCGGGGCCAGAAAGCAGCCAAAATGGGGTTCTGGAAGCTGTCTCCCAGCTTTCCTGACCAGCTTTGGCTGGGCACTTCAACAGGAACTTGTTTTGGGGTCGGCTCAAGCACCCCGACACCAGGTGTCTCATTGAGCAAAACTTAAATTTTTGAGCAGAAAAGCAAGCTCATGCTGTCTGAGTGCTGAGTGGAACACTGTGCCAAGATCCTTGGCTAAGGTTGCTCCCAGCTTTGAACGAGCCCCAGGAACTCACACATCTGCTCCTGGGCCCCAAAATTTGGTGTGGCACTTCAAGGGAATGTGCTGAGCAAATCCTCACACTCAGGTTGTGACCAAACTCAGCGCTTGCCTGGTTCCCAGTTTTGCACCAGTTTTGCCTGGCAGATATGTTCATGCACCAAGTGCTTTGGGGCCAAATTTTGCGCACCCATTTTCAATCCAATAGATCAGGCTTGACCCATAACCTACCTTAGCCAAAACATGGGGCAGATTTGGGTCAAAGCATGCGTTTTGGCATCCATTGCACCGAGAATGGCCAAATTCCGCCTAAAATGCCTCAGAATTTGCCCCTGATTCACTCTTAGGGACCCATCCTAACTGCTTTTAGATGCAAAATTTCCAAATATGTACCCTCAACCACTCTGCATACTCAGTTTGCTCAATGTCTGCACACTCAGTTGCTCAGATTCTTTTGGGGCATTAGCTCCTCCTTTAAAAACACAGCTTGGCTGACCTGGCTATTGGTCCATGTATTGGGCATTTATCCCCAAGATCTTTGGTCTACCTCTGTTATTTCGTTTGTCCGGTCCAGAGTACAAATGACCAATGCTGAGTTTTTCTTAATGTGTTTGATTTATATGCCATTTCTATCGGAAGCGTGTTCATTGCAAAAAAAACTTCCGCAGGCACCCTTGCTCATTTACCAGTCAAGATAGGGGTCGTTGTTAATTATTGTTTTTCAACAACAAAGAACATTTTGGGCCAGCCTAGCAGACCTGTCCAAACAATGATACTAGCTCCTCCAGGCACTGCGCTTGCCAAGTGCTTGGCAAGAAGGGAGCTGACTCATCCAGATGTGCACATGAGGGCCCCTGCCAGAAAACTCAGATGGATAATTTCAAGGAGCACACCAGCAGGGAGAGGGCAAGTGCCGGAATGGCTGCAGGACTTGGAAAAGGAGATGGGTGAGGCATGCGTGAGTGTGTGTGTGTATTTGTGTGTGTGTTTGTGTGTCTGTGTGTGTGTGTGTGTGTGTGTGTGTGTGTGTAGGCGTGCATATTCAGTTCGTGCGCCAGATGTGTGTGCCAGAGGGTTGGCGTATGGTGGGAAGAGGGTGTTCGCCACCACAAGCCAAGGCAGCACCTTGGAGTTGGTGTCAGCTGGACCTTTTTTAGTTGGAGGCGGGCAGCGACATGCTCAACACTCAAGGACTTTCCATTGTTAATCTCACCATATGTGCAGCGATTTGTTCCCCTGGTTCCTTGATTGGAAAGTAGACTGTGTTATTTCCATGCATCAATTGCATGGCTTTCTTTGCGCCTCTTTTTGGAGTGGAACCATCACTTCTGCAATGAAACCATCATGTTGACATCTTTGAAATGGCCAGGGACTTGCATCTTGTTTCGCACGACCAGTGTGCCCCCGTCCTTGCAATAAGCTCCTCTGCTCATGTAAGTCCTCATTTGTTTCATTTTTTTGCCCACACTTTTCATGTCCAGAGGAGGCGCGCCTCAGAATAGCCTGCAGGTGACTTCTCACTGAATCAGTACCTACAGACACAGCTACAGCTTTTGCGAGCCTCACTCCCATCCTGCCTGCTCTCCAACAGGGGGCAACGTAGTGCGCGTGGTTCGTGAGGAAAAGGAGGAGGACTATGAAGTGGACGAGGAGGATTGGGATGAGATCATGGCAGAGCTGGAAAATCCGTGGATGACCTGGGGCGCTGCTGAAGGTATGTGCTGTGCTGGGTTGCTGCCGCCTCTTCGTTCACGGCCAGCTATTGTCAGCACTTTTACTGGCAGCGACACATCCTGTTTGCACAGTTTTTTCGGTCTCACCGCCTTGTGGCCTGGTGCCTGTTAAGGGCACAGCTTGTGGTCATTGCACCTAGTCACCTGTGTGGTGCCGCAGGTGATAACGAGCTAGCTGTCAACCAGCCAAGCTATTCGCCCTCAGGGGCGCAGCAGCAGGAGGGCAGCAGCGCAGATCCCGGGTTCCCCTTTGTAGTTGGCAACCAGCAGCTGGATGACCTCAAGTCTCAGATCCCGGGGCTGGTGGTGCTGGATGTCCATGATCAGGGTGAGGCTATTGCGCATGGAGGTGCGCCTCAGGGCATCCAGGGCACCTGCTATATTCCTGTCCACGAGCTGACGGGCCTGAAAGCAAAGGACATTGCAGCAGCACCTGGCGTGGTTGTGGTGGCCGGCCCTGACCATAGACACATCCAAGCTTGCCTCAGGCTCTCTCGTGTGTATAGGGCACAGCGTTTGTTTATTTTTTCCCCAAAATGATCTCTGGTGCTTCAGAGATCAAATCATCACAGTGGTCAGTTAAACTTCCTGTGCCACTGGTTTGGAGTAAGCTTGCTGGATTGTCGGATTTTCGAAATGGGTGGAATGGCTGTGCCTGTTGTTGAGTGCTCCCCATTCCCTCTGTGCCCCCTCTATCTTCTCAATGCATACCTAAATTTCGTTACTCTTCTTTGGTACGGACAGGAGCTACCATGACTGCATCGGGGCAACAAAAATTGACACAAAGAGGAAATTGCCAGCAAGCAGAAAAGGTTAGGAAAGGGTAGGCGAGGATTGGATCAAAGGCACTGCCAGTAGGCAAGCCGAAAAGGGAACTGGAAAAGCATCAGTAACAGATGACATCAACAAACTTGCCCTAAAGGGCTTGCTTGATCCGCAAAGGTCTACCACTCTTGCACGAAGTTCCATGCCCATTCTGTGCAAAGAAATTTTTAAATGATTACTACAACAAGCTGTGCTGATGAAAGTAGTAGCAGTTCTTTTAACCAAGCTCTAGAGCCCGGTGCTGTAACCATCACTAGATCCCCGCAACCTTGCCTTCATTCTTTAGGTGAAAGGGGCTGACAGCGTTTAAGCCAACGTGTCTTTCCCGTAATTGAAATAGGACTTATTTATTCAGCGCATATGCTAGTTTGTCGGTCTTCTTATTGCAACATTTATTTGGGCGATAAGCATTGACTGAGTTTGGTGAGAAGGCATAATTTCTGACTTACAGCCCCACCAAGCTGCTTGGTAACTTACTTGGTTGAACGACTCGCCACTGGCAAGCAAGCTACAGCACTTCCACGTACAAGGTTTACAAGGTTTTACAAATTAAGCCATCAGTCAAGAAGTGCGACCGTCGCAGTGACTGCTAGGCACTTCCACGTACACTATGCTTTCCGGCAAGGATTTAGCCGCATCACTTCCAGTCCTGGCTATGTCCGTCCCAATGTAAGGTTACATTGCTATATTCGCCTACAAGGCCAGCTGAGCGGAAACACTGAGGCCTGCAACCAGACCTAGCCAAAAAAGCTCAAGACATCATGATGATCATGTCAGTCCTACTCAGCACTGACACATGAAGCAACCACTTTCCGCAAATTTAAAATCTGCAATATTCCCCCAATGCAACTGATAACAAGACTTTTCACAGCCAGATTTATAGGTCCTAGCTAGGTCCCGGAGCCAGGTGCTTCCAGTATTCCTTCCCACAAGCCATTTTGTTCTGTAGCTCCTGGGGGGAGGCGATCTGCTGCTCTTTCAAGCCATTATGTCTTCTTTTCATTAGTTGATGTAGGGAGAGTTTCCTCTGCCTACATAGTTTTCTCAACCCCTCATAGGAGAAACGTGCACGTGCCCAAAAGAGATGTTCAACTTTGCAGTGCGTGCATCCATTGAGAGAGAGGAAACAATATTATGCCACGCCATGTTGGCCTGATATGCCTCCGCCCGCACATTTTTTTGGCTGGTACTGATAGACGCATGGAAGCGAGCCAATTGGCCATGGCTTTGCTGCAGCTGCCCTATAAGGCTTAGTTGTGCAGCTTGCCCAGAGGGATGGGCCAGCATCAAGGCATGCGATCGCGGTGTATGCGTGCTGCAGTGCCACCTGAAGAGAGAGTGCCTAAAAAGACAGCCGCCACGAATTTCACTGCGAAGATGTCGATACCTGCAAGGGTGCTTGATGTGCACCCTTACGCCGCATTTACCCCCTGCACACGTTGAGCACGCACAGGCAGATACCTCACCATCGCCGCTTAAGCAAAAAAGTTGGCGATTTTCCATGGCAGGTGAATGAATGGCAGCGTGACCCCGTGCACTTCATGTGGTGGTAGGGCATACAGCATCCGCATCGAGGCTCAACAAATTGCCCAAATTGTACACATCGGCAGCTTGCACAGGAGAGATGGACTGTGCCAGAGGAAAGGGCAGGCCCGTACATGGCGAATGACAAGAATGAAATCCTCATCTGACCTGTGGAATTCATCCTGCAGGCTGACAGAAATGTGTTGTGGATGCGTGCAACTTCAGGTGACGCCCTGCTCGATTGGGCAGCCCGCTTCTTCAACCCCCTCAGCCAGCCTGCCTGGGTGAGGTGCTAAACAAACGGGTGCTAAACAAGCAAGCCTTCCAGGATTCCCACATCAACGTGTCCAGGAATTCAGGTAGGCACTCACATCAGACTCATCTAGTTACACCTAGTACTTGCAGCAGAAGCTGTGGCGTGTCAATCAAGCAGCAGTTCTCTGCACTTCAAGCATGTGTGCATCTCAAGGTTTTGCTTTTTGACAAACGTATTGGCTTGTTGATTTGCATTGACTCCTGGATGTCGCAGGTGTTCACAAAGCATTAAAAAGAAAATTTTCCAATATGGCTGCCTTGCTGCCTTGTTTGGTGTGTAATACCTGGGTCAAGGTTGCTAGTCTGACCTGTTTCACTTGTGTGTACATAACACTCACAGAGGCAGAAGGCAGACCAAGAGAAAGAGAGAGAGGACGCGTGAATGGGATGCCAGCCGAGCAAGCATGTGCTCGTGGAGGAGGCCCGGCAAAGGAACGCAGGCAACCCCTTTTATCTGCTCCCACCAGATATCATTTGTAAGAAAGAGGCGGTATTTGAAGATGGACACACACACACACACACACACACACACACACACACACACACACACACACACACACACACACACACACACACACCAGCCATGAATGGCAAGCCTAGAGGTTTCAAGTTTATAGTAGGTGCATACACACAGGGAATGAAGTTCAAGGCTATTGCACCTTGAACTGAAGGAGTTGCATGAAATTTTGAGTATGGCCCAAAGTTTCATCATTCCTGGATGTTCATTTGCCACCCAGTCCCCCTGCCAACTTCCATCAGTGAGCCATGCTTCTTTTAAAAAGGAACTTGATCTTGAAGTAGGAGTGTGCTGGATATGCTAGATGGCTCGAGCTCGCCCGTTGGCTCATCCTTTGGCTCACCCATTGGCCACTGGCTCCCCTGCTGCCCCCGCAGGCACCCTTTACAACATGCTTGACACATCCTGCGACCGTGCAAGTTTCTACCATACATGTAAGGCCACGCGCATCCCCCAAATTCAGTGCCAGCTCAGAAAAGCATGCCTCTTTGCGGACATCTCCAACAGCAGCAGCGCCCTCGTCACAAGCGCCAGTATAGAGCGAGCTGTGGAGTCGATAACGCATCACCCAGGTACACCAATGCTAGTGCACGCCCTTTACAAGTAAAGAAGATGCAAGACCCACATGTAGGCACACTCGGTGCACACCCTTGCACACCGAAGCAAAGAGGATTAGATGCACGACCCGCATGTAGGCACGCTTGGAACACACCTTTGCCTATTCAAGCAAAGAGGATAAGACTCAAGACCCGCAAGCTGGCGTCCCTCCTTGATGTAGGGAATGTTTCTACCCCCTTGCACTTGTCCTTTTCTTCTGCATGTAGAGGCTCCGGACAGATGTTGTTCCATGCAGGAAGAAATAGTTTTGGGGGGTTGTTGCACGCAGCACAACTGCGTTAAACGTTATCACTTGAGGGTTGCATGACACCGGAGAAGGTGAAACAGCTTCAATAAATTTGAATTAGGAGAATATTAGCAGAGGGGGCTGTTTGGTCAGAAGATTATCTGAGGCCCCAAAACGAGTGTTTTGCATGCTCCCTGCATAGTTACCTCCCAAATTGCTGCCTGTAAAGCTGTCGGTAGCACCAGGGCTTGGAAAAAGCAAACTAAGGGGCACGTGCCATAATGAGAACCATATTTTTAACCACCAAATCTCCATTCCAGACCATCTGTTCCATCAATTTGGGTCGTTGTAAGTGATTTGAGGTCCTTGTCTAAAAAAATATCATTGCAAATGAAATGGAGTGAAGAACCATTGGCTGTTAAGATACAAAATTGAGCTGTTTCCCTTAAAGACAAGTAAGGGGAGCGTCGCAAGCGATGCTGAAAAATTCGCGAAGCCAGTCCTTCCTGACACAGAGATGGCATTGACGTGGAGTGCCTGGGGCAACAACAGGACCTTTCTGCAGCAGATCATCCCTTGTTCACGCACGCATGCATGCATAGCTGAGTGCGTGCCATGCAAGCTGCTCCTGCCATTGCTTACTTGCTCCCCTTTGACAATCAGCAGCAGACCATACAGCAGACCATACACCAGGGGTTCCCTCATCCCTGGATCACACCAGGGCAGGGAGTGCAGGTCCTGCTCCACATCGCATCAGCAAACTTCCTTGCCTTCACCTCTCTATTAACACAGTAACTCACACCATCTTTAGAACATAAATTGAATATCCCATTGCAATTGAAATTATGCAAATCCATCGACTCAGCGGCAAGCTGGAAGGGTCCACAAATTGACTGCGAAGTCCCTGGAACGGGCCATCCCCATGCCCCGGACCCAGCAGGAGCATCCACAAAAGTATGCTTATGAAGTTTGTGTCAACTGGAGCTGTTCCAAGGGCCTGGATGGGAGCTACTGACCAGCTTTTCTCAGCTGCCAAACATAATAATGTGTCCTGCAGTTCTGCCCACTGCACCGGAAGCCACCAAACTTGGAATCCCCAATAAACTTTTTGGCTGGTCCAGCATGCCGAATTTCAGGGCGGATGGTAGGCTAGCTGGCTCTGATCCCAAACTGCCTGCAAAACTTGTTGCAAACTTTTCTGCCGCACCAGCCACTGCCTCCCACGCCCCACTGACATTGCAGGGCTGCCAAGCAGTTTTGTTTGGGAGGGTAGCCTAAGTTTCAGGGCGGGGGGTGCGCTTGTTGGGCCAGGGCAGCAGGTGTGAAGTAACCGGAAAACAGGCAAACCTAGGGGCTCACGCCCTATGAATGGGGCTTTGCCAAAAATCAGCACGAGGGGTGCCAAAAAGGTCAAAATTTAACCTGCTCATCCCTTTTGTTGAATATGCAGGATGTAAGCATTGTATATGGAGGTTACAGAAGCTTATTTTTGGGGGTAGGAATCGGTCCCAGGGTGGAGCAGTGGGCTTGTTTTGGGTGATCTCAGGCCAGGGGATTGATCTGGGGTACTCTGGTTTCATCATTTTATTGGTGGAAGTAATGTTTCATGAATTATCATGGCCAGGCATGGCAAATTAGATTTGAGAAAGAAAGTGCATGCCTGACAATATTTTCTGTTGATCCCTCTGTTATTTGGTGATGCTTTTGTTCTGTGAGCCCTATCAATATCATGGTTGTCCCTGTGACTAGGTCCCTCCTCACAGTATCATGAAGCCATTCTTGCTTTGCATCGCAAATGCATGCAGCATTTGAGTGCCCTGAGAATACCAAACCTCTTTTAATGTTCCAAGCATTGAGGATTACTGGAAAGTTTGCGTGTCAAGGTGCTCCGTGGCTCAGAGGCTGTTTTGCACTTTGGCAACAAAGGGTGGAATTTTGGACCTGCACCAAATGATTAGCGCTCCTGGACTCACTCTGCTTTTGGGTCATCTAACCATGCTGCATTGTCAGATTTTACGGGGGGGCACTGGGGGAGTGTGGTGGCGAAGGACATCCATCGGAAAGGGTGCATGCGCGGAAGGAGTACCCTCAGTCAGCTTGCCCACGCTGCAAGCTGCGGCCCCCAATTTGGCACAGAGGTCGGGGGTGCAATAATGCTACTAAACAATTTGAATGTAGTCAATTGGTGGTCTGGCTGGAAATCGGCACACTGATTTGTAGGGTTGCTCCAGCGAGTTTTGCTTGTTCTCGCTCTTTTTGCTCTCAGCTCGGCCCTGCCCAGCTGAAACCCGGCCAGCTTTGCAATGAAGGTTGGGGGGGTCAATAATGCTACTAAACAATTTGAATGAGGTCAATTAGTGGTCTGGCTGGAAATCGGCACACTGATTTGTAGGGTTGCTCCAGCGAGTTTTGCTTGTTCTCGCTCTTTTTGCCCTCAGCTCGGCCCTGCCCAGCTGAAACCCGGCCAGCTTTGCAACGAAGGTTGGGGGGGTCATTAATGCTTCTAACAAAGACTTGAATGAGGTTGATCGATGGTCTGGCTGGAAATCGGCACACTGACTTGTTGGGTTTCTCCTGCATTTCTTGCTCATTTGCACCTTCGTTTTGCTCTAGCTCACCCCTGCCGGCCTGCAAGCCGGCCTACTTCGCACCGGAGGTAAGGGGTACACAGCAGCATCTTTTGAAATTGATATTGGTAAGCAATTGAGGATTGGCACTTGTTTTAATGCGGTTCCTTTCATCCACTTTCCTTTTGTTGGTTCTTGCCGTCCACACAATGCACCCCACAGGAACCTCTTTGCACCTGCTGCAAATCTTATTATCAACTCCAACACACTTTTCATGTCCTGTGATAATACAGGAATGGGCAAGTTAAATAGTTGCAAAGTTATTGATACTTATTTGCCTAGGCAGGGGAAGGTTTAGCTGTGGGGATGACCTCATGTGCTAAGGCCTTTTTGTGAAATTTACCGTGCATAACGTATATCATCCCGCAAAAATAATGATTTTGAGGGGTGTGGGACGATTGCAGACAAGCAAGGAATGATTTTGAGCATGCGGAATGTGAGTGAAAATGAAAGTAATTTAAATCAAACTAAATTTTGACATTAGGGTATGGATGAAAATGATAAGAAAGAGCGCCAAAGGGACTTTGACAGCTAGGAATGGGAAGCTTCCTGAGCCTCAAAATTGTGAGGATTTGTGTACACTGAGCAAGTCTGCACTGTAGAGGCAACTTGTGCAGCTGGACTTCATGGGCTTCTGAACAGCAGTTTTCCTTAATGCAGTCCTGTGGGGCTGTGTCCCTTGCAAGTCTTTACATGCAGGGGATGCAAGAGTAGTGTGCAGCCTGTAAAACGTAACGCTCAATTCACAGCTTGTAAGTATCAGGGCAAAGGAGCAGATAGCCCCTGCGGGAACATGCGGGACACCCAAAATATATACTGAGGGGGGTGCAGGGGTAAGGCGGGATCCATTTAATAAATGTTTTTCGAAAGGGTGCGGAATCATTTGCATTGTACGGTAGTCAACACAAAGACTGTAGGCCTGGGCTGGCTTACACTGTAAGTTACAGCCCCAAAAATTTGTCAGCACAGAAATGAAACCAGACCATGCCCTGATCAGAGGTGAGTTTTCGTCATGTGAACAACGGGTGTCCTCCTTCAACTATGACCCTGATTGCTGAAAACCAGGTTTCAATTGGGTGGATTGTTTTTCACATTTTTGGCTTTCGTTATGTTCATGTGTTATTTCTGTTTGGGGGGAAATGGCTGAATGTGCATATCTCATCAGCCACTGAGTTCAATCACCTTGTTTCTATCGCTGCATTATGTACTTTGTATAAGGAGTTCACCATAAGATCTCCCAATTTGGTGCTGTGGGTTGCTTTATAAAGGATTTTTCTGTGAAAACTTGGGTCCATGCTGATGCTTATTATAAATGCTTATTAAAAATTTGCCTTTAGATCGCTGTTTTAAAGCTTGTTAGCGCCATTGAGCTTGCAAAATAGGCTCCTACCCTAGTCTGTATACTGAAAGCTTGAGAGTGTATGGACAAACAGGGACTGTTTGCCCCTTCCCAATTTGCCCCAGGATCTCCCCAAAGAAATTATGAAGAAAGGTGCAGGATTAAGGCAGGAATCATATCTTATTCTTGTGAAAGATGCCATCACTCAGTGAGTGTATCCCACCACTATACACTCAAATGTGTTTACCATGGCATTCTTCCCATCTCAGATGCTTGCTCCCTCACACAGGCATTCTCCGTTGATTGACGGCTCTCTGCCTTGTTAGGCCGACCACGCCCTGCGCTCATGCCAAACATATGCAGGCAGCAGCGTGGAGATCCTTTCGGTGCACTGCCCTAATTGGGAGCTCCTACAGCAATTAAAGAAAAACCGAGACCTGGAGAATAAAGTGATGCAGAGGCTACGTGAGGCCGACACCCAACAGCCTGCACAGCTGCTATCCACTGTGCAACGTGTCCACCTGGTGCGTGTGTTCAAGGGTTCACAAAGAAAGGCCTAAAGCCCGGTCCTCTTGCTAACCAGGTGCTGGAGAAATGGGCGCAATCAGCATTAGAAATTGATCCCTGGCAATGGTAGTGTGTGTGCTCTGCTCACGCTATGAGTTGCAGGGATGGCGTGCTCTGCTTCTGCCATGAGTCTGGACAATAGCTGTAGTGCCAGGCTCTTTTGAGGACTTCTCTTGGACAGTGATTGCTGTTGCTGTCGAGCTGCCAGTTGCTGCACATGCAGCATTTGTACTGCGCACCCGCATTTGCAGTCTGGACATGCTCAGTGGGTGCAAGCAAGCATTGATTCCTTGCAGTTATATGCAAAAAAAAGGGCTGTGTGTACTAGCCAGAGCTTCTTACAGCGCACAAGGAATGCTTTTGTGTGCTTGCCAAGAGTCTGTTGCCTTTCCTTTCTGTATATGAACCTTGTTCTTGCAAGAATTGCAGCATGGGGCATCCCAAATGAGGCTTTCCAGTGCTCAGCAGCATTTGCGAAATAGAGTACCACAGCTGCCACGCCTGAAGTGACTGAAGCAGTGGTCAGCAGCGTGCAAAATAGAGCACGTTCTTTCAGTGTAAAGGCAGCAGTGGTGCAGTGGTCAGCAGCGTGTACGGGGTTACACAGCAGCAGGGACTAGCTTGTCACAACAAGGCCCACTTTTCTTCAGCATGCAAGCTCTCCAGGTCACAAAAAGCAAAATCCCCTCCAAGCCCCCTGTTGGGTATTGTAGCAGGCTTGTGCATTGGGACCAGAACTCCGGGTCCACTTTCCGTCGCAAACATCATTGCACCGTTGATTCATGCCACACACCCCACAACCATGCATCCAGCAGAGGTGAATGGAAGCCTGCTGCTTGCTCTGAGACCATGTGAACAAGCTATGCTCACTCTGTCCACCCAAAGTGACTCACACAACACACACACACGTTTGAGTACGTGCAGGTTGCACACACCTGCCGTGGCCCCCTGCCCTGCACGCTCCTCTCCACCATGTGTCCCCACTTGACCACTCTTTCCGGCCTAGACCTGCGCATCCGCTCTGTGTCAGACCTTGACTGGCTGCATGCATTGTCAGCACAGCGGCCCACCCTCAAGACCTTGTGTGCGCGCTCGTTTGTGGTGCTCACAAAGTCCGCCATCAACCTGCCTCCAGCTCTGGAGTGGCAGGTGGCAAGCATCACCTTTGCCCACACAACTGCAGCGCGCCACCTGGCGGCGCCCGCGTTTGCGCATGGCGTGCACGGCATAATGGTGGGTGGGTGTGCACGTGCAAGAGAGCGAGGTTGACTGAGGTTGACCAAGTCAGAGGTCGGCCCAAATGCATGCAGCGTGCCACCCTGGCGGTGCCCACATACAAGTGAGTTCATGGGGGTGAATGGTCATGCATGTGTGAGAGCGAGGTAGAGCAAGATTGACAGAGACAGAGGTTGCTTTGCCTAGCAAACAGTCCTCCGCAGCCCGGTCCTGACCTCGAGAAAGCTGCAAACTCCCTGTTTGCTGAGACTCGCAGTTCCTGTCCAAGCGGGGCCCTGCATGCATGTAAGCTTGTTTGAAACGATCGATTGCCTGTGATGGCACATGAAATAATGATCCAGTGACCCTGAAAAGCATGCTCTTGCATGCAAGCCTCCTCATGTTCTTGGACTCAGTTCAAACAGGATGGAGGAGAGAAACAAGAGTGGCGTGCACACAATCTCGCTGCCTCATGCTGGTTTGCTTGCCCTGCCACGGATCTGCCCGGCCTTGCTGCATGCATATCTGCTGAGTTGCTGGCGCACGTTTGCCCTGACCTGCGTTGATGCAGAGCCGCTGGGTGGCTGATGTATGCACATTTACTCCTGTTGCCAGTGCATATTCGCCCTGCCTTGTGGGGCAAGCATGCAAAAGAGAGGCGCTTATACGCACACCCTTATCCAGACCTTTCCCAGCATCAGAGCTCGCTTATTTGCTGGTGCAGGTCTGCCCTGCTTTGATGCAAGCACGCGAGAGAGACGTTGGCAATAGCCTGAACACTCTCATTCAGACCTTTCCCAACATCAGATCCCTAAAGCTACTGGAGGCCGTGAACCAGAGCCAGCTGCCGCTGCACCTCCTGCAGCGGGCCTTGGGGGGCTGGCCCATGCTGCGTAAGCTGGGTCTGCTGGTCCCAAATGTGTCGTACTTGATCAAAGGTGAAAGAAGGATGTGTGTGATAGAGCTGAGACAATGCGTACGTGACGGAGTTGAGCTGAGATAAAAAAATGTGTGTGTTTGTGATGGACCTGTTATGGTGGAATCTTGCTGTGGGTGGTGAGACACCATAGCTTGCTCACTGCTAAGCTAAAAAGTTCAAAAAGGCGTTGTAGGCTGCAAGCTTAACAGCAATTGCTAGCAGCAGATGAGTCGAGTGTGGCACCACATTAGTACCAAGGTTAATGAGCTTTAAGGTTATTCCTCAATATTTGTATTAAGATCAGCGCTCAGGTACACTTTGGCACAGCATGGCTCCTCCACATTAGTATTATGTCCCCCTTAAAGGACTCTCAGAGCACACCATCCAAGAAATTTTCCATACTTGGCGGCAAGACGCTGCTGCACTTCGCTCCCTAAGTATGCACAGGCTGTACCTTTACTTTGCATCTCCTTGAGCAACCATATGTACACTGTCCCCTTAGTTACATGGTTGTTCCCCCAGCACAGACCGCTGGTGCGCCTTAGATTCATTGTGTGTGTGCAAGCCCTTGATTGTCATTCCATGATGTGCTCTCGCTTGATATCATGCAAATGCTTTGTTGTCCCTCGAGCACAGACTTGTTGTGTTCATACAATTGCATGTAAGATTCATGCAGGTCAAGTTTATAGGATAAGAATCACTCCACAAATGATGCACCCGTATGTTTTGTGTTATGCACATGCTGGTGCATCCTCATCTTCTTGTTGCACAAATGGTATGTACGTCTGCATGTCCTGATGTGTGTGCTTCAGCAAGAGTCATCAACAAGCACCTGCCGTACCCTCTGTGGTGCCTTCATCGCATTTCAAAAAAAGGTGCCTTCATCGCATCAAAAAAAGGTTCCTTCATTGCATTTAAAAAAAAGGTGCCTTCATCGCACTAAAAAAAAGGTGCCTTCATTGCATTTAAATTAAAGGTGCCTTCATCGCTTTAAAAATAGGTTGCTCCCCCAAACTCGCACCCATCCCTCTTTCCTGCCCTGCAAACACATCCTCCCCTGCATGTGCCTCTGTGCAACCTCTGCTCTCGACCTTTCTCCTTCTCTTTTCTTCTGTATTTGCAACCCTGCCCTTCGGCTGAGAGGCGCAGCAGGTTTGCCCCCCCCCCCCCCTCTCTCTCTCTCTCTCTCTCTCTTCTCTCTCACTCTCTCCTTTTTACTTTAAACCTGGACCCACCATTTCTGTCTTCCCCCCTTTTCTGCCCTCAAACAGGCGCGCTGCCAGATTGGCTGAGATGTGCAGTGGAGCTGGCCCAGCAGTCTGCTCTACCCTCCCTGGAAATCTGCCTGGCCGTGCGCGCGTCCGGACTGGCCCCCTCTAAGCATCATGAGCTGAGTGAGCACATCATGTCTACAGTGCGCGACTTGTTGGTGAGCTGTGAGGCGGCTGCGCTTACTGCAAGCCCTGCCGCGTTGCCACGCAAGGTAAGCCTGGAGATGCCTGCGCTGGAGCCTGATGGGGGCGAGAAGCATGGGAGGAAGGGAGGCAAGAAGGGCTCACACAGCAAGAACAAGTATTTGATGAACTTTTCCCTGTTCTGAGCAGGGGGGGGTGATTGGCAGGATGGAGCCACGCGAGCTCCAGGACTGTGGTGGAAAGACTTTTTCTGCGCGCACTTTGGCAGAAAGTAAGGGGCGTCGGTGCACCGGTATGCAGCAGCAGTGTTTGCCTTGCTAGAAATATTATCGTTTATTAACAAACCCTATATACTTAAACTGGTACTCTGCGGAACCACTTTTTTTCTGCATTGATTTACATGAGGCCGATCTTGGCGTCCAGGAACAGGCAATGGTAATGATGAGCTTGCAAGTGCATATAATGGGGCAGGGTGATACCTGTCTGCAGTTGCTGCAGAAGCAACATACCAGGTTACTCGCTGCATATCAGCAGAAGTATTTTTCCTTGACTGCTCCTGGCAGGCTGTACGCTTTTCTCTGTGTTCTGCAACACATTTGCAAAAAGGTACTTTCTTTTTTTGATGACCCACTGAATGACCAATTGGCACCTTAACCTTCAATCCCCAGCCCTTGCTGTTTTGGTGCTTTTCCTGCCAGCAGCATTACATCCCTTGCCTTCATAGTGGCGCTTTCTTGGCTTTTTGTTGGCGGGCACTTGCATGCTCCCTATAGGCTGCTGCCTCCTTGAGATCTATGCCTTTTGGCTGGTCCCAATGTCGATGTCTTGGCTTTTTGTTGGCGGGCACTTGCATGCTCCCTATAGGCTGCTGCCTCCTTGAGATCTATGCCTTTTGGCTGGTCCCAATGTCGATGTCTTGGCTTTTTGTTGGCGGGTGACATTTCGTTGGCGGCTGCTGCATGCTGTTGGCAGGCGCAGTATGCCACCTTAGGCTGCCGCTTCAAGCGCGCACAAGAAATGATTTTTGCCATATGCCCTGGCTGCAAAATGCATCCTGCTTTGCACGCTGCAATGGATCTTTGCAATGAACATGCAGCTCTGCGTGTTGAGCCTAACCTTCCTGATGGGGTAGAAGCTCTCAGTGGTTCTGTTCGTGCACATGAGGACAGGAGGAAGAGGGACTCTGTGTCCCCCCATTCAGTTTTACTTGTGACTTGAGTGTGGATCTCATGCCCGTGCGTGCTGTCAGTGGGAATTCTTGAAATTGTAGCTTGCTGTACCCCTGGCCCTCGATGCCTGGCACTGTTTTACAAGCATTCACTGTCACAGTAAAAATGGGCATATTGCAGTGACTATGGGCATTTGCAGGTACTAGGGGATTTTGCTGTGATTTAGGGCATTGCAGTGACTTTGTGCACTTTGCAGTGACTGTGGGCATTATGGTGCGCATTAATGGTAATATAACTGAATTGTAATACAAAACAGGCCTGCTACAGATTAATAGAGCCCCCTTATTAAATGGCTTCATATTACATGTGTTTTGGTGAGGATGCATCTGTGGCTGACATTGGTTGTGCGGCCTGTAACTTACTTGCAGCATCTAAGCTTGATACCCTTGCCATGACCTTTTGTAACAGTCTTACAGCATTTTAGCTTGATACCCTTGCCATGACCTTTTGTAACGCTGTCTTACAGCATCTTAGCTTGATACCCTTGCCATGACCTATTGTAACGCTGTCTTACAGCATCTTAGCTTGATACCCTTGCCATGACTGTTGGTTTCTCTTGCTGCCCTTTCTTTATTTTTAAGTCAAAATCCTGCACGTTTTGCAGGTAGCAGCAGCTTACTATCACCTTTTCTAGTGTATATGACTCAAATAGCAATCTATTTAGTGTTTGGCCAAGCTCTTATGGCTTTGTGCTAATTTAGCTTCCCTTGTGTTGTCTCGTTTTCAGACTTGTTTGCTTTTATGGAGTTTGATATTAAGCCACATCCATTTGTACTTCGCTTCTGCAAACTTTGCCTCCTTTGTGATCATGAAATGTCTCCCATCCAAACTATCAGGGCTGATCCGGTGTCTCTCTCTTGAAACTGCTTCAAAACCAGTAGATGAATCACCCAGCAAAAGCACTTGATCTAAATGCAAACAAATAACCATAGCCACAAAGGGACACGCCCTTCAACACAAAATGTCAACCAAACCAGCCGGCCACTACCCACCCAAGATGTCCAACTATACCACGGACACCCCACACCTCCCCCTCATAACCACACAAAGGATTGATACAACCCCTCTAATGGTTACAATCAGGAATGACCTTCAGTCGGGTCGTTCGGCTGATCAGCCTGTGGCTGGTCTCAGCCAGCTAGAAATAAATCCATAAGCTTAGACACAAAAAAGAACAGCTTTGTGTTTTGCTGGTGAAGGAATTGAGAAACAAATTGAGAACTCACATGATGCAGCAAACAGGTTGCGTCTCAGATTTTGAATAAGATTTAGGCTTACACGGGGGGACCTTCAGCCAGAGTGTTCGGCTGATCGGCCTGTGACTGGTCCTCGCCAGTCAACATAATGTCCATAAGCTCAGAAATAAACCAATAAAGCTTGTTGTTGTGTTGCAAGAGGAAATCAGAAACATCCTGGACACTGGCTTGTTGTAAAAAAGGTTGCTCCATTGAAAAATCACCAGAGAAACAGTTGAACAGGTTAGCGTAATTTTTTTTTTCAAAGCACAAACATCTACGTCTCTGCATATCAAGAGGGCATGAACTTCATCCTGAATCTCATCACGAGAACAGCGATCACAAAAGGGAGAGTTCCAAGTATCCCAAGCCGCTGTCTCCACCTTCCGTCTTCAGTGTGTGTGCCCTAATGAGGTTACAATGAGGTTACAATGGGGGGTGACCTTCAGCCAGGTCGTTTGGCTGATCGGCTTGTGGCTGGTCTCTGCCAGCCGAAAATAAATCCATAAGCTCAGACACAAAAAAGAAAAGCTTTGCATTTCGCTGATGAAGGAACTGATAAACAAATTGAGAGCTCACTTGATGCAGTAAAAAAGGTTGCATCTCAACAATATCCTGGAAGTAAGGTTCAAAAAGCATTTGATACTTGCGGCGCAGAGAACAAACGTGTTCATCAGTACAGTTAAAAAGGACATGTGCTTCATCTTGAGTTTGGTTGCAAGGACACCTGTCACACACAGAGGTACCATCATCCTGCCAAACAGCCGATTCAACTTTCAAAGTATGAGCACGAAGCCGGAACCTGCTCACATTACGCATTGCTTAGGCAAATCCAAAAAAAGATACGTGTGCCCTAAGTCTGAACTGGCTAACATTCCTCACGACATGTTGAGACAGATCCAAATGCATGTGCCTAGGTAAACGGGCGGGGGCACGCACATTGTGATCAAAAGGCACCGCAAAGATAGATTGTTAGGTTGCCAATTTGCTGTTAGTTTCCCACGGGTTCACTCTCTCAACATCTCTCCACACTGTCCGCAACCTATGTCTGAGGTCATCAGTAAGCTCTTAAATTGGAATAGGAGTACCCTGCTTGGTTTAGGCTGGGCCTGTGAACCTAGCTTGGTTTAGGCTGGGTCTGTGAACCTAGCTTGGTTTAGGCTGGGCCTGTGAACCTAGCTTGGTTTAGGCTGGGCCTGTGAACCTAGCTTGGTTTAGGCTGGGCCTGTGAACCTCCTCGGTGAGGCCCTAGCTAGCTTGCTAGTTAGGGGACCTTTCCTTAATGCACGCAGCTGGACCTGGCTTGCGTAGACTTTTCTTTTCTTTTCTAGTACCCTGCCGCACAGATTGCACAAAGAACTCACAGTGCCGCTGCGGCAGGCCTTGAAAGGCATCTAAAACTTGAGCAGTCCAGCAAGACGGCTCACGTGAATGGATGTTCAGATCCGCTTTCAACACTCTTCTTAGCGTCTCGCAGGTAGACTTGACATGCTATTGTACATTTTGACAATAGACCTGAACCAGTAAAACTGAAGCGGCTCATGACCACACTGTCACGTTAAATCGTGGTTATTGCTGAATCATTGCACAACCAAGTGTGTGAGGTGTGACCTGTCTTTAAGTGGGGTTCTTTTATTGAATGCTCTCTCTTATTCAACCTTCTGTTCCACCTTCCATTGGGGTTTGGCGTTGTTTCTGTTATCCCTGGCCTTGTGCCAGGGGTGCCTTGTCTCTGGTGTAACCCTAACCTGGTGAAGCTGGTCCAAAAGCTGTGTCTGCCCCAGACATTCTCTGCGTGCTGCAGCCAAGCCAGCACCGTTCAGCAAGACCAAGAGCAGCTTAGCAGCAATATGAAGAAGAGCTAAGCCGGTGCACTCGCAACTCCAGCCAACAGCACGAGTGTTTTACCTTCAAGAACAACAAATGTGCAGTAACGGTGATTCAGCATGACAACACTCCCTCAAAACAGCCCAGTTGGTATGGTACGCTTCACGCCCAGCGTGCTCTTAAGATAACTCATGTGCCGCACTTGCATATCACTCACAAACTCCTTGCCTGGTTTAATGTACCCAGTGCCCCACACTTGGCATGCATACATTCCAGCTGGAACCACATACGTCTTCCCAAGCCACTTCCCTGCTTTGAAGCTTCATGCCCATTCTTTCCAGTATGCTTATAAACTTTCTAGCACAACTGGTGCTGGTCTGGGCCAGATGCGCTCTTGAGAAGACTCCTCTCAACTCTCGTCACCAAGATCAGGCACGGGCTACTGCTAGTAACCCTCCTGATCCCCATTGACTTATTTGTTTTGTTTCTCTTGGTGAAGGGGATACACGGTGCCTCGGCCCTAGGTATCCTCTTTTCCTTAATTGATGTGGGGAGTGTAACATGTTTTCACTGCCTGCGTAGTTTTTCTTTTTTTCTTCCCAAGCCACAGAGACACATCCGGCCTATTTGCCAGGAAATTCTCACGAACAAATTGACAAACCCAAAAGGCAGACGCCATGAAGGGGCCAGTTGCATGCTCAGGACTTGGACATGCTCATGCACTTGTGAAACATCATGCCAAGGTATTTTAAAGACTCCTTGTGTGCCAGTGGCACCCCCCCCCCCAATACGAAACACAGGCAGATCTGACCCAGAGGAATTGAAATGGACCACAACATGTGCGTCACATGGAATTCAGCTGTACCCGTGACAGCACCTTGCACCCTTTCCACAATTTCATCAATGTCATTAACATACAGAGAGAAAAGCAGAGGGGACAAAGGACAGCCCTGCTTAACACCTGTGTTAGGGTTCACCCGAGCAGTCTTCTCTCCATTCTTCAAAATATACTCATCAGCATCGTACATGTTCTTAATAATGGACAAGAAAGGAGTGGGCATGCGTGTGCGCTGCAGGTGCTGCCGTAGTGCCTGCCTAGGGATGGTATCATAAGCTTGTTTAAAGTCAATGAATGCTGTGTGCAGCCGGCTAGATCGCCCAGGCTCGATTGTGCGTGCAGCATGCTGTAGGTGCCTCAAAATGTAGATGGGCTGGAGGGTGTTCCTTCCAGGGCAGAAGCCAAATTGTGTGTCTGGAATCTTGTTTGAGGCCACACACCAGTCCGTTACAAGAGAACGAATTACATTAGCATACAAGCGGTACATTGTGCCACTGACAGCCAGCATGCGGTAGCTATTAGGTTCGATGAGGGTTTTTGTACAAGGGGGTCAGCTTGGCCTTCTTCCGACATTCAGGAATGCGAGCCTTGTCATAGAACAGCTTGAAAAGCCAGGCAATGTATGGCACCAGTACATTCACCCGCTCGTTGCCCCGGCCATTGACCCGCGGGCGCACCACAGCAGCGTATTTGATAAAAGGTGCAGCCACACAGTCGAACCCAGGAGAAGCACGCCCATTCATCTTCCCAATCTGCGCAGCTACCAGCCCTTGCATCTCCTCCTCAGAAGGCACAGCAACTGCATCCGGCTCAGGCATCCAATTATTTTCTGTACTCTGTCTCAAAAGAGCCTCATCGTCGCGCCCACGACCCAAAGGAACAGCCATATCTCTTGCGGACAGAGCCACACCCCCACGAACCAACTGAGCTGCCTCACGAGGCCGAAAGTGCGCACTTAAGTACTGATCCCACACAGATTGTGCCACAGGTGTAGTCTGAATACGCTTAGACCGTCTCAGCAGTGCAAGCTGTCATGCTGAATCACCGTTACTGCACATTTACTGTTTCAAGAGCAGGTAACACAGCATGCAGCACATCCGGGTCTTTATTGTAAAGTCTCCCTAGGAACACATCCTTCTGTCTCCGCGTGTATGCTTTGACCACCAAACTTGTATCTTGTACTGCCTCCGCACAAACTCACGCGCATGTAGGGGCTGACCAGTTTGAAGAGCCTCCATAAACACACAAAGCTTCTCTCTACAAGCTGCATCAAACCAGGGAGGGCTATGAGTGCCCCTCCAGCTGGCACCTAAAGGCCCACACACGCTGACTAGCCCAGCCATGCCCGCGTCCCCAGCAGCTTGTACAATCATTGAACGCAAGCAGAAACAGGCTGTCTCACGGGCAGACACAGGGTCCTCCTTTTTAATGGCTTGCTCAAACTGAGCTTGCATCTCAATGTTCCTGACAAGCGCGTCCGCATAAACCTCAACAAGCTCAGGCCGCCACTTCAGGGACAATCTGCTACCACAGCCCCCAAGCTTACACACATGCTCAGCTTGCATTCCCCAGTCTGCACCCTCCAAATTAACTGCAGGCACCTAAAACGTCATGCTTATAGGACAGTGGTCACTGATGGCGCGATCCTCAATAATGTGCACACAGTCAGCAATCCCAAAAACCTTGTCAGACATCAGAATATGGTCAGGTCTGCTCCCTTCCACTCCAGCATCATGCCCCAAACAAGTACGCTGTGTCTCAGAGAAAACCTGGAAGTAGCAGTGCGACGACTTGTCCATCAGTAAAATTAATTAGTACATGTGCTTCATCTTGAGGCCTCTGGAACTACAAGAAAAATTAAGTGAAAGGATTGGCAGGACAAATGACCTTCTTAACCCTAAAACACCAGAGGGGGCTATCTGAGGCCCAAAATCAGGCGTTTTTTGCATGCTCCTTTGCGTGTGTGTCCCGTAACTGGTTATTTTGACTCTTGGCTTCCTCTGGATTCTCTAGCACTGGAGTATTTTTTTACCAGTCACAAAACACGTGCCTAATCAGCAGCGGCGTGAACCCTACTTTTTGAAACCCAGCTGCCCACATCTGACCAGCCAGACCTCCAAATTGTGTGAATTTTGGTGATTTGGAGTCCTTGTAACAAAGGAATATCATTGCAAAAAAGATAAAGTGAAAAGACCCGGTGGTTGGTGTTTCATGGCATTTTCAGCCATTTCCCATAAAAAGCACCAAACTGGGGTTTACGTGCCCCGTGTGAGCTTTAGCCCAGTCTATATAAGCACACAGGGCGAGTTACACAATCTGAGCATATGCTCTGGTAGCTTATAACGCCAGCTACACTCTAAAGCTAAAATTGTCCCAATCAGAAGAGGTTGTGAAGAGGTTGTGAGTGAGCGCACTTAAAATGCAAAAACGGAGCATACTTGGGGATTTGCTCAGATAGCCCTCTGTAGAAATACTACTTTTATGACAGACATAATTCATATCAATGCGTAGAGAATCTTTACAGCCAAGAAAAGAGACGGGAGCAACAATCCCCCTTGGCAGCAGAAGCAATACCAATCCGACTTTGCGCCCGTGACTACAGAAAAATGGACTATAGAAAAATGGGTATTCAGAAATGGTGGTTTCATACCTACAAGCAATGAACCTGCCGCCCGGGCAGGAATTGAATGTGCCTGCTGTGAGATCTGCAACTATTCTGGTGGCAAAGAACCCTTGAAATCTGAGCCCCCTTATCTTGATATTTGTATCTGTGATGTCTGCCATTGAACCTAACACTGGACGTGCATGAGAGAGCTCGGGTGCTACACCAATGAGCAGAGACGAGAAATAGAAAGTGACAACTACTGGGCTTACCTGTGCTCATCTTGATGGAGATGAAAAACACAGTAGAGAATTAAGATCTTTCAGCAAAGGACTTGTGCACATTGCTTGGGAGCCAAGCTTGAAGCCAGAAGACACTAAAGAAATATTGCCAACTTTCCTCCAGCGCATTGCCGAATTTGAGACCCACAAAGATGAGCCAAACCTCTCCATACCTGCTGCTGACCTTGCATTAGATAACCTAGAAAGGCAAGGATTTGGCAGAGAAGATAGGAACAATACATGGAAACAAAAACTGGACACAGAACTCCGCAACAAGGTCCTCTTTGATGTCAATCCAGAAGCAGACATTATAGGGACTGGACGTTGCAAAATTTTGGGATTATTGCGTTGACCTCGTTAGACCAAAGCCAAATAACGGAATAGACCCTCACCCCAGAGCAGAGGCCACTAACTCCCCTTCCACACCTTCCATACCACCCCTGGTATTACCAGATGTATACCCCTTACAGGCGTAAACCGGCATGCATCTACGGCATAGATGGCAAATGTCAAGGGGTGCTCACCCCAGAGCGCATTAACATCCTCAACAATGCATTTGACAGAGCCAAGCGCCAAGCACAGTGGGAAACACAACGCTTGATCCAGCCTCCTCCTAAAAGCTTGGCCTCTGGGCTTATGGGCCTTTTCTCAAACTCTACCTTGGAGAGCAGCAAACATCAAAGTAAAAAAATCAGACTCCTACAAGTGCATCCTATCTGATCACATCCACTCAGCCATCCAGAAGTGGGCACTAGTGACCCAGGAAGAATGGCCTTACCCCTAGAACACAAGCCTGTTTACCTCCACTACTGGAGCGAACATCCTCAAGACAGGAGTTTTGGAGCTATCTGCTGCCTTATCATCCAAATTATCAAGTTTCTCGTCATGCCATCCCATCTATGACGACCATGTGATGCACCTCACTCTAAAACATGCCATTTACTCTGCAATTCTACAAACTGACGCAACAGCAACTTTCATGTTCCTACCAAGCTGGGGAGGTTCGATGAGCACCAATCTGTACTCCAAACTCCTAAATGCCTACCCTCACCTCTGCTGCACATTGGGAACCATACCCTCGACAACCCTCAATTATGCTACTCCCCCCTTCTGGGTCAGCAAGAAAATCATGCTCCCCCGCCACTCCTGGAGAGCCTACAAGTTATTGCTGTCAGGAATGCTGCAGCAAGAATCCGCCTGAATGAGAACGACCCAACTTGGCTTACTGATTGAGCACTTGACATCCCTGAAGCACGCTGGTGGAAAGCAACCATCAGCAATGACCCAGCTATCAATACCAGACACTCAGGCATCAATATTGATTTCAAAAAATGGAAAAGCTACCCTCTGACCAACAGCAAATTCCTAAGAACATCACCCAAAACCAACAAACCCTCTCGCCGCTTATCGCATCTAGCCCAAACCGTACTGGAAAGAGTGGGCATACACAGATGGACGCTGCCATCCTCCAGGGCCACACTCACATTGCCACTAATAGCTTTTTTTTTCCACTTCACCAAGAAAGAAAAAGAAAAACTGCGGTAGGCAGAGGAAATTTCCCCTAAATCAATTAAGGAAAAGGAGACACATTGGCTCAGAAGTGCAGTAAGTCCCCTCCACCACAAAGCTGTAAAATAAAAAGTGCCAATGGGGATCTGGAGGGTTAGTGAAAGCACCCGGCTCCAAAATCTGGCTATGAGAAGTATGATTGTTTTCAATAGCATGCCTAGTGGTAACAAGCTTGTTGGTGTACAGAACAGGATGGGCATGAAGCTTGCGAGCAAGTTTAATGGCACGTTGATGGTCAAGTCCAAGTTGTTTGAATTGATCAAGGGTGTGTTTGATATGAAAAATCCCGCTAACACCCAGAAGGATAGTATGAAGAGTCACAGTTCTTGCACAAGTGAGTTTGCAGAGGTCTGCATGCTGCCGCTGTGCCGCCTCCAACTGTTTTCCAGGCCTCGTGTCCTTACAGTACTTGATTCCAAATAAGTGCACATGTCACTGGTAAGCTGTCAGTTGGGGAGGCTGTCTCACGCGGTTAGCTATGCTGGTCCTCTATGGGGTGCCGTGCCTGCTGCGCAACACATGGTGTGAGCAGGGAGAAGAAGGAGAAGACCAAATCAGGAAGCAAACAGTGTATCCAGAGCTTCACTGCCAGCATGTCCAAGGCCATATCCTTAAAATAATCATTCAGCTTGTGCGCAATTCACCTACCCCTATTTATCTCTACAAGATAGTCTCACGCTGGAATTGCGGGTAACGAATGCGCAGATGCCGTTGTCAAACACCAGGCTATTCAGGGTAACAACACCCCTGCAGACACAACATTCCCTCGTGCAAACCTTGAAGGCAATCCTTTCCATGACACCACCTGGCTTGCCTTCGAGGAAGCTGCCCGCTCCCATGCAAGCACATCAGAACGCCCCAAAGTTTAAACATTTTCCAACCTTCATGATGCTTTGAGAACGCACATGCACACAAAACACAGACTTGGAAAGGCTAACACCGAGACAGGATACTACTCCTATTACCAAAGTCTACTTATCACAGTCCATAAAAAGGTCAGCAATACCTTCTGGACCATGCCAACGCTTCCTTTCAAAATGAAACGGAATATCTTCAACTTCCGCACAGGAACACTCTTCAATCAAAAGCATGCGGTACGCTTCAAAATTTCCACCAGTCTACAATGCCCCCTCTGTGGGGAGCCTGACAGTGCCCTCCACATTCTTTCTGGATGTAAACGTTCCACCATTTCAGACATGGTAACTGAGCGCCACAATATTGCTGGCGGAATCCTCCTTAAAGGTATCAGCAAAGACCCTCTTGGGGCAGGCCTTGCCACCATGGACAATGGCAGCGCAGATCGTCTTGCTTTACAAGAACCCGCAGATTTCTGGACGCTCAACAAATATAACCCTCTACAAGTACATCTTCCCTCGTGGTTTTTCTGACAAACAACTTTGAAAGGCTCACTTCTAGTTGCCCTGATGCAATATTAGTTGTAACAAAGAAAAGTGTGCCAAGGACCAATTCCTGGTATCCATTAAGAAGTACAGGGGGGCGCGGGGGAAACAGGGAGGCCGCCTGATTCCAAGGTCCGTCACCCTAGCCAGCTCCTTCCAGAACAGAGACACATCCATTTTGTGGATGTCAATACTGTGAAGACTCCAGGTCCAAGAATCAGCTTGAGCCCTCCAAGCAGCAGCGCCGTGACCTCCGTCGCGATCTTTCAAGGGCCTCAGCTCAAGTCACCCTCCATAATGATTTGTTAGGTGTGGGCGGGGTCATCTACACCCCTTACACTTCAAAGCCCCTTGTAGAGCTTGGTCTTGACACTCATGAAGCCACCAAGCTTGCTCAGAAGCTTCACTCTGTCCAGCACGCTTATAAACTTGCTAGCACCAGACGAGCTCTTGAGAAGGCTCCTTTCAACTTACAATTACCAAGGTCAGGCACGGGGTGCTGCTAGTAATCTCAAATCAAGTGATCCCCATTAGTGATTTCTTCTTCTCTTGGTGGAGGATATACATGGTACCTCGGCCCTAGGTATCTTCTTTTTCTTTATTGATGTGGGCCTGCCCGGCACCAAAGCCGTCCTGGTGCTGTCTTTGTGCGCCCTCTCCCAGGGAGAGCAACCCATCTTAACCCTAGGATGATACCTGCCCACGACAGAGATATTCACCTTGTGGAACTTAAATTCTGCCCTGACATTAACCCCTTACCCAGCCTACAAACAGCTGCTGACCAGCATGCTGGTACCACTTCCAGACTTCGCACCCGTAGTCTCAGAAACCCAAACAGAAATTATGTGGCCTTGCACATCCTTTTACTTGGTGTAGCAGGTACTATCTATATTGACTACACCATCATTCCTCTGGTTGAGCTGGGTCTTACCAGACATAACGCAGAAAAATTAGCCTCACAATTAAGTTGCCATGCACTCCAATCATTAACAAAAATAATAAACATCAGGCACACATTACACTTGCAGGGTTCTTCTGGCAGGGGCATCACTGGGGGCGAGGCAGTTCAGAGCAGGAGGAGGAGAATCTACGCCCGCAGGCGCATGGCTGACAGCAACCCGCCTGACCCTCATTAGTTGCTCCCCATTGGTTCATAGCTTGGTTTAGGCTGGGCCTGTGAACCTCCTCGGTGAGGCCCTAGCTAGCTTGCTAGTTAGGGGACCTTTCCTTAATGCACGCAGCTGGACCTGGCTTGCGTAGTCTTTTCTTTTCTTTTCTTTGATGTGGGGAGTGTTGTCACTGCCTACGTAGTTTTTTCCTTTTCTTTCCTGAAATCATGTTTATTTCCTGTTTGACACGCACAGTCCAGCAAGCCGAGCAGCCAAACTACCTGGCTGAAGGTCAAATCCCATTGTAACCATTACCAGCAACTAAGCAGCCAGTCTTGGGCTGTAGGCCAATCCTTCAGGTGTTGTAATCCATGAAAAACATGCTCGTGAAAAGAAAAAGTACGTAGGCAGTGAGAACACTCCCTACATCAATTAAGGAAAAGGAGACACATTGGCTCAAAGAGCCGTGAATCTCCCTCACCCTCGTGCTATTTCATCAAACATCAGACTGCAACAAACATTATTTGTTATCTTCGAGATTTTCAAGAAAAGACAAGTTGTCTTTCATTTCCAAATTTTGTGAGTTGAGAATGTTTTGGCCAGGTCTGGTTACAGGCTTCAGTGTTTCCGCTCAGCTGCCCTTGTAGGCGGAAATAGCGTTGTAACCCAACCTAACTTAACCGTACCTTACTTTGAGACAAATGCATTTTTTTAATGGCAATTAAAGGGAGCTTTGACACGCTTGTTCATAAGGACTCATTTAAATATCTTGGCATGGTGTTTTACAGGACCTTGAACATGGCTAAATCGGCAGAGAATGCATCTCGTGCTATGCTTACATCTGCTTACAGGATTCGTCGTTTTGTAGGTGAGCACGCACTGGTAGATAGGCCTCATGCTTCCTTGTGGCTTGCTTAGACGTATCTTGTTCCAGCTGGTATGTACGCCAGTCAGGCATGGGGCACAGGTTTTATGCAGGCAGGCAAAAAATTATCTAGTGCCCTGCAAACTTTGCATCTGAATTCTTCTCAAAGGTTCCTTGGGTGTGAAGCGTACTACCAATAACTGGGCTGTATTGAGAGGTTGTGTGCACCAACCATTGCAGCATTATTGGTTCAGAGTTTCAGTCAAGCTGTATAGCAGCTTGCTTGGTACGAATAGCAGTACTTTACGCCGTGTTGTGCAAGCCGATTTAAAGTTACAATCTACCTTAGTAAGGATGACAAGTGCTGGACAGCTCAGTTAATTCAAGCCTTCCAAGGTTCGCAAGCATAGTCCTGATATTTTTGAGCAGGCTGTGAGGTCAGGAGGTGCTGTTTCCATGAATGATTTGAGTGCTGACTTGAGGTACAGGTTGCAAGGAGTTTGGAGAGAAGCTGAGTCAGTGGTTACCAGAGGAAAACATCCAGTCCTCTGCATTGCAGTATAGTTGAGGTTCTTGTAGGCGAGTGAGAAGAGTGACCTGTCCTTGCCGCTCTTGCAATAAGGTCACCATCTTTTCCTTTCTTGGGGCTTCTTGCAGACATTCTTTTGGCTTAGTTTCGCTCTTGCCCTCGTGTTATTGCCTCAGATCTCTCTTCAGCAGACCGGTTTTCCTCGCGTGCTCTGCCTGCCCACCTCTTGCTTTAGCAGCATTCTTATTGTGTCTCCCGTTTTCCAGCTGCTGTTTTATTTGGGAGGCCACGCAGGCCAGTTTTTGGTTTCTGCGTTTTATGGTCTGCCCCCCTTGTAAGGTACTTGCCCCTCATGAGCCGGAATGGAACAGCAATAAGCTTGCTACCTACCAGGCTTGGTTTGCTACTCCTTTCAAATGCATTGCTCGCCAGACTTATGTATGTATCTGCCTTGGTATCTCTTACGGGATTTACCTAAGCGCATGTTCATTTTAACTGTTCTGATGAACAAGTTTGTTTTTTTGCGCTGTGAGTGCCACATGCTTGTTGAACCTTTTTTCCAGGAATTTCCTCAGATACGACCTTTTTTACTGCATCAAGTGAGTCCTCAGGTTGCTTCTCAACCTTTCGTCAGTGAAACACAAAGCATTTCTCTTTCGTGTCTAAGCTTATAAATACAAAGCTTTTCTCGTTTGTGTCTAAGCTTTGTGTCTAAGCTCATGGCTTTATTTCTGGCTGGCTGAGACAAGCCACAAGCTGATCAGCCAAACGACCTGGCTGAAGGTTACCCCCCATGCCAAACACTGCTTAATATCCTAGTGAACATGAAGCAGTGCATGGGCATTCTTGAAATCAATGCTTCCAATGCAGAGTCTGAAACATCACAGCAGCACATCAAATGTTCTGAGCATGCATCTGATCTAACAACTTTGAAGCCTTTCAGCACAATCTACCTCGTGCTTCTTCATCAAACATCAGACCGCAACAAAAAACTTTTTTAAACCCAAATTTATGAGTTGAGCTTTTTTTGGCTAGGTCTGGTCACAGCCCTCGGTTCTTCCGCTCAGCTGCCTCAGCTCCAGCACCTGTTTAGTTCTGCACCCCCAAAAAGTGCATCACGTCTTAGAGATTTCATGAACCAGGCTGATGTCCTTGGATTAGCCAAGTTCATGTCAGAGTGCACGAAATGCTGTGCCTGGCTTTTATGTTTTGTTTTTGTTCTCCAGATCGGACTAATTTAGTTACAGGCACCTTCTTCGGTTCAGCTAAGCTGCCCACGTAGGCAGGTACAGCTATGTAACCCTTTCCTTTCATTTCCTTACCTTTAATCATGAGTAATGTGAGTAGGTTTAGACTTCGTGCCCACTGCTTGAAGGTTGATTCTTGTAAATGGCCGGGTTGTCATGAGGAGAGCCTGCATCAGCACATGCATGCGATCCGCCCTACCAGCCTCCGGGTGTGGTAGATGATCTTTTTACATCTTCTTGCTTGTTGAGTGTATTGCATGTTATGTGTGCCCATTTTTGTGCTGTCTAGTGCTTGACCTTTGCTGGGTTTGCGTGCAAGATGTTATTCGCTGCCTGGCAATGCTGGAACATTGTAGATGCTGCAGGCTTAGAGTGCACAGTTCTGTGAACAGTGTTGGCCATGAAATTCTGTCTTTCAACTTGCAGCAGGGGGGTGGATCCATAACTTGGATTTGCACGTGATGGTAGTGTCTTGTTGTCTGAAAGATTCTGTGCTTGTTTATGCCTTCTGCCTCTCCTTTATGGTTTTGTCTTCACATCCCATTTTTTTGGTATCACTTTGCATTCAGAGACTTCATGCGCGTGACAGGGGGTTTATGGTCATGGGATCTCAAGACACTGTTATGGCTGCGTCACTTTCTCAGCCTGACAGGGTGGTTCAATTATTTGTGACAAGTGTGAGCGTGTTGAAGTCCAATACGAGAAACATGCTCTCTTCCACTGCAAGTGCTTAGAGGTGTTTCAGCTGCGCAGAAAATGCAAGGATCTTTTTATTGATTTTTTGTAAAAGCCTTTACATACTTTTGCCTGAGTTCCAAACACCGTTTGAATTATTATGTTATTCCCTTCTTGGCGAGCTTTCACATTTTAACTGATCCTGAGGTCAATGCTTTCCTAAATCATGACCCGTATAGATTTTCAAAGTTTTTGTCAGAGTTGGTTTTTTAAGCTGGTTGATAATGTTTCACCAGCAGCCAATTTTTGGGCTGTAGGCCAGCCCTCTGTAACCTTATCTCATCCCCCAACACTCCTCAGAGACTTCATGAACCAGGCTGATGTCTTAAGATTAGCCAAGTATGTGTAGCTGCCCTCGTAGGCAGGTACAGCTATGTAACCCTTTCCTTTCCTTTCCAAGTATGTGTCAGCGTGCTTGAAATGCTATGACTGATGTTTTGTTCTTCAGATCAGACTGGGTCGGTTACAGGCATCTTTTTTGCTTCAGCTAAGCTGCCCATGTACCTGATATATGCGGTCTTATGTCGGTTTTCATAAGGACAGAAGCAGCAGGCCTGACCATATCCTGCTGTATATTAATCGATGAAAGGCTTTGACATGATAGACAATCTTGCATCTGAACACTGTGGCTTAAGCATGTTTTTTGAAGTAGGTGGCAGAACAGGAAGAATGGATGCAGAACCTGAGAGGGACCATGTTTGTAAGGCAGGGTTGTGTGACAACAAGCTGATTTTGCGATGGAATCAGGAGGAGGCTCTTACATTCACAGAGCATTTAGTCAACAATGTGGAACTCTTAAATCAGTTCCAAGAAGCAGAGTCAGCTGGTGATGTTGACAAATTTGCTTTTTATGTGCATTCTCTGATTGTGCAAGCTGCAAGCAATAGGGCAGTTGGCATGACATCCTTGGCCAAGTGTGCTTTTGTGCGTGCTAGGAAGCAGAAAGGGCCTTTGAGCCCTGTCTGGTTTAATGAAGAGTGCCGAATGAAGCATAAGATGTTTATTGAGGCAGTGAAGCGCGGTGAAGCAAAGCATGCCAATTCCTGAGGAAGGAAAGCAGAAGGTGCAAACGTGCAACAAAGCGCAGCTATAAGAGGCAGCAGTGTGCTGTTTTCCTGGGTAGATTGTTTAAGAAGGACCCCCAAGTCCATGCCATGCATTACGGAAGAGGCAGACCTCACACGTAACTCCATTCACAACAACAGCATGAAATCAGCACTTGCGAAGCCACTTTCGAGTACAACCAACAGTTGTGCTGCAAGAAGGAGGGCATGGTTGTTCAACAAGGACTGCTAGATTTACTTGCTTGTTAGGATGAGATATGGCTGTGCCTTTAGGTAGGAACCACGCGCCCCCAGAGGTGCTCTTGAGACAAGGTGCTGAATCTGGGTGGGTTCCTCAACCTGACTGCTTGGAGACTCCTAGTACAACAGTTTTGGAAGGAATGGTTGGGTCCCACATCAAGAAGTCAAATGCGGGTGCTTCACCTGGATTAGACGGTATTCCTATACCCTTCCTTAAAAATGCCTGTTTGCCCATTGAGCGTGGTTTGAGAGTGGATCATGTTAACGTGCTGGTGCCTCTGATAGCTTGCATGTTCAGGGTTTTTCTGAGTAAAGCTAGGATCCCTGCATGTTGGAAGGTGGCAAAACTGAGCCCCCTTCACAAAAAGGGAGCTATGTCAAATCCTGGGAACTACAGGATGACTGCTGTCAGTGGGGTGTTGTACCGCATTTATGCCAACGTGCTGAAAGAAGTGGTGACGGATTGGTGCGTTCAGAAGAATAAGGTCCCAGACACCCAATTTGGTTTTTACCCCGGTAGGAACACTCTGCATCCACTCTTCATCCTGAGGCACTTAAGACATGCTGCAAAAAAACTCAAGCCGCGGCAATCACCTAGGCTGCATGCTGCCTTCATTGACTTCTCTCAAGCTTACGACACTGTGCCCCGTTTGCAACTTTGGGACCATCTACAACGTATTGCCATGCCTGCACTACTTCTCCAGGCAATTAAGGAAATGTACCAGGATGATGAATATATTCTCATGGATGGGGATAAAAGGGCACGTGTGCATACAACAAATGGAGTTAAGCAAGGTAAAAATGGCCTCACCCTTAGATCATAACCCCAACTACATGTACTACTGGAGCGAACACCCTCAAGACAGGATCTTTGGAGCTATCCACAATGCTTTGTCGCCCAAATTCTCAGGCTTCTCATCTTGCCATCCCATCTACGACGACTATCTAATGCACCTCACCCTGAAACATGCCATTTACTCTGCAATACTACAATCAGCATCAGCAACAGCAACTTTCATGTTCCTACCAAGCTGGGGAGGTCCAATGGGCACCAATCCGTACTCCAAACTTCTTAATGCCTACCCTCACCTTTGTTGCACATTGCGAACCATACCCTCAGCAGCTCTCAATTATGCTACTCCCCACTACTGGGTCAGCAAGGAATTCATGCTCCCCCGCCACTCCTGGAGCCTACAAATTATTGCTGTCTGGGATACTGCAGCGAGAATCCGCCTAAATGAGAACGACCCAACTTGGCTCACTAAATTAGCAAGAGACATCCCTGAAGCACGCTGGTGGAAAACAACCATCAGGAATGACCAAATTCTCAATGCCAGGCACCCAAACATCGAGACTGGTTTCAAGAAATTTGAAAAGCTACCCTGTGACCAACAGCATATTGAACAGCCCATGAACATTATCCTGAACCAACATCCCCTTACGCCGCTTACAGCATCTAGCCCAAACCTGGTCCGAAAAGTTCAGAACTGGAAAGAGTGGGCATACACAGATGGCAGCTGCCATATCCACCTTGGGAAACGCGTTATTGGAGCAGGAGTCTACCAACCTGACAGTGACAGTTCCAATTATGTCCAACCTAATGGAGCGGGGATCACAAATACAATTGTAAGAGCTGAACTAGCTGCAATAGCAACTGTCATTCTCCAGGGCCACTCCCACATTGCAACTGATAGCCTCTCTTCACTCCACCAAATCAGAAAGCAAACACTTTACCCAGAGCTTCATCGTCAGCATGTCCAAGGCCATATTCTTAAAATAATCGTGCAGCTTATACGTAATTCACCTACCCCTATCTATCTCTACAAGGTTAAATCTCACGTTGGAATTGCGGGTAATGAATGCGCAGATGCCATTGCCAAACACCAGGCCATTCAGGGTGATGACACCCCTGCAGACACAACCTTCCCCTGCGTCAACCTTGAAGGCAATCCTATCCATGCCACCACCTGGCTTGCCTTTGAGGAAACCGCCCGCTCACATGCAAACACATCAGAACACCCCAGTTCGCCTGCCCAAAGTTCAAGTATTTCTCCAACCTTCATGATGCTCTGAGGACACACATGCACTCTAAACACAGACTCGGAAAGGCTAACACCAAGACAGGATACTACTCCTATTACCAAAGTCTACTTATCACAGTCCATAAAAAGGTCAGCAATGCCTTCTGGACCATGCCAACGCTTCCTTTCAAAATGAAACGGAATATCTTCAACTACCGCACAGGTACACTCTTCAATCAAAAGCATGCGGTATGCTTCAAAATTTCCACCAGTCTACAATGCCCCCTCTGTGGGGAGCCTGACAGTGCCCTCCACATTCTTTCAGGATGTAAGCATTCCATATCAAACATGGTAACTGAACGCCATAATATTGCTAGCAGAATCCTCCTTAAAGGTATTAGTAAAGGCCCCCTTGGGGCAGGCCTTGCCTCCATGGACATTGGCAGCGCAGATCGCCTCGCTTGACAGGACCTGCAGATCCCTGAACACTCAACAAATAGAACCCTTCCCAAATACATTTTCCCTCGTCGTTTCCCTGACAAACACAGGCTCACTTCTAGTCGCCCTGATGCAATTTTAGTTGTCCCAATGAAAAGAGTGCCAAGGACTAATTCAAGGTACCCATTGAGAAGTAGAGGGGGGCGCGGGGGGAACAGGGAGCACTCAGCGCCAGCCACAGCCACTCCACCTACTTTCAAGGCCCGCCACCCTAGTCAGCTCCTTCCAGAACAGAGGCACGTCCATCTTGTGGAGGTCAAATACTGTGAAGACACCCGGCCCAAGAACCAGCTTGAGGCCTCCAAACAACAGCACTGCGACCTATGTAGCCATCTTTCAAGGGCCTCAGCTCAAGTCACCCTCCATACCATTCTGTTAGGTGTGGGAGGGGTCATCTACACCCCCCACACTCTGGAGCCTCTTAAAGAGCTTGGTCTTGACAGTCATACAGCCACCAGGCTTGCTCTGAAGCTTCATGCTCATTCTGTTCAGTACGCTTATAAACTTGTTAGCACCAGACGCGCTCTTGAGAAGACGTCTCTCAACTCTCATCGCCAAGATCAGGCACGGGCTACTGCTAGTAACCCTCCTGATCCCCATTGACTTCTTTCTTGTTTCTCTTGGTGAAGGGGATACACGGTGTCTCGGCCCTAGGTGTCCTCTTTTCCTTAATTAATGCGGGGAGTGTCTTTACTGCCTGTGTAGTTTTTCTTTTTCTTTCTTTCTTAAGCAAGGTTGTCCTCTGTCCCCTCTCCTGTTTTCTCTTTACATCAATGACATGGGCAGAGATATAAGTGAAGGTTTAAGAGGTGCTTTGACAGGGGATGGAGTGAATGGCGTTTCATACATGCTATATGCAGATGACTTGAGTTTAAGTGCCAATGACCCAGGAGGAATGCAAGTTATGCTGAATAGGTTATGGGCTTATGCAATGATAAAAGGGCTGACTGTCAATACATCAAAGTCAGAGGTCATGCATTTCAATAGTAGGTCGTGTACTTCTCTGCCTACTTTCATGTATGGAGACGTGGCTCTTCCAGAGAAAGAGCAGTTTAGATACCTCGGTATGCTTGTGGACAAGCGCATGAATTTGAAGGTGTCTGAGGAGCATGCAGTGCGGCCGTACATGGCTGCCCAGCAAAGGATTAAGGAGTTTGTGCATGAACATGATCTAAGGAATAGGCCGCATGCTCAAGGGTTACGAGGTTTTACACGCTGGGTGAGGAGATCTTGTTAGCCAAAACAGTGACACCACATGTCATCGTTTGTGGGGACTTAAATGCCCACATAGGGTGCTTAAATGAAATTACGGACGCGCACTATGATTTGCTTGCAACTTACCCGCAACTTACTGGAAACAGATCAACACAATGCCCACACATCAATAGGGCTGGAAAATGCCTTGTGGATGTGGCATCTAACCTGAACTGCATCATTACCACTGGGAGAGCGCCTGGAGATTTGGGACAATCTTCCTTTATAAACTACAACAAAACACGCAGAAGCAGACCAGACCACCTTATAGTTTCCAAATGCCTGTACTCGTTCATAGAGCAAGTGACATTCACCGAGCCTATCTGTCTAGACCACTGCTTTCATACAATCACCTTTAGCACCCCGGACACACATACAACGCACATTGACAAACGATTCCACTCCATTGACAGTGAGATGTTACAGGACTTTCCTGAGAGGTATCTATTTCGATGGAGGGCTGATAAAGCACAAGCTTATGCCTCACACATTGAAGGGGATGAGAGTAGCAGGGAGGCTTTTGAATCCGCTGTCACAGATCAGGATGCTGAAAGAGCATATACCTGCCTGAAGTCTTGGATTTTTAATGCTGCCAGACACCCAGATGTTGGTATGATTGCCCTTAGACCTCGCTCTCAGCAAATGGTGCGCAACAGAAATCACACGGCCTGAGTGGTTCAGTGATGTGTGTGCAGCCAGAAAGAAGGCCTTTTTAATGGCATTGAAGACTGGGCAAGCCAGGCACGCTTGTGAGCAACTACACAGAGAGTACAGAGCTGAAGCGCAGCGTGCTAAGCGACGATATACCTGCACTCGAGCTTTAGATTTCATGCGCAAGCTATTCCAAAAAGATCCGGCTGTACACAATCTTTTGAAGAAGCCTGTGAGCTCCCGTACCACTCCTATTTCTGAGCAGGCATGGCAGGAACATATCAACAACCTATTTAACCATCCTTCTCCTTCCAACAATGACACTCATGGCTTGCATGATGAAGCATTAGGGGGCACAGGCCCGCACCCTTTCAATCTGCCTGGGGAAGCTGAGCTAACCTCCCTTGTCTCTAAGCACATTTCCAACATGAGCAGTTCTTCTTCACCTGGCTTTGACACAGTCCTACCTCCTTTCATAAAACATGCGTGCAAACTTGTCCCTAGACGTCATGGCAGAGGTCTTGAACAGCACAATGTGCTGGCTCCATACATTTCACAACTCTTCACGCTTATGCTCAAAACTGCTCGCATCCCCTCATCCTGGAAAGCTGCCAAACTGGCTCCAATATTCAAAAAGGGCGCTGTGACACATCCTTCAAACTACCGGATGCTTGCAGTCAGTAACACACTTTACCGCCTGTACACAAATGTCCTCCGCTCCATGGTTCAAGACTGGTGTGCAAAATACAACATTATTCCTGACAGTCAATTTGGCTTTTTTCCAGGCCGCAACACCTTACAACCACTTTTTATCTTGAGGCACCTAAAGCATGCAGCTCAGATACTTCAATCTCAAGGCTCCCCACGTTTATATGCCACCTTTATTGATTTCAAACAGGCATATGACTCAATACCCAGAGACAGATTGTGGGAACACTTACACAAATGCCAGATGCTCAGCCAGCTTATCTCCATCATTAAAGACCTCTACCGAGACGACAAATACATCCTTATTGATGGAGATAAACGGGCAAGTGTCCAGCCAACGCACGGAGTTAAACAAGGGTGCCCACTGTCACCACTCCTATTCTCAATCTACGTTGATGATATTGGTTGCATCACAAATGGGGAAACAGGCGCGGTGACAGGCTTACCGAATTTTCATGTTTCTCATATGCTTTATGCAGATGACCTTGCTGACTGCAAACAATCACACCCACATGCAAGCCATGTTAAACAAATTGCATGGCTATGCAATTAGAAAATACCTGACGGTCAACGCAAAACAGTCTGAGGTCGTCTGCTTCAATTCCAGAGCTGACACTCTTCCCCAATTGTTGTATGAGGGTGAGAACCTACCTTACACTGATTCTTTTAAATATCTGGGTATGGCCTGTGACAAACGTCTCAACCTTTCCACTGCTGCTGAGGCTGCTCTGAAACCTTGCATGGCGGGGACTTATCGTGTCAAAACCTTTGCTCACGACCACAACCTTACAAATCGGCTGCATGCGCTCATCTGGCTCTTGAAAACGTATGTTATCCCAGCAGGAATGTATGCTAGCCAGATATGGGCCACTCCTTACTTACGGCAGGGTGCAGAAATGGACAGCCTGTTGCAGAGGTGGATCCTGAACGTTTTGCGAAATCTTCTTGGAGTGAAATCCACAACACCATCTTGGAGCATTTTACGAGAATGTGGCATTGAACCTTTTCAGTTCAATTGGTTTCGTGCCACTATGCGCTTCTATAACTCGCTTACTAAGTGCAACAGTCTCCTTCTAAAAAAGGTTCTCCATGCTGACATCAGCCTTAGCTCCATGACTAATTCTTGTTGGACGTCCCACCTCTTATCTGCGCTGGATGGTTTGGCTCACTCGGATCTGATGAAACGTCAAATTATGGCTTGTGACCCTGTGAACCTCAGTCAATTTGTGGTGGACCTGAGATCTAGACACCTGGGCTATTGGAACCAATTCACAGCCCCTGATCCAAGAGTAAGCAACAGTAAGCGGCTGACTTACCATCAATGGTGCGCTCTCCCTATCAGAAATGCACATGCCATTCACCCACCTTATACAATGCCTAAATACATGTACTTGGATCTTCCCCATCATGTCCTTCGCAACACTGCCAGATTCAGGCTGCAGGTACACGCTCTCCGAGTTGAACGGGCTACTTGGTCCAATAGTACTTCTCCGGTCTGTGATATCTGTGATTCTGATGACATACAAGATGAAAAACATGTGTTGTTCAAATGCTCCAATCCCCAGGTCTGCTCTCTCCGTCAAAAGTATGCCTCACTTTTTGAGCACAACTTCTCTTTCCTACACCTCCACGTCTCCCACAGGATGTCCTGTCTAGGCACCATTCACCATGTGAAATCCCAGGATATCAATTTTTTTCTAAACCAGGATGACAACAAACTTCCTTTTTTTCTTCATGACCTCATGTGTATTTATGAACAGGCTAGCAGTCAAACGTCTTGACTGAGGCCCTTTTCCCTTGTAACCCTTGTATCCCGTCGTATTTATTCAAGGATCTGGATAAAGGAGTCATGAGGAATGTGAGTAGGTTTAGGCTTTGTGCCCACTGCTTGAAGGTCGAGTCCTGTAAATGGTTGGGTGGTTCAAATATTTGTGATAAATGTGGATGTGCTGAAGTCCAGGACGAGAAACATGTTCTTTTCTATTGCAATTGCTTTTGAGTTGTGTGAGCTGCACAGAAAATACAAGGACCTGTTCATTGATATTTCTAAACCATTACATACTTTTGCCCAACTTCCAAACACTGATTTTATTCCTTTCTTGGCTTACACATTTTGACTGATTTTGTGGTCAATGCTTCTCTAAATCAAGACTCGTACAGATATTCAAAATTTTGTCAGGATTGGTTGCAATTTTTGATGCTGGATGAAAATGTTTAACCAGCAGCCGATCAGCCAGATTCTCGGGCTGTACACCAAACCCTTGTAACCCTTCATCAGCAAGACACTAAGTTTTTCTTTTTCGTGCCTGAGCCTATGGAAGTATTTTTGGCTGGCAGAGACCAGCCACAAGCCGATCAGCCATACGATCTGGCTGAAGGTCACCCCCATTGTAACCATTGTACCTGATATTGCCTGTTACACCATTTTCAAAGGACTGTTCTTCTCTTCACCCCCATTGCTGAGGGAGTGAACCCGCGGGACACATATAGTAAGCTAGCAACTTACCAGTCTCTTTTTGCAGTGCCTTTTGACCATAACGTGCGTGCCCCTGCCCGTTTACCAAGGCACATGCATTAAGATTTGTCTCCACATGTCATGAGGAATGTTAGCCGTTTCAGACTTAGGGCACACACACTGAAGGTGGAGACAGCAGCTTGGGATACTCAGAACACTCTTTTGTGTGATCGCTGTTCTTGTGATGAGATTCAAGATGAGGCTCATGCCCTTTTGGTGTGCAGAGACGCAGATGTTTGTGCTTTGAGAAGAAAGTACGCTTACCTGTTCAACTGTTTCTCTGGTGATTTTTAAATGGAGCAACCTTTTTTACAACAAGCCAGTGTCCAGGATGTTTCTGATTTCCTCTTGCAACACAACAATAAGCTTTTTCGTTTGTTTCTGAGCTTATGGACATTATGTTGGCTGGCGAGGACTAGCCACAGGCCGATCAGCCGAACAGTCTGGCTGAAGGTCCCCCTGTGTAAATCTAAATCTAAATCACCCCCATTGTAACCATTGTTTCATGGAGAGTGACAGTGTGTGTGATTCTTCACAGAAATTGACACTTACAATCTCAGCATTAGGACTCGTCTCCTTCTCCAATTGACATTTTGTACACAGATTGGTTTGGTTACATGCACCTTTTGCTTCAGCTAAGCTGCCCTTGCAGGCAGGTACAGCTATGTAACCCTTTCCTTTCCTTTCATCCCCCATTACAGCAATGGTTGGCTGGAGGCCAAATCCCATAGTAACCATTCTCTTACAGTCAACATTCCTATTGTAGGTCCAGCTAAGCTGCCCTTGTAGGGAGGAGTCATATTGTAACAGATTTATTCCGGACTGGCTGATATCAGCCAAACGACCGAGGGCTTTTAGTCACTGTTGACAGTGATGGGCAGGGACCAGCAAGCTGCGCAACGAAACCTCTCGGTTGAAAGCAGATCAACACTTATGCCTCTGTGTAGTAAATTTCCAAAAATGGAGAAGTGCCTCTTAAATTATAGTACATCAGGCACACTGCAAGCACACTTAAAAACAAAGTAGTAGTACTCTTAGATCATCATAATTGCACTTTAAAGGGGGTCAAAAAATGCTCCTGCAGCTTGCCCAACTCTAAGAGCAAGCACGCTCACTGAGTCAAAACCCCACCTGAAAAATACGGGAGGAGGTCCAAACTTATAATCCAACCTGAATATTACAAGAGGTCCAAACTTATGTTGCGTCTATGAGCACACCAATACAAATGAAAACCTCCGCTTGGCAACAGCGAGCATGCTTTCAGTGTACTGGTGTACTCATGCTTTCTGTGCACCATACGATAAGATTCATACTTATCATCTACCACAATGTAAACAGGAGGGCACGCAATATCTGACAAATTCTGCACAAGTTCTGTTCTTAAAACATGAAGTGTTGACCTGACTTGGCAAACAGAGTGTCCTGAGCCTGGCTACAACATCAAACAACGTGTCCAGGAGTCATTGCTTCTGAGGTCACTCATTAAAAGACGTAGTGCATGCAACTCTTCCGCGCAAACAATTCTGCATCACAGCCCTGCGCATTAGCAACTCGGCCTTGATACTCGGCCAGCACACATTTTCTCACAACCTACTTTTCAGGAATGCAGCATGAATGAATACCAAACGAATGAAGCAATCTCCTTAATCTGGGGATGAATAGCAGTTTGAGGAGAGCAAATCGAAAAAGAGAACAACTGGGTGAGGAAACCCAGGTACCTGAGACCAGCACACCTCCCACAGCACGCCTGATCACGGTGCTCACGGGTCTATCCCCGCGACTTGCAAAAAGAGCCATCAGGCGGCTGCGGCCTCATGGGCCGGTGCCCAAGAACTGCAAAACACAGCAGTCAGCTAGGATGCCCTTATCGTGCTTTGATCATGAGCGCCAAGATGAGTTTCAGCGCATCTGCTAAGCCAGGAGCCAGCTGGGCATGCCCTGATGGGGGGGTCCCATGAACTCTCCTCAAGATCAGCAACACCAGCTGCAAAAGCAGCAGCCAACCGACACGCCCTGAGTATGCCTAAACCAGAGGGCACAAAAGTCTGGTCTGCAGTGAGCCTGGTGGAACTGGGACAGTTATAACCTGGGACGCATGCATACCATGACAATAACTTTCATGTCCCTCAACCCTGCCAGCCACGAGTTAGGGATACACACAAGTGGCAGCACTCACTGAACATGCGCAGAGGGTATGCGTTCCCGCTTGCGCAAGCAGACTCTTCATCTGCTTTCAGTGTCAAACAGGTGACCATACCGGCAACTGACTGGTGCTGGAGGAGGGGGAGGACAGAAAAGGGGGCATGCAGTAGAAGGGTTTGGTTGCAAATTCACTGTATAGGAGACCGCTCTCCAGATGGCCTAATTTGCATGATACAGGTATCCATACAGGTCTTGATCAAAGTTGCAAAAGCCAGGCCTTGTCGCAAATCCACTGTTACCACACACTGCAAACACCTTTAGGACAGACAACCAATTTATCCTTGACCTTTCACACCGCTTACTGCAAACACATTTTGCACAGACAGCCAACTCATTCTTGACTGTTGATGCTGCACGCTGTAGACGCATTCTGCATAGACAAAAAAACTCATTTTCGACTCTTGAAACCGCACGCTGCATACACATTCTGCACAGATCAGCAGCTCGTCCTGAACTGTTGACACCGCACGCTGCATACACATTCTGCACAGATACATAGCTCGTCCCGAACTGTTGAAACCGCACGCTGCAGGCACATTCTGCAGACCAACAGCTCATCAAGTCAACTTCAATCTCCAAGGTTGTGCGTACAAACAAACCGAGGTAGTGCTACCACACAATACCATTAGCATGCCGAGACGCTACCAAGAGAGGACGCTCATGGCAAGGTGTTGGGCAGTGAGCCTGCCTCTGAGTCTGCAGCAGTAAGGGGCTTGACACCCTCCTCCAGTGAGCTTGGCTTGCGCCTGAGGCCACTCCCAGAGCCCATGCCGAACATGTTCCCTGTTCCACTGCTGCTGCGCATATTTTTGGCACTGCTCACGCCCAAGCCCTTGGCCACGCTCCTGGCAACGGTGAGGATGGACTGTACGCAAGGAGCACAGAGCAAGCCAGGGATCACAACAGGAGGGCAAGGAGCACAGCAAGTCAAGGATTGCAACAGGAGGGCAAGGAGCACAACAAGTCAAGGATTATAACCAGATGGCAACAGCATCAGGCCTTTCATCAGGACGCCTGTTTGCTAGCCTGTTGCTTGCATGTTTGGTCAAGAGATGCACATAGGCTTTGGAATACAACGATGCATGCTAAGACTGCTGGAGCCTAATGTGCATAGTCAACTCACAATGACAACTTTTGCACTGCCCATGAAATCCCTTGCTGTCATGCACATGCCTTCAATACTGATACAAGGACACCGACACTGACTGCAAGGACACCAACTCCAACACAATTAAACAGACTGCAAGGGCACCAACTCTAACACATTTAAACAGATTGCAAGGGCACAGGCTTCTTGAGTTGGAGATGCCATGCTGAAAAATCCAGGTACTCACAATGGCAGCTCCAATGATTCCAAAAATAATTCCAGCAATGGCCAGAGACTCGAACTCCGCGATCTTATCCTCCAGGCCCTTCTTTTCACTGCTAAGGTCGGCCTGAAATTTGTTTGCCGTGGAATTTACTAGTTCTCGTACATTTAGGGATTCTGCTTCAGCAGCTATGACTTTGATAATGTCCAGGTCCGTCTGCAAGAAAAAACAGAGCAGGCAATGTTTGAAAGCTTTTACACACAATTTTACCAATGTTAGCAGCGACAGATTTGATTGGCCCTATGCAACTGATATGATTTCAGGACTTAAACCATCAAGAAAAGAAGCAATAAGCAAAGCGTTCAGGAGCAGACAAGTTTACCTTGACTTCTCTCAATCTCATCACGTTGAAGTCGCTATTGATGTCAGGTGCACTCAATCGGAAAGGCTTTGAACCTTCATATTCAAGACTGTCGCCCTCATAGACCCACTGCAAAAGCAGTCAGCAATTATATTTTTCAAGTCAGTTGCATGCCTTCATGTCCATAGCAATGGCAGCTACTTTAAACATCAACCAAGATTGCATGCAGCTATACGTGGAGGTCACACCGTTCCCACCTGGGGGAATTTGGGATCAGTCATGAAGAGCGGCAGAGTACGGGTCTTGATAAAGTTCATCACGTCGGCTGGGATAGGCTCCACACCCTCTGCTTTCAAACCTCCCTGAATCTCAGGCTCAAGCATGTACTTGATGAAGGCCACCAACAGAGGACCTGTGCATGAGGAGCCCATGGCACGACAAACAGTAGGTTGGCATGGAATCTAGGATGAGCACAGAAAAAGCCTAATTCCCCAGTACCAAGACAAAATTGAACCTCACACCTAGCCAACATCAATCTCTGGGGACACACTCCACCCTGCCCACCTCATTTCATTGCATGACACGCAAGATGCATGCCAGACCAACTCCTCAGTCAGGTTGACTGCACCACTTGACGCACATGTGGTGAGGATTTAAACCCTCTTTTTCCACACCTCACCTGCTGGTCCCCCCCTTTTTTTAATGCTTCCATTGGAAGTTCCAACATTCAAAAAATGCAAGGGCTGCCTGGCTGTGACCCCGGGCGCTTAGGGAGCAGCAAAGAACCAGCAAGGCTGAAAGAGGAGAAATCAAAGCATGAACCCTAACAGCCACTCCTGCACATTGAGCCAGGGGCACCCTTTCCCCCTCTCCCTCTTTGCTGACTTGCAACAGACACCTGAACACCGCACAGGTTTCTGTTTGGGCAAACAGACTCAGTACTGGTGCTTCCCAGCAGCAGCGGCTTGTTATAATCTGCCCTGATTTCCAATTGAGTTTGTACGTGATATCCATTAGTTATGCTTCCTGCAGGCTCTTGGCGCACTGCCAAAATATTGTTCATCATGGTTCATGATACAAGCTGCGCAGTACTCAGCATTTGAGGCAGCAGGCTGCAAACAACATAACTCGACGGACGCTGCACAAATATGTGCAGGTGCTGATCCGCACATCTCACCTTTGGCACCCAGTGGCATCAGGTTTTCATGTATAAGAATGAAGGGCATGTGAACAATAGGCCTGCAGCATTGACACGTGACAGGATTTCTTTTGGGCACAATGCTCAAGACTAAGAGAAGCAACTGGCAATGTAGCAAAGCATAGAAGTCAGCGCGATTTCTGACTGAAATGGACATGACTGCCCTGGACAGCTAGGCAAACCTGCGCACTCACCAAGTTTCCTCTCCAGGTTGATTCAGCAGGTTCAGTTCTGCATGTAAGCAACAAATGCCTTGCTCATTGCATGGAGTATTTACATCCATTCACACGCAGACTTCAAAGGCACAACAATAAAGTAGCACTCTGCAACTTGCTATCATGAGACTGTCAAATTGACAAGTACGATCAATTTCAGATGTACCTGAGCATGTTAACTTACCTGCATAGCTTCCCTTGGGGTCTTTTGGCCAGGCACCACTTTGGAGTACCTGCATCAATGGAAGGGTACAATTGGATACCTTAAACCTTATGCTTCTGGGATATTTGCGCAACTTTCATGAACAGTTTTACCAAAGCGTTGCTCAAGCCACTAAAAAAAGCCATGTGGCAAAAAGCTCCACGAGACCGAACCCAAAGAATCTCCATGGACGCTGGGGATACAGAACGAGGCTTCAACAGGTTGTCAGGTAGGGATCTGGTAGGCCTGATGCAAGAATCTGGTGCAGTAACTCACGCAACGCTGCAACCCCTCGACGTGGATATGGAGGTTTGAAAGATTGCGCAAGCTTTTCCTCACTTTACATTTCCTCTGCCAAAACTTGGATTCCTGCCAAATCCGTTCCTTCTGGCTCCCTCTACCAATTGGGTGTTTTTTCCAGGTTGCATGCCACAGGCCTGCGGCTTCAAACGCGGCTTTCACGACTGGGTGTGGCCAGTCTCAAATGGATTGTGGCAATTTAATTAGGTTGCATGCTGCAGACCTTAGGCTTCAATCGCGGCTTTCACGACTGGATGTGGCCAGTCTCAAAAGGGACTGTGTCTCTCCAGCCCATGCATTTGTGCAACAGGCCTGTAAAAAAAACCACGCTTACAACAGCTTATGTATTTCAGGCTTGCCACAGGCATCATGAAAACCCACACCTCCGTACAAATAATTCAATGAAATTATGGCACCAGTGGAGCAATTTTATCAGCTGTGCAATCTCAGCTTTAATGCTAGCTTGCATGCGCGTGTGCAGGCATTTTATAAAGGGACGTAACGCAAAGGGGGAGGCTCTGAGAGGGAAGAGACAAGAAATCGGTCCAAGCAGTTTGCAGAGATTGAAATGGGGGGTCGATGGTGGATTGAGTAAGCTCTCCAAAACTGCAGGGTCATTCTTCACTGCAATCATTTCATCCTGTCCAAGGCATGGACGCTGTGCTGGGATCCTGGCAAGCTACCTCTCACGCTAAGGCCTTGAGCTGAGACAAAACTGCGACAGACCCTGTGGGGGACATGCCAGGTGCCATGAGGGGAAGGGCTCATCACTAGAGAAGACTCCAGTACATGCTTTATATTGAGAAGCTCCTGTTTGTACATAAAGGCACCATAAGATTGATGAGTCTTCTGTGATGCAAGAGGGCGCAACTGAAGCACCCTTTTTCTTCTTCTGATTGTTCACCTGGTACAGCGAGCTGCCTACGACAGCAAGGTGGCAGGCTCACTTCTTTCTGCAGCTACTTGCTTGCGCATCTCATTTTGACGCTAACCAAAACTTAAGCGCAGTGAAGCAAATTTCGCTGCACCAGGCAAGCGTGCCTTTTGGCGCACCTGTTGCCCACACAACATGTGCACACAGTGTGTACATGAGCTCATGTCATGCGCACAAATCCCTTTCATAAGGGTCGCACAATGATGTCATCAATCCAACGCTTGTTCTGCTGCTTAAGAGTATTGCCATCTCTGCACTGCATCGGTGGCAGCTGACCAACCAGTGCTATCCAATGAAGTACGAATTCCGCAGTGGCTCCCACAACCTCTACCCTTGGCACAGCTTACTCTCTATCAAGGTTACATTACCAACAAAACAAACCCAGGCTTTCTAGGGTAAAAACACATGCAGAACAGAAAATGCCAAGAGGCACTTATGGGAGGAGTCGACTATGCCTCTTTGTGCATACACATCCACCTACCCTTGATGCAGCCTCTGAAATCTTTGCCTCCCGAGATGTCAAAAAGTTCCCGGCTGAGTTCTGGAGGGACACCTCAACCTGCGACAGTGGACAGCATTTCCTACATCAGTACCTATAGCTAAAGGTCACTCACATAGTGACCATTGTCAATACACTATTCAAAGTTTGAAAAAAGGGAGGTCAAGAACTTAGGGATGGGCCAGGAACAAATTTTGAGGCATTTCAGGCTAAATTTGGCCATGTCTAGTACAGTTAGTGACAAAGTACATGCTTTGGCCCAAATCTGCCCCATATTTTTTAGACTCCAAGGGAGGCTTTGGATCAAACTTTATCCATCGAAGTGAGAAAAGGGGGGGGGGGGTGAAATTTGGTTTTAAAGCACAGGCACACATACCAGAAATGGGCTGCTCTGACCGGTGCTAGCATCCATGTAGCCAATGGACCAAGGAGTTGCAGTCAACTGCATGTGAATGATCATTTAACAGGAGTGAATGATGTATCATGTCAGTCAGGCAGGACATCATTCAAGCCCAGTATTTCACCACACTTCAAGCTTCCTGAGATGCAAGCAGGCCCATATGCAAGTAACAGGCAAAGATTCATGTCCGTTACCAAGTGTAAGGGAAAAGAGCGAGTTTGGAGCAATTCGGTCCTCAAAAGGATTGCTTTAGCTGATGACTCGCAGGAACTATGGGCAGGAGAACACATACCTTGTTTGCCAAATCCATGGTGGTGTCGGCAAGCCTTGCATTCTCCACGGATGCAAATCCTGGGATCGTTGGCAACCCTGCAAGGTTAAGATTGCCATTTAGGATCACAGAAAAACTCAGGTAAAAACAGTGAAGCATTGATGATGAGGAGTGCTACACCCAACAAGTACAAGGGTCTTTGGATTGAGACCCCAGCTTATAGGTCAGGTACAGTGGAGCTACAACTAGATCAAGCTGTTCTTGTGGTTTCAGAAGCAGACTGGGAACGTCATGAACCTCCCAACCTTTCTCGCTGTAGCTCCACTCATCAGGGCATGCTTCTGACAAGTAGGACGTGACGAGAGCAGTCGTTCCACTTTCAGACCTGACCAGGCAAAAACCAAAAATATGTGCATCCTCTGCTTTAATATGTGCCAGTCTGGGCTACTTTATGGCCAGAATTGTGAAAGTCATGCACACAGAGACTAAAACTAATTTCCTGCAGCTTTCCTTCACAAGAATTAAACCACATTGCAAAAAATGACCAAAGCTACAGGTGTTTATGCACAAGGCCAGTTCTTTCCTCAAGCTCCAAACAAGCATTCTAATTCATGAGATGACATGAGCAATAGAGGAACCCACAAAGTAGATACAAAACAACTCGAAACATACCGGTAAAAGAAAGTGATGTCCTCAGCAGCCAGGTCAAATTCGCTCCATGATTTCACTTTCCCCTGTAGGTGTAAAAAGCAGAGTTGGAACCACTGCTTGCCATAACTGGAGCTACCGTACATAATTTATATTATCCCGCAAAAATGATGTTTTTAAGGGGTGCGGGATGACTGCGGACACAAGAAAAAAATATTATTTTTGAGGAAGGTGTGTGATGGTGAAAAATAACAACTTCCAGAATTGTTTGGGTATTTAATTAAATCATAGGCCCTAAGTGACACAGAGGGGGTGAAACGCTGGGTATGAAAAGCTTCCTGAGACCTCTCAGTAAGGAGGAGCAGCAGAGGGGTCTTTGAATAGCAGCTCTCCTAAATCGTGAGGGATTGTGTAAGAAATTGTGTACCTGCAGGTCTTCATGTACAGGAGCAGTGTGCAGCATGTGCACGCAATGCACATTTCACAGCTCTTATCAGGGCAAAAAGGGGCTGATTGCCCACGCGGGAACGTGCGGGAAACCCAAAAATAAATACTGAAGGGGGTGCGGTTTTAAAGCGGGATTCCAAAAATAAATACTGTTTTCAAGGGTGCGGAATGATCAAAATTCTGTACGGTACTTCGACAACTGGCTTCCTGGCTTTGACTCATCAGAAATCTCAGCAAACGATGGATTGTGATGAGAGAGGCTGACATCACATGTAGCACAGTGGACCACACCTCACTGAGCTTTGAACCCCTTTTGTTAAAATCCATCTGGACAATAACAGTGTGAGGCAGCTGCAACCGTCAAGAACCTGCATTCCCTGCCTTACTCCTCAAACGTTCGACAGGTCATCTAACAACATTTCTAATGTCTGGGACAAAAAAATCGCACCGTGAAAATCTTGACCAGGTCGCAGGGTGTGAGCTTCATTTTACGATCAGGAAGGGCATCTTTGGGGATTGAGACGAAGAAGCTCATGGCTGATATTCCAATGGGCACCTGAAGGGGCTGCAAAAAATGCACACAAGCAGCCAAGCAGTACAATGTCAGGTCACCTGCAGCATAAATCGAAAGCTGACCTGCTATTTCTGCTGTACCAGCACTACAGTGCTGGCAGGCAGCTTCCCACCAACAGCATTTCCCGAGCATGCTAACGCGATTGCTGGCATTGTGGTGGAAGAGGTGTGCAGGACAAAGAAACTGAGCCATGCACTGTGCTCACCTTCCCTCGTCGGGCAACAATGGAGTCTTGCAGAAGCCTGTTCCAATCTGCTGCTGCCAAAGGCATGTCGGAGACCGCAAAGTCATTCCAAGTTTCAAAACTGCAGGGAACAAAGCGAAAATTTTGTTTTTATGAGGTGTCGGGGTATGTAGCAAATCGGCTACACAGGGTGCTCCGTTGGCGCCAGTGGCATGTCAGAGACCGCAAAGTCATTTCAAGTCTCAAAACTGCAGGGAATGGCGCAAGGACCCAGTTGTAGTTTGCTTGCTTCCATACCAGCTGCAGCGCTCAAATTGTAGAAATCATGACATCAGGATCTGCACAGGAGCAAGCTGCCCAGCCAACTCATTTGCACCACTCGAACTGCAGCATCCATGTCTTCATAACTGCAAGTCAGGCGCCTGCCCCAAAACCCAGGGGTCAATGGGTCCATGAAAGAGTTACACATGAATGCAACTTTGCGGGCGCCCTACTTGTTGTTCCTGGCCGTAGATTCTCTCTGCCCACGAATGCTCCCAATGGCGCGGTAGTACATCCATACAGGGGTCGAGGCAGAGGCCATGAAGCTGCGCATCAACTGCAGAGCCAGAATGGAGAGGGCACTGAGTGCACAGATATTGCTGCCTGCACTGCAGGTGGAATGCATTCTCCTTAGTGTATGGCCCACCTGGCCACCGACCATATCACCACTTCAGAGACCCATCGATGCAGAGGTATTGCGTGAAGCTGGCTTTGTGCGTCAAATATCTCAGGCAGTGGTGTACTGCAGAAAACATCTTTCAAACCCCAAAGTGCAGAACGGGAAGCTCAGAGGTTCTACTCAGTTGTTTGTAGCATGAAAGATCAAATGCTGATGGCATGCCAACATCTCAGTTACGCAAACATTTCATTCTCCATCAACCAATATTTCAAAAGAAAAACAGCCAGCTTCAGCAAGCAGGCATCTGAATTCAGCAGCAAATGCTGAGCGCTCTGGTTGGCCAAAGAGCTCTTGCATAAACCAAAACACTCTTACGTGCCAAACAACAGCCGCGGAGGCACTGGAGCCGCTGCCTTGCAGGACAACGTTTTGGTTCAGCTCCATCTGGTGCTCAAGCTCAGCAATCTGCAAAAAAGTTGCGGGAACAAGCATTTGCATTAATTACAGACAACAGAAATCTGTGTCCTCCACATCTCAAGCTTGCAGGAAAGGAAAAGCTACTTCACAGGGTTCTGCTTGGCTTCAGGTATGGTTGAGCACTCAAGATGGTGGTTTTAAACAAGCAAGAAGTATCCAGGACCAGAAACATGAGCTGGAACAGCTTGGTGTATTGGTGGTTACAAGGTCAAGAACAGTTGCATTTTTTTCCTGCTGCACACATCTCAGCGATTGCGGTCAGACCTGCAGCAGGAAATAGGACACACACACTTTCGTCCAAAGAGACAGGCAGTATCCCTTACAATTAAAAACATACCCGTTCGTTCAGCCGCACAAGCTGTGAGATAGCCCAATCCTCCCGGTTCTCACTCAGGCCGAGGGGTAAATTTCCCTTGTATTGCCCTTCAAACTCAAGCTCATATGGTGTCTGGCCAGAAATATCCATGTCATTTATCACGGTGTTGACGACAGCATCTCTGCAGGCAAGGAGTCACAAGAATGGGCCTGGTTTGGGAACAAGTGAAAAGGAAAAAATGAAATGCATCACACTCCCCAATCAACTAGTGCACATTTACCACCAGCTTAGGCTGCTCCTAAGAACCAAAGAGCAGGCAAACTTAGAAAGTGTCCACCACTGCCTTACATAACGCTAATGAACTTCTTGAAGTTGGCCGTGTTCGAGCGCTTCAAAATTGAATGGGGCAGTTTACAGAATGCAGCTGCACTCCATTTCAGGTGGCAAACACGCCAAGGGAATCACAGAATGACCTCAGCATCCCCTGAATATATTGAGGCAAAACTAAAGAAAACCCTGAAGGTTGGTCCCCTCTTACGATGCCTTGCCATCAACTCCAAACTCTGGACACACAGGTTTCCGAGCCCAATATAGCCATCTCACCTGAAATCGGCATCAGCATCATAAAGAGGTTTGAGCCCAGTTCCGTCCAAGAACTTCTGGCCGGACTCTGACACTGCAAACTTGCAGACAGCCTGCGAGCAATGGTGGGAGGTAGGACAGCCCTTACAAAGGGGTTTGCTTGCTGCAGACAGCGCTACCTGCTCCCCAGATCAGACATGCTGCATGGCAAGCAACTGGAGAGAAAGCAAACAGAAATAGCAGCACAGCGCACCTGCAGCAAGGCACCAGCCCCATCCGCCCAAGGGGCACCTGAGACATCACTGGGAGCCTGAATGTAGTGGATTAGAGTCATTGGATACACCTGCAGGAGAGCAAAAGTGAAACAGTTGAGCATACACAATGAAACGCAAGATCTCCTTGCAAGTCAGGCAGCCGATCATTTGGGCATAGATGCAGAAAACAGCAAGGAGGGCATGATTAGTCAAATATTGAGGCAGTCCATTGTACAACATGTCTAGCTCTGTTGCAAGAGTGACGCGGAAGCTCCTCCAAAAGTCTCACCCCTTCTCCAGGCATGTTCCAGGCATGCACTCCTGAGAAGCCTGAAGGAGGATTTAATGGCGATGGCAGCCTCTTCTTGATTTCGCTGATTGTATTGGCAGCATTCAATTCTGATGCTTTGATGTAAGTGCCTGCTTCATTTTGGATCCCGACCTCCCGCACCGAGGAGCCTGAGGCAGTGCCCTGCAGGAAAAGCAAAGACAGCACTGTTAAATTTACAACTAATATAGTGTCTTTCCTTAGCTTTTCATGATACTACATTATGTGTCAAGCCAATGCCCCTTTGCACTCGGCTAGTCAGTTGACTCAGGGTCACACAGGCCAACCTGGTGCCTCGTCCCCTTGACACCTACGCTAGCAAACATGATATCCAAGATCCTGGTAAAAGCATTGTGCCTCGTTTCTAAGGACGACAAGCCGTGTCTAGTAGATGAAAACAACCTCTGCATTTCAAGGCAAGCAGTCATTTGCTGAAAGCAACACAAGACGGGGCGCACGGCAAACACTTTTGCAGTTTACAATTGCCTGAAGAACATCAAAGGGAATGCCCAAAGCATTGCAATCATTGCTCTACATCAAGACACCAGCAGAAAGCATGGGGATACAAACTGCAAACATAATGATGGCATGTTTTTACACAGGCAGCAAAAGGTCTGCAAATGTTCCACAGACTGGAATTTTGAACTCTTGGAGCAGCAAGCAAAAAGCTTTTCTGGAGAAACACCACTGTGCCCTCAGCGACACCTTCACCAATGCAGCATCACCTGGGCAGTCGTTGAGTAGGTGATGGACATCGGAGTGTTCTTGGCAACTCCCAGAGGGTCATCAACAAGAGCTATTGGAGTGCTGACCAACTCACTGACATAGTCCAAATCATCATTTTCTGTTACCCCTTCGCAGGGATTTCCTGCAAGGAATTTCCGCAGGAAATCCTGCAAAGAGCAAGGAGGATGATTAAAATTCTGGGCGCAATTCAAAACAATTTGCAACAAGGTTGCCCGTCAAGCAGAAGGCATAAAGAAGAGATAGCTTCAAATGTCATGTGTTGCCATTTACCTTGAGTAAACTTGTATCAGCCGGATCAAGTTTATTGCCATTTCCATCATCAATCAATTTGGGGCGCACCACCAAAATCTCAGTCACAGTCTTATCTCCCTGCAGAGCCTCTAATTTTGGGTTGATTTCCAAAATCTCAGGTATTTTCCTGCGGAAGCAAAAACAGAGCATGCAGGAGAGCAGCTTATTGATTGTTATGCCTCGTTTTATTTTAAAGGGTGCATGTTGCAAAAGGAGATACTCAAGTTGGTGAAAATATCTTGGCAGATCCCCAAACGCAGGAGAATTGCTGCCAAGTAGATGCACTTCAGCAGCAGCCCCCCAGCGGTATAGCAGGTGCAAAAGTAGAAGGCGACAGAGCAGTCGCATGAGCAGCAGCAACAGTGATTTCAGCAAAAACAGCTGCACAAACTCCGCTGGAAAGTGTAACATGTTGCATAAGGGTGAAATGCAACTGGCCTGTTTCTTAGGTCCACTGAACTGTGAAGGCTACAGTTACGATTTTTGCAGCTCGTAGCATCTAGGTCAGGGAATTTCAGGGGGGTCTGTGACATTTCCAGTCCTACCGAAGAAGCTTTTCAAAATTCCAGTCCCGCCGGAACAACTCTGAAATTCTTTCCAATTTCAGTCTTAAAAAAACGGCCGGGTTTGCGTGTGTTGTATGTTATTGTCCAGTACCTGTCAAACAGCTCATGAAAGCACTTCTGCACATCTAGCCAATCATGCCAACTATTTGCCCTTTTTTAATTACATTTCTGGTGTGGGCTTTCACTTTATTTGTTTGCACTGCATTGGCCATCCCCCTCCTGGAGATTGGGGGCTGCAAGAAACTGTATCATATGCAAATCCTTCATGTTGCAAATTCATTCGAAGCAATTGGCAGCAAAACATACATTAGATGTGCATGTATGCGCATGTTTTCATGTGCGTGGTGTGTGTGTGTGTGTGTGTGTGTGTGTGCTATGCCTGCCTGCGCATGCATGCTTGTTTGCGTGCATGCAAGCTTGCACGCATGCATGTGTATGCGTGCGTACAGATGTGTGCGTGTCCTGCATGTGCGCATGCAATATGCGCTTGTCGGGGTGCATGAAAGCTTGCATGAATGAATGCATGTATGGATATGGATGTGTGTGCGTGATAGGGGGTGGGACCTGGCTCAGGACCTGGTGTGGGCCTGGAAGCCCCTGCAGAGATGAGATGAGGCCTTCAGGGAACACTGACCATCCCATTGCAAGCTGATCGGTACAAAGGGTTAGCAGGGTCTGTGGTGGCAGGGGGGGAGCAGGCTGGGCAGGTCGGAGCCCCTCCCTCTCCTGGGGGGCCTCCCCCTCCTTCCAGTCATGGCTGCTGTCGACCCTGGCTTTGTGTGCTGTGCTGTATGTTTAGAAGATGCACCAGGGACCACTTATTTATTATTTCCGGTCATGCTGGACCGGCTCCATAAAACTACCGGCTTCCCCGCACCAGTTTTGAGACTTGAAGCTAGCTTCAACTTCAAGCGGGCCAACTCCAACCGTGTTCCCGTTTCAGGACACCATCACGAGTCAACCACAACACTGTTGCACAACTAGGAACAAATGGATCTTGCTAATTATCGAATACTGATTATAGGAAAATAATACAAGTAAGACCTTATCACGACATAGTTGATCAAGAATGCAAAATACATCAGCAGGATTGACAGTGATGTTTACTAGTTTTCAGCTTTTGGTTTGGTTGCAGGCATCTCCTTTTATGCTTCAGCTAAGCTGCCCTCGTAGGCAGGTACAGCTATGTAACCCCTTTTCTAGTTTCAGCATTAATCAACATGAACACAATGACAAGAGCTGAGTATTTTTAAGTAATCATCCTCACTACTGCACATTAGGTCTCTTAAATGGGGCAGCAGGGTTAGGTGGTGCAGCAAACAGTACTGCAGGACAAAAAATTACGGTTGACACTTATGAAATGCTAACCAGCCTCCCTTAGCCAGGCTCCTGGAGCAGCAAAAAAGGTCCTTGCTGGGTCCAGGAGGTGAGGCATGAAGCTTGCAAACACATTTAGCTGCAGGACCTGCACCTCTGCCCTGGTGTGTGGACGAGCAAGTTTCCTGTTGCATATTGGATGAGTCCTGCATGCTGATATCTAACGCGATTATTGAAGTTAAGGCTGACAGCCCAAACATGCACCCACCCCTCTGTCGACCCCCTCTGACCAACCGCAGAGGCATCAATTCACCGATGCCAGGATGAGCAAAAAATCCAGTATCAATAAACTTTATAATTACTGCTCCAGGCATTTTTTGCAATGTGCACCTACTGCGCATGCGAAGAAACTGCATATCCATTTTAAAAAATGTTCCATTGTGCATGGTTGAAGATTTGACTGTTTTCAGACACCTGCTTCATGATTTTGGGGAGTCCCCTAGTTCGATCCCAGCAGCCCTCCCCTCCCCGCTTATGCAGCCTTCCCCTCTACAGACTCCTTCAAAGCAAGCAACGATATTTCTTGTGCGCGTGCTTTTGGCCAACAACATGGACAAGATCCTAGATATGTGGAAAGCTGATATAAGCACACTCACCAATTGATAAGCTCGCCATTGAAAATCTTTGCAAGGAGGCAGGTGGTCATGTTTATTGTCTCCCTACAGACAGGAGGAGGTGATGGTCGATACAAATCACGAGCGAAACAAGCCCTCCTCGTGCGCTCAACTGCCCATTTTCTCAGGCAGACTTGAAATCAGCCTTAGTTTCCTTAACAGTCACAAGCACTCACGTGACCCCTGGAATGTTGGCGTAGATGGACATCGTTGAATATGCCACAGGGACGTTGAGAAAACTATCTCCTTGAACCAAGGGAGCGCTGGTAAAGGCTGCCTGTGTGCCTACGTTGAACTCGGCATGGGCCAAATCGTCATTTGGAGCCTCCCTGTATGATGTGTGCACTTGATTGGAGGCCATCCCCTCAACAGCGGACATGAGCTGCAGGGAAACAAGCACAATCAAGGAGGGCAACCACATGCAGTCGGCGATCATGAGCCTCCAAAGAGCACAACATGTTTGCAAGGGATACATTTATTCAGTTGAAATCAACACTACACATCAGTGACAAAGGACTTGGCATGCAACATGTTACATATTGAAGGAACTCCATTCAATTAAACGCTTCACTTGTCAACAGCACTGATGGAGTGGTGAGCGCTCACGCAAGCGCTGAGGCACCCTATATGTAGCTACACAGAGCACTTCATTCTCGAATCCTGTTTTTCAGAAGTGATGAAGGACGACATCATTTGGGGCCTCTTAGGGGCGTGCGTGTGTCTAAGATGCATCAATTGCAGTATGTGGCATGCATGGGAAAGCAGAGGGCGCCCCTCAATGCAGGCCTGCGTCTAAGGGGCATCAGTAGATGGCGTGACATGTGTGGGATTCTGGGCACACACTCCGGATCCTTTGTAATGTTAAGCTGCCCGTCTGGCTGGTGCGAGCAATGCAAGCAACCCATGGGTATACAAGGCAGTCTTGGGTGTGAGTCTGGCTGCAGCCTCCCCATCACTGCCACGAAAGGTCCATCGAGGTACGAAGACGCACACCACAACGCACACAGCTACCCGCACACAGCGGAGCACCCTCCCCCCTCACCTTCCCTCCAAACGCAGAACCCGTGGAAGTGCCTGTGAGGCCAAGCTCGACAGTCTGTGCGCGCGCAACGCCTGCAAGGCATGCCGCGAGGAAGAGGAGCGCCACAGCCCTGGCCCGGCTGCCGGTCATCGCGTAAACGCTAAGGCCGAGCTTGCAGTAATGCTGCCTGACCGAGCAGCTCTCGTGCAAGCACGAGGATTTCCTTCGCAGGCCCTTTTAGGCTCGGAGGGTTCGCTGTCGCTAACTTGCGGCTTGCACTGAAGGCTGCACGTATACCTGAATGTCACCTACGTTACAGTATGTGTCACAGCAAGCTGTTCCGTCTGACTGCTCCACTAAATTGCCAATGAGATGGTGTGGTAAAAGGTTCCTTCCAACCAGATTATTGGTCAGACGTGTAATTCAAGATTCCTTCCGGGGGGACCAACAGAGTCACACGTGGAAGACCTCCAAATTTCACTATTGAAGAACTCGCACCGCTTCCTGTTCAATTGTGCCAAGTCGATTGCTCGCACGGCTCTTTTCACGCATGCCAGCCGGGCTGTGTTCAACTTGGTAACCTGGCTTGATGCGTGGTTCTAACATGTTAAACGGGCGCGCGTCACTGCTCCTGCTGCTGCTGCTGTGCTCGCCGTGGCTGCTGCTTTGCCAGAAGAATGTGGAGCAATACAGCGGGACGAACCTGGAGGCGTATAGTGTGAAAGGCTGCAATTCGAAGCTGGACCCTAACCAGTGCTTCAAGGTGAGTGAGGTTTACCTCGCTACACATGCATGTGCGGCATCGTCGCTGTAACCAGGAAAGTCGCTGGCATTTGAGACCTCAAAGGACTGATGTCCACGGACACCTGTGTCCTTAGACGGGCCTTGCAAGCATGTGAGCTCCTGAACGTTCGTCGTTAGGAGTTCCCCATGCACACTTGTACATGCTTGCTAGCAAGAGTGTGAGTGCATGCATGTGCTGGTAGCCTACTACAGGAGTCTTCACGCAATGTAGCATGCCTGCAAATGTGCAATTGCATGTGCTGAGAAATGCATGCATGCATGCGTGCATGTGCAATCTGCATCAGCGGAATTTGTGGAACACTCCTCCGGAGAAGTGGATCCAGCCATCTCAACTTGGTTCCTGAGAAATGTTTAGGCTTGTAGGGCTGCACTGCCATCTAGATCTATGAGTATGCATTTTCCATTTGATGCAACTTTTGCCCTGCTTGCAAGCAAATGCTTGCTTGCGTGTTGAATACTTATGTGCACACTGTTTGGACAATGAATGCTAGTCAAGATGGGGCCTCATGTAGGATAAGCCAGGAGCAGCGCCTTGTCAAAATTCTACCTGTAGACTGAGACTACATCGTGCTTGAAGAATGAATAATTTTTCATGATATACTGTCATGAATGCAACCAGAATCCGATCAAGGTACTTTGATTGCAGAAACAAATCAGTAACCAGCACACAGCTCCAATGTTCCCCACTGCAAACAAGGCGCTTAAAAAACTACATTTGAGATAGTAGTCAATCATTTTAATAATTTTCAGTTCTCAGAGGTAAATCCTAACAGCTGCATCTGTGAGACGAGCCCTGCTACCTCTGTGTGTGGCCCACAGGTTGGCATTGTATCCTCCATGACTGGCGAGCTCACAGACTGGGACAAGACCGTGCGAGGTATGTGTGGGGCAGGGCATTCAATTGTGGAAAGCGACTTATCTCCTGGGTAGGCCTCTGGTACCCTGGGTATGAGGTATTGCGCAGTGTTGCCTCTTACAAGGGATTACAGGTCTATATACCGCAGCCCAGCTGGGCCTGATCAGACAGGACACTATCAGACAGGACACTGCAGTGTCCTGTCTGATCAGGAGTGCCCCTTGAAGAAAAAATGGCAGCCTTAGGCCTTGCAAGTCTCTCTATACATGTTAACACTTTTAAAATATACCATAGGAACCCTTTGATTTCGCGACCATAGATTTTCGCAAGCTCTGAAAAATAATTTGTTGTTAATTAATAATTCCGTAGTTAACTTTATCGCTTCGCGGGGCCCTCCAAATAGTAGTGTTTACAAGCCGCTGCCAGTAGACAAGGCAGCCAAGCAACAAGGCACCAAGGTAGCACAGCACAGCAGCAGGCTTGGCTCTAAAGAGAGTATCCGGGGGTGAGCGTGCTGGGAGTTTAACATGCACGGACACTTTAAATACAACAGAAGCCCTCTGCAACCTCACAAGCGCCACAGCAAATGTCACAGAAGACCCCGGCAGCACCTCGTGCACTTGTAATTTTATATGACATCCTTTGGAAATTAAAATGAATCATATAAAATAATACTAGCACATCCATGCCGTGAGGCCGGATGCAGCGAGAACAGCTAAGAATCTGCAAGGCCGAAAGAGCAATGTTCATAACATCATCTCAAATGGTCACTTGGCCAAGGAGCATGGACACCCAGGGGACTTGCAAGCAACCAAGAAACAAGGCAGCAAGGTACCTTAGCAGTGGCGGGCTTGGCTCTAAATAGAGTTTCCAGGGGTTCGCGTGCTGGGATTTTCTCAAGGTGTATAGAATGTGTAACTATTACAAAAGCCCTCTGTAACCTCACAAGCGCCACAGCAAATGTAACACTTGACCCCGGTTGCACCTCGTGCACTTATAATTTTATAGAAATACTTTCAATTATCTCAATGAAGCATTGATTATAATGCAAGAGCATCTTCGGTGTGAGCCCGGATGCAGCGAGAGCAGCTAAGGATCATCAAGGCCGAAAGAACAGTATTCATATCATCAGGACGCAGAGTCATACAGCCAATGGGCTTGTGTCCTTAAGGCACATGCACACTTGGTTAAGCATGAACACTTGCTAAGGCACTTGAAGACCCAGAATGCATTTTTCTCTTGGCTACAAAAATTCATCAGCGGCTTGTCACCCTCTTGTTTTACAGACTGTCACTGTTTTCAACGCTATTTGGCCGCAAATCCACAAGGCTAACAAGTCAAGTCCATCAGCAAATCAATCCAGGCCTGCACCCATCTCTACTGTCATTGCTGGACCCCCCTGAGTCCCCCATAAACTTGCTGCCACAATACATAGCATAGCGCTATATAGCGCGATACATTCTTTCAGGTATAGCGAGTTCTAATATTGAGAACGGCCAAAACACCAGCCCGTCCGCAGCACTTCAATTTTCGTCGCATACCATGAAATTGACCTACATTAAAGGCTAACATGCACAAAGGAGAGCCGCTGGGGGAGATGCAGGGCCTGGCAAAGCCCTGGACATTGGAGGCCACAGACACACAAACACACACACGCACGCATACTTGTGTGTATGTCGCGCACACATGCACCCACACACAGGCAGGCAGGCAGGCACACGCAGAAAGGCAGGCAGGCAGCATCACACAGACAGGCAGGAACACACACACACACGCAGAAAGGCAGGCAGGCATGCAGGCAGCCACACACAGGCGGGCACACATAGGCGCGCACACATGCATTAAAACATGCAGGCGCGCATACGCACACGAGCGCGCACACCAGTGCTTCCTTTTTGGTTTTTATTTTTAAAACCCTGATTTTATGACACACCCAAATGTGCCCCTTCCTAAAACCTTCATTTTATAGCTTTTGCCCACAGGCCTCCCGGCTAGAATCTGCTGGGTGTTTTCATATGAGACTTTGCAGGGAACTCCTTTCAAAAGTGATAGCATTGTTTGCATGAAAAGCTGTTCTGTTGCTCCCTTGAGCTGGGAAGGTCAACCCCTACACTGCGAGAAGTATGTTCATGCTTATCTATCCAGTCCATATCGACCACGCTTGCTGGCATCTAGCCATTTCCCAATGGCTGTTGGGTAGGGAAACGACGCAATGCTGAACTCCTTGCTCTCGAAACCCCGCGCGCATGCTGTGAGGTGCTGCTCCTTGAGGCTGTTGCGCTGATGGTTCTTGAAATACTTCATGGCGCTGAACATGCGCTCATCTCCACTGAGCCAGGCACAATCATTAACACCAAGCGTGCCAGCTTCATAAACTCAGGGTACCGCAAATTGGCACCCAAGCAGCAGGCCTCCTGCCAGAACGCTTCAGCCTTGGGCAGTGGCTTGACTGTAGCCTCTTGCTCCTCTTGCTCAGGCTCGGTCTCGGGCTCATCTGACTCACTGCTGCTGCTTGGAGCCACTCAGCAGACACATCAGAGATGTGGCTACCCAGCTGCAAGTGCTTTTACGTGCTTGCAAACAGAGTGTGCAGCTTGGGGTCAGCTGCCTGTCCTGCACGCCGCTCTGCTGTGTACTCAGCACTCTTATCCAAGCGCTGCTGCCCTGCTGCTCTGCCTCTCTGTGCTTGCTGCCATGCTGCTACGCGACCCTTGTGTTTTGCCCTGCTCATACGCGTTAACACATGCTGCCCTACTCTGGAAGTTAGTCTGGCAGAGGATGCACTGTGCTAAGTACTCAATGTCATCTGCTTACGCAAGGGGCAGTTTAGGGGGTCATACCAGGCAGCTTGGAATTTGTTGATGAGGCCATGTGGCTTTTTGGCCTTGTACTCACCATTTGCCCCCTTTTTGTCCTTTCCTGCTGTTCTCGTCACTCATTGAAAAATTTTCATCCAATGGCCTACTGAACTCAAAATTTTGAGGGTGTCGAAGGAATTCTAAGGTGCTTCGACCCACTTTTCAGCAAAGCCCCTCGAGGCCCCGAATTCCCGAGTTTTTAGCTTTCGAAAATGTCAAAATCCCGGATTTTCTAGCGATAGCTAGAATATAGCGCCAAAAAGGAAGCACTGGCACACATACACCCACACACAGGCAGGCACAATCATGCATGCACACATGCATAGACCCACGCACAGGCAGGCAGGCAGCCACACACAGGCAGGCAGGCACACACAGGCAGGCGCGCACACATACACCCTAACACAGGCACAACATATAAACACACACACATACATACACACTAGCTACCATGGGCTGTCTTGTAAAGATAAGGGGAAGGGCCAATGGGGATAGCCTTTGCATAAGGGAGTGGGCAATTAAGGCACACCCACAGTGCAGTAGGTCATTTGGCCTGAGCAGATATAGCGCTATATTATGGTCAGATGACAGCCAGAGCCCAACAGCTTTGCTTTCTGACTTTCGTGTTTTGCGAGGGAGCATTGTGCACAGTGCCCCACCAGCCTGCCGAGTCTGATGCCGAAATTCGATTCGCGAAGAGGACTTTTGGCAAATTACAGCATTTTTATGTAGCGCCATATAGCGCTATCGGTTTGGCTCATTTAGCGCTATACGCCGATCCCTACTCATGAGTTGATCGTAGATTTGCAGCGTGTTTGCATGCCATTTTTCATAAACAAGGACCATTGGGGAAAATACCTGCCAAGTGTTGTTACCTGGGATGGGACCTGGGGCAAGCGTGTGCAGAACTTGCAAAAGGGGACCTGAGTTTGTATCGTCACAGGAGCAGCCTGTGCAACGCTCGAGGGACGCGACCCCAGTCCTCCAAAACTTTTCGTGCAGCATCTTTGCTCGGGCTTGAGATTTCCCTCTTTTCATTATTGAGGCTGCAATTCAATCTCCATATCCTTTATAAGTGCCATGCTGAAACCAAGTGACTCATGTATGGCGTGCCTTGGGTTTATCATATGGATGGTTCAATCCAGGGTAGAAAGAGGGGGGGGGGGGTGAGTGGGAGAGGGGGGAGAGAGAGGGTAGGAACCATTGTGCTCCTGAGGTGCAAAGAAAAATGTATCAGGCAAACATTGGACAATTTTTGTTAAGCAAAGGCAATATTGCAGTATCGATCAAGCTTCGAGGCGAGTCAGACTGGGACGTGAAGCAAACTTGGTACCTGCTTGCAGCAGGCATCTTCAAAGTGTTGTGCAGGCAGAGACAGCATGCTGGTGATTGTTGTCAGCAGGCCTGCTCTTGCTGCAGGCCTGCATAAGCCAAATATCATTGAAACGTGCCAGATTGCATGAGACTTGCAAGCACTGCGCATGCACATGCTGCCACCTGCTTGAGCAATTTGCGCGTTAACTGACTGGCCTCTGCTGCACAGTTAGTCCCCAGTGACATCTTTTAGCTGTTTCAGGCGTCATCAAAATTCAAAGGGTAAACAACTTCAGTGGTGGGAATGCTCGACGGAAGTCCAGGGCCAAAACTCCTGGCAAAAGCAGTGCATGGAGGCCAGCCCATTGCATGGCCAGGGCCATTCGTCCAAATCCTTTGTCAGACAGCATTCACATTTCTCCTACCCAATCTTGTAGGAGCCTGTTTTGGGGGTAGATCCCCTGTATGAACGCCCTCCAATTATGTTTCTTCAGGGCAAATTACCAATTTTACTTACAAAAGCTATGTGCAAGTCGCTGAGGCTGCACCTCTGGTCTTGTTCCAAACTGTCAAAAAAATGCCCTGCATGCTGACATCGAAAGAGACGAGTGGAAATCTTGTGGATGAGTGGAAATTTAAGTGCATGTGACGCCTAAGCTGGCAAAGCATGACCGGTGCCTAAGGGAAAGTTTGAGAGCTTTGGATCAAGGGCTGTCTTGTTAAAGCTGAGCTTCTGAGTTTGCAGTTGTGTAACAGGAGTACAGAATTTTGACCCAATGCGATGGGACTAATGCAACTTGTTTTAAACCTAACGCATGCCTTCCTGGTCAAGTGCTGAACTTGGGTGGAGCCTCCAGTTGATAGACCTAGAATGGTCCATGCTGTGGGGACTCCTGGCCACTATGCAACCTCTTTTTTTTTAATTTTTCCATTGTGTACCCATCCCAGGCGACTTATTTTGTGCTCCATGCACCCACTGCACACCCCTGATGTACAGATGTGGAATCATTGTGCACTGCCAGGAGGGAGGAAAATTTTTTTTCATGGAAGGCGCGTCTACATTTTGGTCTGGACCCACCTGACCCCCCCCCCCCCCCAAAACCCCCCTTCCAGTGCCCCTACCCGGACAACAAGGGTACCAATCTGCTCCTTTTTTGATTCCCCATCCATCTGCATACGCAGCACAATGAAAAGTTGAGTTGCAGCAGAATTATGGGGCAAAAACTGAGCAGCGGACGCCCATGCAAACCTGCCCTTCCAGGCACCCACAACTGGCTTGCAATTTCACAAACTGCTCTACTAACTTCGCCAAGCAATCACACATTGTATGCTGTTATTATCCTGTAAGTTTGGATTGGTTCGCTGCACCTTTGCATTTGCACAGCCCCTGCTGCCCACACCCTTCCGCGCATGGAACTGACTCCCAGCCATGCTTGCAACCCCTCCCTTTTACCCAATTTGCACCAAAAGGGTGCCAATCGACAGGGCTTGAGCTCAGGAACCTGGTGATATGTTCACAATCCTGTAGAACTGGCCCAGAAAAATTCTGGAGGGGGGGTCCCAAAAAGTCACCCCCCCCCCCCGACCTCCTCCGATTGGACCCATATATTTACTGATCGAAAGCTCTCGACCTCAGGATTCCGAATATATAGTTCTTATAAGGATTGACACGTGCCGTCCAAAAGTTACACGAAATCTACCCTCCTGGCACTGCCCAAAAAAATAAGCGCAATGGCCAACAAGCTGTTGGGGGTTCCTTGGAAGTCCTGCCAATCTTGCGCTCAAGCCTCCTTGCTCTTTGCTGACCGGCATTTTGTGTGCACCACCACATGTGATGTGCAGGTTGGCGGGTGTACAAGTTCAAAATAGAGCAGGAATTTCCTGATGGCATTCCTATTGCTGCCAAAGATGGAACGTACCGATTCTCATTTGATCTGGACTGGAGAGACGACGAAAGCAATTTGGACAAGCACAAGGCGGTCGTGGACAATTTACTGGTCAACGAAAAAGTGGACTTCCTAGCAAACGCCCAGCCCAATTTTGCCGAGGAAGAGGCACTGCAGGCCCACCATGCAAATCCGAGAATTATGAACCTCCATGGAGCAACGTCTAACCCAGCTCTGTATGAGCGAGGTAAGATGCTTCCAGGATGATAAGATCGAAGAGTCTGTTCTGAATCCCATCATGAACATTCTTTTATGTGCAGCTGAGCCTAACGTTAACAATCTTGCGATGCGCAGACTTGCCCATGGTCTTTGGTTTGGCACAGCCAATAGATCGCTTTTTTCCAGAATCCCTCAAGCAATTTAAGGACGCTGGCGTGCAGAAGGTAACAGGGCTGGTTTTAAAAATATGGGTCTCGCTTGCCTTGCTTCCAAGTCCTCATGCTGCATTTTCTTGATCGTGAACATCAGAACATCTGATCTCCAAAACTCCCAGCTGTTAAGCTGGTCACATCAACGTTGCATCAAAACTCTTTTGCATTCCAAAACGTCAATCTCCTCTCCACTGTAGGTTGCAGTTGTGTACCGAAGGGATTTGGCAGAGCTGGAAGCTGCTTGCAAGGCAGCTATTGAAGTATTAAAGGCTGAGCTCCTTGTTGTGCAAGATATTCCGTACACAACATCCGACCCAGAGACTTTGATGGGTGAGTACGGAAATGTTGGAACTTCTGCTTGATCAAGGTGGAGCAGCTGGCTGTTATGGCAAATTAAGGGAAATTGTGACCAGAAATTCTGATCTGCGTGCTGCTTCATCAAGACTTCAAAACGGCACTCCTGCATTACTAGGCACTTGAAGCAGTTGTAGTGCATGCACTCCAATCATATAAGCGTGCCTCCATCATGCAAGTGTGTCTGCCTCCATCATGCAAGTGTGTCTGCCTCCATCACTGCATGTCTGCTTCCGTCATTTGCAAGTGCGCCTGCTGTCTTGTGTCTGGTGACTGGCACTGCAAGCTTGACTCTCCAGGCTTTGAAGATGCCAGATGTCATGGCACTTGTTGACACACTCTTGTGCCTGAACCCATCTGAACAGCGTTTGCTGATGTTTCTCATGCAACCCCTGTCAGGTGCATTGTGCAACTCGTAACCTCTTGCCATCCGCTCCTTTGTACCTGAAGGTGTCACAAGGCAGATCAGCCAATCAAGCAACACTGAGGCATTAGTGGGTTGCTCGCTCGCCGCCGAGACGCACCGATTCATCAAAAACATCGACGAGTTGCGGAAGCCGCTGAAGGCTGTGATGTTCACCAATGGACCTCACAACAAGGTGCGTGATTGAGGAGAGTGCCAGCTCGTGGACCTGCCTTGCTTTGGGTTGCAACTGGGCTCTGAATTTTCTGATCATGCCTGGCTGGGATAAGGGATGCACTTGCTTGCTGAAGCTACCTGTCGGTAGGAAGGAGCATCCTTGTGTTCAGGTATTCGGTGATGTGCACCAGCAAACCCACCAGTTGGTATGAACTTGTGATTCTACACAACTATAATTTGCTGAACAGATAGCACTCAGGCCTTGAGCACCACTTCACGCGCCTTGCTTCTTTCTTTTCACCCTTTTGTAAAAGCACGTCTCCTTTGGAAATCGCCCCATGTTGAGCCACCTCTGCTTGATTAAATGCAGACATTCCTTGAGGAGGTCGGCGAGCTTGCCGAAAATGTGCTGCAGCCGGTCTCATGGTATGTGCAAGCTTTCAAAGCTCCAGTGTTCCGTGCGTGCTGTCTGCAGTTATGGTCAAACACCGCATGCTGTGCCTACTTGGCGCACAGAACTGTTGCTCACGTTTTGCTTTGGCATCTAGACGAGCCTCAAAGATGTTGAGTGCCTCATGGGCACACTTGAGTGCATGCCAATGCCTGTACTTCAGCTTCTTTCCTCTTTTCTGTGCATCGCAGGAACATAGACACACCTGTTACAGATTTTCTCATGGTCAACAGCGTTGAGTTTTCTCTTCTGACCAACTTCCTAGTTGGCGTCTTCCCCACACACATTGAAGCAGGTGATGCGGGTGCCTGGTACCTCTCATGGACCGCACAATTCTTGTTTTGGACGACGAAAACAGCTCTGAAGCTTTAGTAACCACACGTGTTTTGGCCTGCGCTTTGCAGGGGCCGCTGCTTGCGCCTATGTCTTGCAGAGAGCACTGCAAACTTCTTTCTCAAATTGTGATCTCAGCAATACGAACGGCGCTGTACGTGCGATCCTGTATGGTGATGGAAATGGCAATCCCCTCATTGATTGTGATGACAACAGGAATGATGGAGTGGCTCGAGTTGTTGAAACCTTGAGTGAAATAAACATCGACACCTTCTTTGGCAAGGTTCTGTTCAGTGAGAAACGACAGAACTTTGCAAGTGAAGTGAAGACCCTCCAGGTGAGAGCAGTCTTGCGCTCCTTGTGCTGCTTCTCCCCTGCCTTCATTGCTTGTAGCTTAGTAGACTGCTTTCTACAGCAAGTCCTGAGTTACTTTCTACACTTTTTTGCAACCATCTTGTGATCAAATCATCTTGCTGGCATGAAAAGAGGGAGCACTCCATTCCTGCCTCTTCTGTTGGTTTGTTCAATATGTGATCATCCATCCAAAAAGTGATCTGACATTGTCGTGCAAGTATAAAAGTGAAGCTCACACTAGAGATATGGGAGATCATTTTACAGGGAGTAACAGTCCTTTCAAAGGTATGATTCAAGGATGTTGGGTCCTGGACGTGTGGAGCAAAATCCTCCCTCAGAAATTGAGAAAACGATGCATTCCTGTGCACGGCAATGAAATTTATGGAGGACTACCCATTCATTCATGGAAACTCCTTTGGCCCCTGAAGCTCTGTGCTGCTTATTCAATGTACCCAAGTGGCCCTCAAGATAAAACTCGACATGCATACACAACATGTCTGCACGGGAATCTGCTTCAGGATCTCTTCTGCTCAGTAAATACAGCAAGCCCAACGATCTGACAAGAGCTTGCAATACTGCAACTTGCAGGTGTTCAGGAAGACTGAAGACTTGCAGCCGTTTTTGGGCCCATCCATTGTCCTTCCTCTCAACCTGGCTCGAAAGCCCATTGTCATGCCCCAACCAAACCGCTACAAAATCACTTGCCCACCTGGCAGCTATCAAAACCCTGATGAATTTGAGCCCTGCATTCCTTGCAAGCCTGGGCTCTTCCAGGTATGGATGTACTTCGTTCGTTGGGCTTCCTTCACCTGTTGCTGTTGTTCTCTCATGTGTGCTGTTGCAGTAGCAGCATGACAACCGTGCTCATATCATTTGAAGCAGCAACACGCTGCAGTGGCATTTCCTCTCATGCTCACAAATTTGTGCTTCCTGCCACAGAGCGAACCGGGAGCACTCTTTTGTTATCGCTGCTTCAAGGTAAGTCCATTCCGTCTCAACAGCAGGCAGCGCCTTCCTTGTGTTGGGATACAATGCTGTTCCTTGTTTGTCGGTTGACAGCTTTCTATTCTCAAGAGTACTCGTTGTGTCCTGGAAGCAAGATGCTCAACCCTTGAGCAATCTGCCTTGGAATTGCCCTTTTGGAAGGTTGCATGCAAGTTTGAACTGCAATGTACGCACGCATGATGTGTACAAGCAGGTGTGATGTGCAAGCATTCGCGTGCTGCAGGTGGTGCACTTGCTGTGAAACACTCATTTGGTCAAAGCATGAGGCATGGAGTCCATAGCTTGCACAGGGTAGCCATTTGTCAATTGTACGAGGCAGGTGTCTGTGCATTGCACAAGAAAGGCAGTATTGCATCATGCATAAGGCAGAGGTGATGATGGACAAGGCAGGTACTGTTGCATGAGGCAGGTATTCATGCGCATGGCAGGCATTGATGCACGAGGCCGGCATTGGTGCATCATGCATGAGGCAGGTATTGACGCGTCTTATAAGGCATTGGTGCATGAGGCAGGTATTGATGTACAAGGCAGGCATAGGTGCATCATGCACAAGGCAGGCACTGACACACTCTGTAAGGCATGCGTTGGCACATTGCACAAGGCAGGCATGAATGCATCATGCATGGGGCAGATTGACACGTTCTATAAGGCATGTGTTGGTGCATTGAACAGGGCAGGCATAGGTACACAAGGCAGGCATCAGTGCATAAGGCAGATACTTGTGCATAAGTTACCATTTTACAAGGCAGGCCAAGTGGCGCAATGCATAAGGGAGGCATCAAAGCCAAGTTGCTGAGCAACGCCACCTCCAACACTGTGGCAGGGCTTTATCTTGAAGGACTAAGGCTTTCATTGCTCTTCCTCCCCTCTCTTTCTGCGTGCAGAACTTCTATGTCAGTGAAGGTGGTGCGGAGCAGTGTAATCGCTGCCCCGTCAATTCTGAGACTGCTGTTCAAGGTGAGGTATTGTTCTGTTCTGAAGTGCACAGTGAATAGCACAGTACCCTGCACTTCACATCAGCAGCTGAATGTGTTTCTCCTTGGTTCTCTTTCATGTGCAGGTGCCTCTGATATAACGCAGTGCTCATGCAAGGAGGGATATTACACAAGAGAACGTGAGTGTCTTGGAGCTTTGGTGCCTCGATCCATGCATGCAAATGATGCATTTCATGAGAGGTGGCGCTGACTGCTTGCCATTTCTAGGATGTGATAATCGTTCGGATTGGACCCTGTTTGTGACCCGGTCTTCTCCTGCGTTCTCTGGTATTAGGTCTTTCTAGCGAGTCAACTGTGCAGTTGCTGGCTTGCACCCCATTGTCCCATGTGGAGTGTCCTTTTTTCTTTCAATTTAGCAGCCTCCTGTCTCCCATTTTCTCCCTCGTAAAACGCTTGCACTCTTTAATGAACGCTGCAGGTAGGGATGGCACGCCCTGCGAACCTTGCCCTGAGCATGCAACTTGTGCTGGTGGCATAGATCCTCCACGCAACCTGCCGGGCTGGTGAGTGGTATTTTGTGCCAGTCAAAGGCGTTAAGCAGTCTCCTGTGGAAAAACAAGCTTGAATGCCAAGGGAGGGGTAAGCCATTGAAGGGGGCGGCCTGGGGCAAACATCCAAAGGGAGGGGAAGTCATAACATTTTAGAAGAGGGGTAAGTCATAAAAGGTGACGGCCTATAGCAAACATCCCTCCTTTCAGACATGGGTTGAGGGTTTTGGGTAATGACCGTCATGGTCCTTTTCATGATGTTCTGTCCAAGAGGTCCTGTGACATTGCATGTGGCCCCCACCTTCCTAGCCACTCAAAAGACCCGGCCCGGCGCCTTTCTCCCTTGTGCTTCAAGGTTTAAGGAAGGAAAGGGGGCAGCGGCAGCGCTGGCTGTAAAGGCTTGTGCAAGGCTGACTTTTAAACTCAAAGCAAAAGATCCAGGTAATCAAACAAGAGTACAGGCCATGTGACCTGTTGCTGACACTTGTGATGGGAGGGGCAAGCTGGCGCAACCCTACCACAAGGCTGCATGCAGCTTTGCACTCAGCTGCCTTGAAGGCACAAAAGCATGCAGACAGCAGCAGCGGTGAGGAGCCAGGGCTTTAGATTTCAAGGAATCAAGGGAAAAAAAGGAAGCAGCATCGCTTGTTGCCCCCGTCTGTAGCCTGCTTGTTAGTGTTGGTCAGTGCTGGTGAGCAGCCTCCCACCTTCCGTTGAGGTGCCTCGTAGCAATACCTTGAGACACCCTGCAGGAACTATGTAGGCAGGATGAAATATTGTCTGAGTGTAGGGAGAAGCTCTTGGCACGTCCCTGCAGCATCTTCCATGCACCTTGGGTGTCCTTATGGTTGAACTTTGTTGACAGATGTTTCTAGCTTCAAGGTCGTTCTTCTGTGGTAACATGTTGAGGTTCTGGTCATCAATTCAGTCCCCAACCTCCAGATCTTTCACCTGGCAGCTTTGAGTTGCCCACTGGTGCGTAAGACGCATTTGGCCATGGTGGATTAAACCCTGACCTTACTTGGAAACCTATCAAAACCTATCTTGCTTGTACAAAAAGCAATGCAACTTTTTTCAGTTCTAAAAAATGAAGAAGATGAAGATATAGACGAAGACGAAGAAAAAGGAGAAAAGGACATTTTCTCACCCCTACTAATTTAAGGTTGTATGCTCGTCAAGCAGAAATCATTGCCATTTAGAACATCATTTGCCTTTCAGGTTGCCAAGGTGCCAAGCCTTCATGCATGCATTCATCCATCCATTCATTCAAGGTACCAAGCCTTCATGCATGCATTCATTCATTCAAGGTGCCGAGCTTTGATGCATTCATTCAAGGTGCCAAGCCTTCACTTATTCACTGGCTGACTTTTGATGTCTGTACAGGCATGCAGAGGTTGACAACCCACACTTCATGTACGATTGCAATCCTGGTTCATTGTGCACTGGAAACTACACATGCGAAGTAGGATACACAGGTGAGCCGCCCCTGGAAGTGCAACAACAGCCATTCTCTGATTGGATCCGGCATTTGACTCAAGCATAGAGGCAAAGAACCTCCGTGTGCCTGCTGATGCGCATGCTTTCTCGTCCTGTTAAATGGCTAAAGCCAACAGAACTGGTCGACGAGGGTTGCTCAGCTGCAAACATCTAACGCTGTGAGCACCTGTCCTTGTGAAGAGAGCTTGAGCTGCAAGCACTAGTTGATACGGTGCTGCGTTGCTACCTTGCCCTGTCAGCCATTTCCTTCACATCTTCCAACCTCTTGTGCACCTGGGTGTTGAGCTGCAAGCACTGAACACTGGTGCTGCATTGCTACCTTAGCTCATCAGCAATATTTTCTCACATGTCTGACCTTCTGCACCTGGGTGTTCAGCTGCAAGCACTTAACACTGGTTGGTGTGGTGCTGCAATGCTACCTTGACTTGTCAGCAATTTTTGTGCTCAAAGTGAGAGCACTGGACACTTGTTGAGGTGCTGCATTGCTACCTTGGCTCGTCAGCAATTTTTCTTCACATGTCTGCCTTTCTGTTCACCCACAGGCGTTTCTAAAGCTGGAAGGACGAGTGCATCAGGGACTAATCATTCATGATCGTTCATGCCAAGTAGCCACATTGAACTGAACTGCGCCTTACAATTCTCCTTGTGTACTTTCATAGGTCGTATGTGCGCGGACTGTGCTGAGGGCTATTTTAGGGCGTTCGACAATTGTTTGGAGTGCATCAGCCCGGGAGGCAACATCATTGCAATGCTCGTAAGTCGTGATTGAGCTGCAATATCATGCCTCATAGGGCCTGCCCTGTCACACATTACGAAAGCCATGATATGCTATAGCACATAATGCACATCATTCCTGTTTTTCCTCTCTCTGCAGTGTATGTACGCCCTTTTTGTCTACCTTGTGGTTGGCCTTTCCAGGGACATGGAAACAATCCACTTGTAAGTCAAGCTTGATCAAGCACACTGGGATAGGACCCACGCTTCTGCAAAGTTGTGAGGTAGAGCAGCTTTTGCTGTCAGCAGTGGTGTGGAGCTTAATTCTTGCAGCCCTTGGTTATATGTTATCAATCATTGCACTGCATAAGGCAATTTGTGAATATTTTGGATTTCACCATCTACTGATAGCAAACAAGCAAGCATCATTGGCACATACACTGGGTGGTGAGATGTGCATTTCCAGGCCGAAGTATGCTTGCTTGTTGTCAGTAAGAGGAGCTGCTTGCATTCCCCCAGACTTTACTCAGGAGGAAAAGGAGCATCATTTCAGGAGGACAGCGCATCTCAGGAACGTTTCAAAAACTGCAAGTTGAAAGCAAGGGAATACTGAAATGATTCTAGCATCAAAAATCCAGGAAAGGAACAAGCCAATGATCTAATTAGGCTAAAACAAAACAACTGGTGGAACCAGAAAATGATGTACAAGAGGATTACAGTTTTGGGTGGAGTCACTAGTCTGGAGCAGGCTTCAACCAAGATATTAATTGATGTGTCGATAAAACCCCAGTGGGTGTGCTGTGGATGGAAGAGAGCTGCCGGTGCGCACTTGATGGGATGGGAACAAACAAGGGCAATCTTGGAACAATCGGCTCTGATTACAAGCTGCTGTAGTTATGATTCTCATCGTTTACAGTGCCTACTTCCTAGTATGTAGTAACCAGATGCCTACTGTCTGTTTAGGCCCTCAGAACTGTCCACCACGTGGTCTCAAGGGCTAAAGCGTCTTCACAAAAACTTTGTACGAGTACAACACCAAGCACACACGCACACACACACACACACACACACACAGACATATGTGCCATGTTTCCTCCCTTTAAACTTACATAATCTTCCCTTCTCTTCCCTTTGCAGGCTCATGAATTTCTGTAAGTGTGTTATTGCATAGGAGTTCAGTAGTCACAACCTTTTCCTCTCAGGCACCGCAACTGAAGTCTACCCTCCTGTTGCAGGCCAAACCTTGTCCATCATTGCTCTTTTCAACATGCAATGGCCTCTGATTATGGAATATATCTTCAACATTGCTGGTAAGGGATTTGATCTGTGGCTGGGGCACTGCACAAGATCCTCTCCATCTTGCATTGCTTCCATACGTAGGCCTTATTTGCCTGGCCAGTGTCATTTACTGCCTGAGATCATGCTTGTCATTCCACATTGTATGCACAAGTCGCCATGCTTCTTCAATGGTGCAGGTATTCTATCGTTTGAGATGGACATTATTCAACCGCAGTGTGCAACTGATAACTGGGGGTGCGTGACCTTGATGTGCTGCTTTGAAGAGACCATCCTTCAATGGAGTGTTGGACATGTATGTTTGTCACCAACATGGCATTGCTTTCCCCTGTTGCAGGTTTGCAGAGAATTTGTACATCCAACTAAGCTACCCCGCTTTTTTCTTTGTCTTTCAAGGTCTCTGGGTTGGGGCCATCTACCTTGCATACAGGTAATTGTTCCACCATTGACCAACAATCAGGCCTGAGCCATAATGGCCATATTGGATAAGTGTGACACACAAGCAACTTCCATCTCCATGCTGTGTGTCGCACAATTGTGTAGTGTATTGCAGCCCTAGAGAGGAGGGCTTTGAACCTTACCATGGCCATTGAGATAAGCGTTTAATTTTTTCATAATGGACAATCGTGGAACATTGAGCGTTTGAGTGTGAAAACTTTTGCGTCCCTGGAATAGATACATGAAAATAATGTAGATAAAAGTGGGGTCCGCCTTGCCTGAAATTTCCATTTAAGTCCAGATCATCAGATAACGTGCTGCAACACATCTGACAAAAGGGATGACCTTCCAGGAAGACTGTGTGGTCAGATTTTCCTACTGATTGCAGACTCTTCTGATTCCTTCAACCTGATAACCAATCTTCACAACTGATGCTTGAATTGTTGAATGGGACAGCCTCAATCAGGACTTCATGCTCCTTAGATGCCAAGCCTTGCAGAAACTGTCTTGTCTTGTACAGGTGTTTGCCACAAAATTAGGCCAGAGGAAAATTCTTGCACTTAACTCCTGTCAATCCACATGCTTGGAATGATGTCAGGCCTTAGACCCTCTGTGTGTGTTGTGTGGGTGTACAAATGTGAGCATGTGGTGCATGTACAGTCTTAGTTGTGTCGACATATAACAAACTGCAAGGTGACTGCAAGCAATTGCTTCTGGAATGCCCGTCTGTTGCCTGGCACCTATAAGCTAATGATCATGCTTCTGGATGCACATGCTCAGGACCAAGATGAAGATGGATGGGAAGACACTGGAGGACTTCTCATCTGCCGACTTTACTGACTCGCTTGCAAGAAGGAGTGCCTCTGGGTCTCAGAAGTCTTTTACGTCTCAGAAAAGTTTTGGGAGTGCAAACATGGAGGTCCTTGAGGTCTCTGGATGGTGGCTCTTCCTTCAGGTGAGCAGCGCCAAGTGTATCTGAATAAAAGGCTTGCAGTTGCCCTCTGAAAGCCTCGCGGCCCTGACATAGGCCCAAGGGTAAGAACACCTAGAGTTTTATTCTGACTGGATGTGTTCATTAACAAGAGGGAATCATGCTTTATGTGCTAGCAGTTGTGCACTTCATGTTGACGGCATTGCCACTTTCATACGTCGGTCACAAAAGACATCCCTTTGGTTTTTTCTACTCAAACAATTGTGTTCTGCAGAATTACTTCCACATCCCATCTTCTCCCCAAGAAATGAATGAGGTCATATTGGAGAAAATGTCCATTCCGTTCATGGCGTTCAATCTTGGATACGTGGTTATCCTGAAATACTGCTTACAAGCTTTCAGTTGCCTTGATTTTGAGGGTGAGTGCCAGCTAAGATAAGTTGCAAAGGCGCTCGCATTTAATCCCTGCATGCTATGTATTACATGTACATGTAAATATTCCATGCACACATGAGCAAATATGAGGTAGCCTGTTCAATCTCCCTTAAAAATTCATTTCGTTTCTAACCTCGCTGCATGAAATAATGGGCAGTTTAGTGGCCTTAAAGAGAATGTTTCCTTTCTTTCTCTTATTTTGCAGGTACATCCTACTTGTACTTTGATCCTGACACAAAGTGCTACACGCCAGAACATTTTGAGATGATGGCCGCAGCTGGAGCAGGCCTTATCCTCTACATTGGAGGGACTTGGATCATGTTCATCTACGTGCTGTATGTTCTGAAGAAAACAAAATCATTTAGTGAGTGACAACTCGCCATAAATGATAATCTAGACTTATGCAATGGATTGCTTATTATGTGAACACCACTTATGCATTTTTCTCCTTTATCATGCAGGCAAGAAGCGACCTTTACTGCTGTTTGGGTGGATGTATGAGCGTTACGAGTCAAAATTTTATTGGTTTGAGCTCTCAGTTCTATTTGAGAAGACCGTCCTTGTCGTGGTTGCAGTATTTATTAAGACCGATCCAATCCTGCAGGTGATGTGCATCTAAAGTTTTCATTGTTCTTTTGCACAATACTTACTGCCTTCTACGATAACGCGTACGAGCCCACCCAAGTTTGTCAATGCAGATCCTCTGCCATGAACCTTTTTTTAGCCTACTGCACCGCTCCTCACATCTCTCTTGGCATCCTTGCGTAGAATGTAGTTGTCTGCTGTGAACCTCAAGGTTCCCTGCTGCATTACTATCATCACAACTATGCTGGATCCTTGATATTTGTTCACAAAATGTTGATTGTGATGGATATAGACAATCCAGCTGGAGTGCTGCAGGCTAGAAAGAATAAGCACACAAAAAGTTGTGTAGGGAGAAAGCCGCTCTCCCCTTTTGCTTGAAGGCTGTCATAAGAGGATTGATTCTTGATCTTTTGCAAGCGATGCATCAAACAAGTAGTTTGCAACGCTATGAGAATCAATGAGGCTCGTCTAGAGAGAATGGCGCAGGAAGAGAGTACTGCAATTGGGTTTATGAGACTGTAGTAATGCAATGGGGACTCATGAGGCTGGAACAGAGAGAGAGAGAGAGAGAGAGAGAGGGGGGGGGGGGGGGGGATACTTGGATGCTTGTTAAATCATGCTGTGTTTAGAAAGAAAGCAAAACTGCAGAAAGAGTTGCCACGTCTACCGACATTTTAACGTGTCACAAGCTGGAGTGACATTTGCCCTGCCAAGAGGATGCAAATGCGCAAGATTGATGGCAGCTGCCCTGTTGCAGGGAAACTGGGTGGTCATTGTGCTGATTGTGACTCTGTTTCCTTATGTGCCTGCAGGTGGTTATCATGCTCATAGTGACTCTTGCAACAATGCTTCTGTCAATCAAGGTAAAGATGGGAATGCTTAACGCCTGCCTGGTTTCATTTGCTCACACCCTGTTGCAAATTGAAAAGATGTTTCTGCACACGTAGTCCATCTGCAAGGACGTCTGCCCCTGATGATTCTACGCCAGTACATACATGCATTAATGTTCTTCAGGTCTCTTCACTCAACAACAGAGCATGCATGTTCTCACTCTGCATTAATGCATATATGTCCTTGTTTCTCTGTTTGCGTGCAGACCTCTGCACCTGTTGATTCTACGACAGCGATGCTCCTAACAGCAACAGAGGGTAAAGGATTTCTGATAGCAGCAATCAACTAGATTCAGTGGTAGCAGCGTTGCATTCATGCTGATGCATGCCTGTTTTTGTGCTTGCGTTGCTGGCATTCAGGCTGCCAATTGTTCATAATGGTACCTGGCCCATTTTCTGTATCATTCGGTCAGCATTGCACTCGTGCTGATGAATGGCTGCCTGTTTTATTTATTTATTTACATTCAAATAAGGCTGCAGGATGGCCTTATTAGTGGTGCTTATCCTAATTTTATTTCCTATGCTTTTTATATAACTGCGTTCATGCAGGCGTCCAGATGGTCATTATGGTGCTCGGCCTCATTTTCTACAACGCTCAAGTCCTGGACAGAACATACACTATTACGACGGTGAGTTTTAAAGACGCGAGCTGGCTGGAGGGATGGGCACCTTCATGTTTATGTGTGATACCTAAAGGAATCTGCTTCCAGCACTTCAGTCAGGACTTGCTCTTAGTCTGACCTGTCACTCTCAACAGTGCTTGGGAAAAGGTTCTTTCAGCTGACAGTCCAGGAGGCCTATTTTCAATCCAATCTCTGTATTTGATCACTTCTCTTGTGCCTCCACAGGTGATTGGGTCTGTGGCCTTGATTGGGTTGCTGGCTGCTTTGACGGTTGTCTTTTTCGTGGAGGTGGGTTTTCACTGCAAGAACATGTGTGAGCTGAGCATGACCTTGTTGAGCTTGTGGTGGTGTGTGTCCACCCCACGAACATCCCCGAGCCAGGCATGACCTTGCAGAGCTCATGACCAGTGGCGAAGGATTCAGATCAGGTCAAATACCCAGGTTGAAATTCACCAAAGTTTACAAGTCAAAGCTCAGCCTCAATGCATCCACAGTGCACTCCTGTGGTTTGCCAACTGCACCACATGTGTGCAAATGTCACTGAGCAAATGTCCTTGGTGGGAGTCAAGCAGGCGCACATCCAGAGACTGGAATGATACGGTGCTTGCAGGTGGCCTTCCACATCGTTATTACGGTGTTGAGGGCACGGCACAAGAATGTGGCATCTAAATGGGGCCAAGATGCTCGGCTCCACACTCACATGTACAGAGTCTTCAAGCCCTGGTTCATGTTCAAGTGGGTACAAGACAGTGGTTCCACACAGGGCTTCAGAGGCACATGGCATGCTCTGAAGTGCCTACAATCGTTTTTATCCAGTTTTGCAGTGACCGTTGTGCTTGACCTGGCATGCAGAAATTTGCGGGGGGAAAACTGGATCGCTAAAGCAGACACTGCCAACATTTGGCCAAAAGCTTGAACAGCTGTATGCAGGGTTATGCTTTAGCAGTTGTACATCTGCTTTCCGCTCCGCTCATTTTCATCTCCACTCAGGTTGCATGCGCACTGGCGCTGTGTGGCTAATGTTTAGAATTGTCATGATCATGGCTAGCACACATATGGAACAGATTAGGTGAACCAGTTGCACTGCACGCATGTTTGTTCTTTTGCCTACCGCCACAGTGGGCTGCAATTTCTGTCTTGTTGAATGCATGCTCTGGAAAATTTGTGAGTCTGCTTCTTACTTCAATCTCCTAGGAAATGTGCACGCGCTCTGGGATTATGTGGATGATTGCTTTAGGTTAATGATGACCGTGGCTGCTACCTTGATTCTTGAATGCATGCAACATGGCAGGTGGACCAACTGCACAGTGATGCATGCACATGCATAGATATGTCCTGCCTAGGCCCTCGATCAGCAACTGTTTCCATTCTGTGCTCACAACCATTGGTGCCTGCTTCCTCCCTTTTTTGCACACAACTGTAGGTGGCTGTCACAAGCTGAGCCGGAGGACTGGTTGTTGTGGCACAGGCTGTGTAAGCTCTTCCATGACAGCGTGCATCCGACTTGCGAGACCAGCTACCTCTCTCATGAAAAAGTGAGTGGGTGGGTGGCAATGAAAGCAAGATCCGCCCAGGCTGTACCTGCTGTGGGTTAAAACAACCAATAGATCCACCAAGGCTATAATGTATAGTAGTAGCATAGTATTGTGATTGCAACAACTATGAGGTCGCTGAAGACTGCTAAATCCGCCCAGGCAATTTAGTGATTGCAACGACCATGAAATCCGCCCAAACTGTACCCAATCACCTTTGATGATGCACAGGCAGGACACTTCTGGGCTTACCTCATCAACAGTTTCCCAGAGATGCTGGATTTCCTTGGTGAGTATTGTACCAATTGCTTCTGTGTTTCCTCATGATTGGCGCAATGCATGCTACATTGCCTGTACAATGTACAATGAATGTGTATGCCAGGTTGTGAATCTCATGTCCTCCTGGTGCCACTCAAAGCACCATGCCCCATGCTGCAGCCTCTGTTGAGGTGGTCCCAATCACTGTGACTCCTAAGCACTGTGGCTCTCAACGACTGTGACCCTCAAGCAATGTATTCCTCAAGCACTATTTGACCTCAATCACCGCGCCCCATGCTGCAGCCTCTGTCGAGGAGGTGGACCGCAATGAGTTCGTGAATGTCATCGACGTCATGTACGAGCACTACTTTGACTCTGCTCAGACCTACAAGTGCCAACTAAACAGCGTGATCACAGACAGGTGAGTTTGTGCTGGAAGATCAACAATGTGCACCTGGTCAAAATGGGCTCCTGTGCTCACTCTCTGTGCATGCTATGGTGGTCCCTCCACTGCTTGCAAGTATCATAAACAAGCTGTCATGTGCTCCGAGTAACAGCTTCTCTTTTGTACACCCTGCTTGGTCTCCCCTGCTTGGAATAGCATAATCCATCCTAATCTTTTAATTGCATCACCCGACCGCCATGAAATATGTCAAATAGAGGCGCGAACATCTGAGATCCATTGTCTGGGGGCATTGCCTCATTGCCTGCAGCTTGAACTACCTTTCACAAACGTTACTAGTCAGATCTTCCGTGCAATTAGTTCACCCACTGCACACCAAAGCATGTCATGTCGGCAATGTTTCATTGTGGTTGGGCTCTTGATGCTCAGAGGTTGGCGCATTGCTGTCGCTGATGAGCTCAGCTTCTTCAGCCACATCCATATAGGAATTTCTCCATACAGTGCCAGAAACGATCAGGCACTGGCCCCCCGAATCCTGCAAGGCAGGTAAATGCAAAGCACCTCAGATGTGCAGGTGGTCTACATACTATTCCTAGCAAGTGTGTGGTGGGCAAGACGGGAACATCAGAAACCTCAGCGTTCATCTTTTGTATTTTTCTGCCTAATTTAATCACTTCCTGCTCCACATTTTGTCGCCAAGAAAAGAGCAAAACAACTTGGGCATTTCCAGTCAGCGATACGTTCCAACATCTGCAAGGATAAGCACACTTACAAACCTCCTTACCCTGTTGCATACAGCTTAAAGAAAAATACACACTTTCTTGTTGACTACTCATGCATGCTTGATTTTGCAACTGGCATGAAATGCTGCAAATAAGCTCGCCCACAGTAAACTTGATGAAGATAATCCTGAGATTTGCATGGCCTGGAGGCTGCAAAGCAGCGTTTCCGAGTAGGTCTGCTGGCAAAATAAAGGTGGAGTTCCGGGGCGCACATGGGTCAAACGCATACATCTGTTTAAGTGCTTCCTTTTTGGTTTTCAAAAACCCTGATTTTATGACACACCCAAATATGCCCATTCCTAAAACCATTTTATAGCTTTTGCCCACATGCCTCCGGCCCGCCGGGAGGCCACAGGCCTCCCGGCTAAAATCTGCTGGGTGTTTTCATATGAGGCTTTGCCGGACACTCCTTTCAAAAGTGATAGCATTGTTTGCATAAAAAGCTGTTCTGTTGCTCCCTTGAGCTGGGAAGGTCAACCCCTATACTGCCATAAGTATGTTCATGCTTATTTATCCAGTCCATAACGACCACGCTTGCTGGCATCTAGCCATTTCCCAATGGCTGTTGGGTAGGGAAACGATGCAATGCTGAACTCCTTGCTCTCGAAACCCCGCGCGCATGCTGTGAGGTGCTGCTCCTTGAGGCTGTTGCGCTGAGGGTTCTTGAGATACTTCATGGCGCTGGACATGCGCTCATCTCCACTGAGCCAGGCACCATCATTAACACCAAGCGTGCCAGCTTCATAAACTCAGGGTACTGCAAATTGGCTCCCAAGCGGCAGGCCTCCTGCCAGAACGCTTCAGCTTTGGGCAGTGGCTTGGCTGTATCCTCTTGCTCAGGCTCGGGCTCAGGCTCGTTTGACTCACTGCTGCTGCTTGGAGCCACTCAGCAGACACATCAGAGATGGGGCTACCCAGCTGCAAGTGCTTTTACGTGCTTGCAAACAGAGTGTGCAGCTTGGGGTCAGCTGCCTGTCCTGCACGCCGCTCTGCTGTGTACTCAGCACTCTTGTCCAAGCGCTGCTACCCTGCTGCTCTGCCTCTCTGTGCTTGCTGCCATGCTGCTACGCGATCCTTGTGTTTTGCCCTGCTCATGCGCGTTAACACATGCTGCCCTACCCTGGAAGCTAGTCTGGCAGAGGATGCACTGTGCTAAGTACTCAATGTCATCTTTGAGCCAATGCTTACGGAAGGGGCAGTTAAGGGGGTCATACCAGGCAGCTTGGAATTTGTTGATGAGGCCATGTGGCTTTTTGGCCTTGTACTCACCATCTGCCCCCTTTTTTGTCCTTTTCCTGCTGTTCTCGTCACCCATTGAAAATTTATTGTCCAATGGCCTACTGAACTCGAAGTTTTGAGGGTGTCGAAGGCATCCTAAGGTGCTTCGACCCACTTTTCACCAAAGCCCCTCGAAGCCCCGAATTCCCGGTTTTTTAGCTTTCATAAATGTCCAAAATCCCGGATTTTCTAGCGATAGCTAGAATATAGCGCCAAAAAGGAAGCACTGATCTGTTTCCACAGCAATTGGGGTTGGCCTGTATCCAGAAATCCTCTGGCTTGTCCATCACCAGCTTAAGAGGTCTGGCTTTGCGCTGACGTGTTTTTGTTTATCATACCTTCTTGCAGATTCCGTGCCGCAATTGGACAGTGGCTCTCGTCTGCAACAGACTCTGAAATGGTGTTTGTCAGGTTAGTGGGCAGTGGCCACCTAGGTATGATTGGCTTCGATAACAAGGCTCCTCAGGCAACCAGAAAAGTATGTCACTGGTATAGGGGTATTTACCCTCTAGCATGGTTGGTTTTACGCTGAAGGGCAAGCTTAAATCAAAGTTTTATTTAAGGAGCTTGCAAGTTAAGCAAGTAGATCTTGGATTAGTTCGAGGTAATCATCACAGAGATTTTGTGATGGGCCGTCCTCGCACTGCCTTGCAGATGGATTGCAAGTGAGACTTAACAGTGGACAACAGGGCTGTATCCATATAAAAGGGTGTTCTTACATGCTTTGTCCATCTAAGATTTATCAAATTAATTGTCACCGATTTGCCTCTCTGCCTTTATGTTTCAAAATCTACAGGAAGGTGATCACGAGAGCTTTTGCCAAGGCTCAAGGCAAAGAAGCGGAGGACAACATTACACGGGCGTTCTCTCGGTCCTCCAAATCTCGGGTGGGTTGTGGGCAAAAGAATCCCTTTGATTGATTAGCAGGACCACAGGAGCACTCATGCTCTCACACATACACACACACTCATGCTTGTTGTATTGATTGCTGCGAGTGACCCCTCTATTCAAGAACACCTCCTTAAACTCGCTCCAGAAGACATGATTGAGCAATCCATGCAAGATCATTAAGGATACAAATGTTGCAGTTCAGGCAAGATCAATTGAAGGATGCAAACAGAGGAGGTCATTGCGCGAAACACCTCCTCAGGCTTGACCCAGTAGATGCCAATAAGATGTCCAGCAGAAAAAAGGATGCAAACGGAAGGCTCTTGCAATGAGGCAAATCCTTCGTCCTGCAACGCATGCTTCAAAACAGGCGCATGATACACCGAGGCCTTGGAACTGTGAGAACGCTTTGGATATCCAGCCATCAATCCTTTTAGCTTTTAAGCCCAAACCTGTATATAAATATATATACCTATATATATATCCAAAACCTTCCTTTGATGTGTCGGTAGATGCATGCCAGCCAGTAGCATCGCAGCAAGCCTTCATGAGTAACACCAAGAATCATTTACGCCAGCCAGTAGCATCCCAGCAAGCTTTCATAAATGATCTATGAAATCATCCATGATAATAAATCACAAGCTGGAGTGACATTTACCCTGCCAAAAGGATGCAAATGCGCAATATTGTTAGCTAGCTTGTAGCGTCCCTGCAAGCCTGCGTCATCAGCAGGATCCTACAGGCCCTGGCTTTGCAAGAATTCTTGCTCGTTGCATGTTGCTATGCTTGCCAGGCCACTGCCCTGCTTCTAGCCTCTGTTGCTCGTTGCTTGTCACGCAGGGCCTCTGCCCTGCATCTAGCTTGTTGCTTGTTGCTTGCTGCAAGGCTTGGAAGGCAGAGGGTGAACACTCATGAGCCAGCTCTTGAACCCTGCCACACACAGCATGCTAAAGAGGAGGTGTAGCAGTCATGAGTGTCGTACCGTAGTCTGTTCCAGGTGGCAATCAGCCCTAGGGACTGTGGGCTTTTGACACTTCCCAAGATAGCCCTTTAATGACTGCTAGCCATTGTTCGAAATTCCCAAGGTAGGCCTTTCATGACCGCTAGTCATTGACCCGCATGCTTTGAGCACCCACTGTTGGTGCCCCCCATGATATAAGCAATGTAAGCACCCACATTGATGTGAGCACCCATTATTGGCACCCCCATGGTGTGAGCAATGTAAGCACCCACATGCTGTGAGGACCCATGCATGGCGTATTTGCAGTCCCGAATGTCAGAGGGCGACCTCACCACCAAAAAGCTGCTTGGTTACAATGAGGATGATGAGGAGGATGGCAAGAGGTTCAGCTTAGCTGGGACAAGCAACGCTGGATCCACCGCTCTTACAGACAGGTTTTTGGCGCTCAACCCGGGCGACCCCTCCCACACCCAATCCAATGCTGGCACACCAAGGGGCAAGTGAGTGGCAGTGGGGAGAGGTTGAAGGCTTTGAAAAGGATTGTTGTTGCTCCCAAGATCGTCAGAAGGAGGCATGCACAGCAAGGAATCCTTACACCCTACACAGCAAAGTCTACTCCTGTGTTTGCAATGACTCATTTGATGCATTGTGTCCCGAGCTTGGAAGGGGCCCAGGGATCCATTCTTGTTCTGCAACTGCATACGCGGCATGTATGTGACAAGTTTATGGAAGGTACTTCAATGTCTGGGCTCGGCACTCATAAGCTGGAAGTGCCCAACGCATGTGACTGCTGCTCCTCCTGGCAGAAAAATGAAATGTACTAGAATGGTTGATGTCTCGGCTCAATATTTTTGAGCTGTAACAAAAGTGCCCGCAAGCATGCGATGGCCGCTCCTCCAAACAAGAAAGTGAAATGCCCTGCCAAGGTAGCCGCCCAACAAAGCCATCCCACATCCAGAACAACATGCATGCACGCATGCACCCTTCCAGTTGCAGACTCCTGGCAATGCTTTTAAACAGTCGCCTTGCTCTGCTCGCTCCCACATGCGGTGCGCTGATCACAGGAAATCCGCCAAAGTGAGCCCCGGTGTGAACTTTGCAGACAGCCACGTGCCGTCGCCCCTTGGCGGGAAGCCTGCTACTGTGTCGCCCTTTGCGGTCGCCCAAGGCGTTAAGGTGGAGCCAGGCAAGGAGAACGGTCACCACAGCGAGCCTGGCAGCTTTGACACCGTCGACAGCAATGGGAATCCTCAAAATGGAGGGAGCGTGCCTGTGGCAGAGGAATCCATGCCAATGCTGAGGGACAAGCCTATGGTGGGTGGCACATGGCATGGTGGTGGAGTGGGTGGCCTACAGCTTGTTATGGTATAGGGTGTGCCTGTGGCAGAGGAATCCATGCCAGTGCTGAGGGTCAAGCCTATGGTGGGTGAAGGCGTGGGACATGCCACTCAAATGAGCGCTTGATTGTGCATGTGCGCGCGCACACACACACAATCAACACACACGTACAAGCGCTGGTGCACTTGCACCTAAACCATATGCGACAGTGCTGCCCATGCTCTAACATTACTTCACTCACTGACATCCTTTTGAACGGAAGTTCCTTAGCTGTGTGTACTTCACTCCTCTGTAGCATCTGCATATGTATATATGGAGCGCTTTCACCCATCCAGCATGTTGCCCTCTCATCTTGGAGCAGCTCCATGATGCCCTGCAACTGCATGTTGTCCTCTGTTTGGTACCTCATGTGCACAACCCCTCACACATTGCCTACCATGTGCTGCGTGTGCATGTTGCCCATGAGCATAGTGCATTGTGCATGTTGCCCATGAGCATAGCGCGGTGAGCATGTTGCCCACGAGCATAATGCGGTGTGCATGTTGCCCACAAGCATAGTGCGGTGTGCACGTTGCCCACGTGTTGTGCGTGCGTGTTGCCTAACTGCAGTCCCCAAGAGGCAGAAGCAGCAACCTGGCAGCCAGCAACTCAGCTGTGCCACAGGAGATTGCCATTGACACGGAGGAGCTGCTGCGCGTCCAGAATAACCACAGTCCTCGCACAAGCGGCCAGCCCCAGCCGCAGGTCCAGCCACCTCGTCTTTCAATGCCCGCCCCAGTAAATACCTCCATACCCCCTGCACCAGAGGCGGCCAGCATCAACCAGAGTGAGCAGCTCGCGTGGAGCTCCAGGGCATCACCAAGCAACCCTGAGAAGGTGTTTGAAAAGCGACCCTCCCCCTTCACCCAAAACGAGCCTCCCGCAGGTGTGTGTGTGTATGTGTGCGCGTGCGTGCGTGCGTGTGGGTGGGTAGGTGGGTGTGGTGAGCCAGAAGCATTGTCTGACAGTAGACCTTTTGTTCATGGTGCACCTCACGCCAAACAGAGCAGTCCTCCAAAAGAAAGCCAGGTAAAAGCGATTCCACACACCGAAGGATTGAATGTATGCGCTTTGGGGCTCAAGTGCAAGGTGATGAGGAAGCATGATTGAAAACTGCTGCCGCGTGCTGCTGAAGGATGAAAAAATGGAAGGGTGCGTGCAATTCTTACGAGCCATGGAGTCCATTGTTTGTAAAAAAAACAGGAGTGGTCCCCAATCGAAGTCCTGAATGCTGTGCGTGACCACAAGAGGGAAAAGCCGTTCAGTAAGGTCTAGCTGGTGTGCAAGAAATGGGGGTTGCTGTTGAACGTAAGCGTAGCCTTGACAGGACACCATTGTTGATTCCTTGCCTACAGCCTCCAGTGGAGGAGCTGATCACAGCTGAGTTCTGTCGGGAGGCTCCTCAGGGCAGTGATTGACACCGCATTGGGTAAGTGGGTGGGGAGGTTGGGTGGGCTGGTGCGCAGGTTCCTCCCTTCAACCGGCAGCACGTGCCAATGCATGCAAGCATGAGCTTGTATGTCCTCAAGTCACGCTGCTCTCGTTTTCCCTGGCTGCCAGCAGTGCATGTCCGGCCTGCGAGTGCCAAGCCTCCTCTCGAGGACCGGCCCAGCACGACTACCGATGCCGTGCGCTCATTTCATGAGCTTGAATGACTCTGCTTCTGAGGGCAGCACGCTTGACACTGTGCGATGCAAGACTTGCCTCGAGTGCTCCGGAAATGTGTCTGTGTGGCAAGCAGTCTCCAGGACAAGTGCATGTGGGAGTAAGGGATTGCAAGAGGCCTTAGACAGCCCGGTATCCTGGCTGAGCAGGCAGGATCAATGAATGATCCTGCCCTGAAAGGCACCTCTCTTGATGCACTTTGCGGTTTACTTGCGGTCTTCAGGCCATGTGTGAGCAGTGCGTGCAGCCTACAAGGCACGTATTTAGTGAAGCATGTGCTTTTCGGTGTTTGTTGTGTGATCTTTGGACAGTTGACAGAAGAAATTGGTTAGTCCTAGAAATCGTTGGACGAGTTTCCCATCTGGCCACATGGTTCAGGTGTTTGCATGCAGCATTGCAATTGGAGTTTTCTTGAGCGATCTCATCAAAGCGCTGCAATTGATTTGACATGATAGAGGGGGACGAATTTGCCCCGTTACTTGATAAATGATTCATCCACTTGGAAGCCAACTAAAGAACATTGCCTACAGAAAGTGCCCTTATGATTTCTTGTCCATTCTTGCACGGGGCAAAACAAAACCAGACCACCAGATCATGCAAGGGATGTTCCGATTGGAAGTTTGCGGATCAACCCGTATTTATGATTGGCATTCTTGGCTTTTTGCGCACAAAAGGTAGCGGTGCTATACCATTCTTGTTGACCATCATCATGTGGGTATTCTGAATGACTTGTTTGTGCCTGAAGAAAAATGCGAGATAATTGTGCTGACATCTTTGTGGAAAATGCAAAAGCAGCGCATCAAGCAGCTGGTACCATGAGGCTTTCTTCAAGCCTCGTGTCAGCACACTGATGGTTAAATGAGGCAGAATACTGTGCAGTGTGGTCCGATGAGGTGGATTGTCGTCAACCTCCGCCACTAGCAAATCTGCAAGGGCTCCATGAGAGAATGCGAGATAATGCTGCTGTGTTGCCTCGATTTTTCAGGCGGGATGTGAGGCTTTCTTTGCCATGTATAACTTCAATGATTTGATGGTTCTGCCCTGTGCTGGGTAAGATAATTATGTTCTGGGCAGGACGTAGGTGGCCATCATGTCTCGTGCTTCTCTTGGAAGGCAAAACTCCCTTGAGTGAGACTCAAGACGATGGCCTCCGAAGATGGTGTTAAAGGGAGGGAAAAGTTGTCCCGGGATTCCTCTTAGGATGCTTACAGGGGTTTTTGAAACCTGCTCAAGTACTCAACTCGTGCATTTATCCAGCCTTTGAGTTGCTGATGGCCGTTCTGCATGAGCTCTCTGTGACACCGGATCACGTGTATCACATGCATCTCACTTGGAGGGACTCACTGTGAGTGAGCTTCAAGACGCTGACTGCTGGGTCTTTCCTTCAATGCGCGCTGGCTGAACTCCAGCGCAAACTCAGACTATTGCCTGCTATTATGGAATCACTGGGTTGGCACTATCAAGGACCACAGGGGTGGCTCTGTATTTGACCCTTTAAGGAAGGCGGGTTGCAAATCCAAGTGCACGTTTGAAGCAAGCAGTGTGCTCATACTGCAGATGCGTGTGTATTTTAGTTTAGTGTGCCTTCATACAGTGTGCAAGTTTATATGTGTGCATAAACAATGTAAGTATTTGTGTATAAGTTGACAGCATGTTGAGCTTGATCTGTATTGCAGGGCTTCCACGTTCCGTGTTTTTGTAAGTGCATAGTGTGCCGTCTTATGAGCCTGTACTATATGTTGTATTACGTGTTGGAGTACCTCAGAGGATTTTTTTCATTCTATAAGTTTTTTTGCTGTTTCGTGGATGCTTGTGAGGTCAGGGCCAACCTTTGAATCTCATGCATCATGGTTTTCAGCCTATCTTGCAGAATTGCTAAAACATGAAGGACTCCAATGTGTAATATCAATGGAATTTGCTCCGGATTCGATCTCTGTGAAACCGGGAGGTGTACCACCCAAATTCACCTGGTTAAGATTACTGCAGGTAAGGTAAGGTTACACTGCTAAATCCGCGTAAAAGGGCTGTTGAGCAAAAATACTGAGGCCTGCAACCAGACCCGGCCAAAAAGATGCTCAACTTACAACTTGGACTGGTAAGGAAAGATAATAAACCATGTTTGTTGTGGTCTGGTGTTTGATGGAAAAGCACAAGGTAGAATTACATGGGGTTGGCCTATTGGTTTGCACAAAGAAGCCATCAGTTAAAACGCATGGCTGCTAGGTCAATGTAAGAAGGTTGCAAGTTACAATGGGGTTTGACCTTCAGCCAGGTAGTTTGACTGCTCGGCCTGCTCAACTGTGCCAACTGCACAAAAAGTATCCATGAGATCGGAATGCAACGAGAAGTCTCATTAGTTTACTTCTGCAAGAAATGAAAAACATCCTTAGAGCTAGCTTGAGAATAGTAGAAAGTGCCTGATTCGTCCAAAAAAATTATAGGATAGGATAGGGTTACATAGCTGTACCTGCCTACAAGGGCAGCTTAGCTGAAGCAAAAGGTGCCTGTAACCAAACCAAAGTTGTGCAAATGTCAACTGAAAGCCTTGAGCTGAGTTCAGAAGTGCCAACTATAAAATCACACACACTGACACTCTACACTAAACAAGCATGCCAAGTCATGCACAAAATGAGTTAATGAGTTACAATGGGGTTTGACCTTCAGCCAGGTAGTTTGGCTGCTCGGTCTGCTTAACTGTTCCAACAGCACAAAAAATATCCATGAGATCGGAAATAAAACAATAAGTCTCATTAGTTTGCTTCTGCAAGAAATGAATAGCATCCTCAGAGCTAGCTTTAGAATAGTAGAAAGTGCCTGAATCGTCCAGAAAATTTCTAGACGAGGGGAAGTCAGAAAATAACTGTGCATAAGCCCTTCGAAGAGAACACACAGAAGCGCAAGAACAAAGGAACACCGCATGCTTTTCATCTTGGAGTCCTTGTTCACATCTATCACAAGCTGATGTGTGCTCCTGCCAAAGTGATGTCTCAACTCTTAAAGTATGAGCATGTAAGCGAAAACGTGCTATGTTTCTTAGCGCGCGCTTGTCCAAATCAAGATGCAAATACCTGGGGACAGAAAAGGGCGCACCATGAACAGACAAGGGTCTCAAAGGAAGTGCCATCCAGTGATGATATTTGGCTAATTTGTTCGTGTGGTCACCATGTTCTGCCAAGGCATCAGCATTCCATACACCTCGCAGCCTTTTTCTCAGATCAACAACAAACTCCCTCATGACTATAGGCTGCCCTGACCGAACACAATGAGTAAACACGTTGCACCTGTCCAAGCCTGTGCAGGCAGCCAAATATTCTGAGGTCCAGCATTTATGGGAAAGGCTGCTCATTTCAACATCTGCTTGCAGTACCTTACTGAGTGTAGTGCTGTTGCTGCGCAGTAAAGCATTGTAAAACCTAACTGCTGCACGAAACCAATAGAACTGTAAAGGTTCATGCCCACACTCGCGCAGTACAGACCAATTAGGAGTGGTGCGCTTTACCCCAAGGATACGCTTCAATAAGCACAGGTGCACAGTTTGCAAAGGACAGTCCATTTCAGCTCCTTCTTTCATAAATCTCGTGCCCCAAATCTGGCATGCATACATGCTAGCAGGGAGAGCATATGCTTTAGTCAGCCAGAGCATGGTATGCGGCCTGTCTGTCAGGCGGTGCTCAGATGCGAATTGCCTAATCCGTCTACAACCAGCTAGGAAAGGGGAACACATGTACTCAGCAGTGGCTTGCGGGTTGCGTTGTTTTGTGAACAGCATGCCTAAATACCTAAAAGAATCTGCACACGCCACACGAGCTCCACCTAACGTGAGAACTGGCACATTATCACCCTTTGAATTAAAGTGCACAATCTCAGACTTGGCAGTATTGATCACCAACCCTTTCCGCTGAGCATACGTATGTAGCCTATCTAACATCAGTTGGAGCTGATCAGGAAGGTTACTAGTGAGGCACAAATCGTCTGCATACAGCATGTGGGTGACTCGAACGTCCCTAGTGCCTGTAATAGCCCCTTGCACATTTTCTGCCAAGCAGTCCACGTCATTGATGTACAAGGAGAACAACAAAGGGGAAAGCGGGCAGCCTTGCTTAACTCCAAAATGGGGGCGCACACGAGCTTGCTTGCAGCCATCCACCAAGATATACTCATCATTAGCATACATGCTTTTAATGACAGCCAACAGGCACGCAGGCATACGAATGCGCTGTAGGTGAGTCCAAAGAGCTTCCCTAGGAATTGTATCGTATGCCTGCTTGAAATCAATAAAAGCTGCATGCAGCCTTGGGGATGCATTTGGGCGCTTGACCTGAGCAGCATGCTGCAAGTGCCGCAAAATGAGAATGGGCTGCAAAGTGTTACGGCCAGGATAGAAACCAAATTGAGTGTCTGGAATCTTGTTTTTATCTTTACACCACCCAGTGACCACCTCCCTAAGAACGTTAGCATACAGCCTGTACAGGGTGCCACTTACTGCGAGCATGCGATAATTCCCTGGGTCCAGCACAGAGCCCTTCTTGTAAAGAGGAGTTATCTTAGCCACTTTCCAACAAGCAGGAATCTCAGCCCTCTCCATCATGGCAGCAAACAGACGTGCAATGCAAGGAGCCAAAACATTCATCCTATCCGTGCCTCTACCATTAACTGCTGGGACCCTCTTTTCAGCGTACTTAATGAAGGGTGCAGCAACAGCATCAAAACCAGGGGATGTCCTAGCATTCAGCTTACGCATGTGCTCGCAAACAATAGGGTACAGGGCAGCTGCATCAGGCGGTTCCATCACATCAGGTTCAGGCATCCACCGAGACTCAGCACCTTAACGGAAAAGGCATGCACAAAAACACCAAAAATCATATGAGAAGAGGGGAAGTCAGAAAATAACTGTGCATAAGTTCTTCGAAGAGAACGCACAGAGGCGCAAGAACAAAGGAACACAGCATGCTTTTCATCTTGGAGTCCTCCTTGGTCACACCTATCACAAGCAGATGTGTGCTCCTGCCAAAGTGATGTCTCAACTCTTAAAGTGTGGGCATGTAAGCGAAAACGTGCTATTTGTCTCAGCGCGCGCTTGCCCAAATCAAGATGCAAATACCTGGGGACAGAAAAGAGCACGCCATGAACAGACAAGGGTCTCAAAGGAAGTGCCATCCAGTGATGATACTTAGCTAATTCGTTCGTGTGTTCACCATGTAAGAAAGAAAGCATCAAAAAGGCATTTCAGAAAGTAACAGCTGTTCGGGCGTAATTGAAGAAGCATCAAAGAGGCATTTCAGAAAGGGTTACAAGGGGGTTGGCCTACAGCCCAAAAATCTGGCTGATCGGCTGCTGGTGAAACATTCTCACTCAGCAGCAATATCCGAAATCAACTCTGATAAAAACTTTGAGAATCTGTACCAGTCTTGATTTAGCATTGATCTCAGGATCAGTTATAATGTGAAAAGCTTGCCAAGAAAAGAATAAAACATGTTATCGGAAGCCAGGCAAAAGGATAGGACAGGGTTAAATAGCTGTACCTGCCTACGAGGGCAGCTTAGCTGGAGCAAGAAGGTGCCTAAAACCAAACCAAACTTATGTATAAATGTCAATTGAGTGTGGAAACAATGTCTTTAGCTGAGCTCAGAAGTGTTAACTACTGAAAGAAATGCGCGCACAGTCACTGCATGAAATGAGCGTGTAAGATTAAGCACAAATTGCCACGTTGTCATGCCACATAGCTGTGGCATGTGATTCGCCAACTTAGTTTGGCCATCTACTCAAGCAACATGAAGATGTGGGTTTTACGTCCAGAGGCTAGGTGACTCTAGCTCAAAGGACGGCTGCTACTCCTTGAGCAGCTCGAATTACACTCTAGCTACTGCTTTTGCGGGCTGGTTTCCTGGCTGGAACCTGACAAACACGATGCATTACCACACTTTGGGCTGCCACACTAGCTAGTCCCCTCCCCTGATGGCCTTAGCCGGACATACTCACAGGGGCGTTCTCTTCAAAAGATGGTAATGAATACAACCAAAATTGATACCGGAAATAGGAAGTCTTCAAGACCGGCTTTGCCAGTCTCACAGCCATCATAAGTATCAGGTCCAACTACCAACCGCCAAACTGAAGGTCTTGACAGCAATCCAGTAACGACACCAACCTCGCGTGACAAGAACGGCACAACTCAAAAAATGGTCCAAGAGGCCATGACAGACATGTTCATGGTATGCTTCGTACTTCAATTCTCAGCATCCACTGTCATAGATGCATGGTAATGTTTCAAGAAAGGTAACCGCAGCAACAGCCTGGATTGTTCACATGTGAGCATGAGCCGGGCAAAAGTATGTAGCGGCTTGAAAAGATCAATGAAAAGATCCTTGTAATTTCTGCGTAGCTCACACACCTCAAAGCAATTGGAATAGAAGAGAGCATGTAACTCGTCATTTGTCTTCATCACATTCACATTTATCACAAACATTTGAACCACCCAATCATTTACAGGATTTGACCTTCAAGCAGTGGGCACGAAGCCTAAACCTACTCACATTCCTCATGACTTCTTGATCCAGATCCTTCAATGAATATGATGGGATACAGAAGGGTGCGTGCGCCAATTAATTCGATGTTTTTCCACACCAATGATGATAAGTCACCGCTCTCCTGTTCACCTCTCGGGGACTTAGGGTGTCCGCTTCCCTCCAAACCTTCTGCTGTCTGTAACTCAAATCCTCTATGAAATCCTGCATGGGAGTCTTAGAAGCACTCAACATTTTCTGTTTAAACATATGTATATCCTCATTGCGCATGCCGCTAAATGCCTTAGACACATGTGCAGACCAACAAGAATCGTACCCATCAGCAAGGTGTCAATCCGCTTTCTGAAAGCTGAGTCAGCACTTGACGTCGTGTCTCACTATTTGAATCAAGCATACTGTTGAAAAAAAAATTGACAGTAGCCCTAAACCAATAAAGCTGCAAAGGCTCTTGGCTACACACTCTCAGTACTGGCCAGTTTGTGGCAGTGCTCTTCACACCTATAAAACGTCTCAAGGAGCATAAGTGCCTTTTCTGCAAGTGGCTTTTGAACACATTGCCTTCTTGCAAATATTCTGTTGTTATCTTGGACCTGGATATATTAACGTTTTTTTAAACCAAGATAACAACAAACTTCCTTTAATTCTTCATGATCTCATATCCGTTTATGAACAGGCTAGCAGTAAAACGTCTTGACTGAGGCCTTTACCCCTTGTAACCCTTGAAATCCAACTATTCCTTCCACAATTTCAGTGCTAGGAATTTCCAATCGAAAAGCAGTCAGGTTCGGAAACTCACCCAGATTCAGCACCCTGTCTTGAGAGCACCTCAGGGGGTGCGTGGTTACTACCTAGAGGCACATTCACATCTCTTGCTGACAATTGAGTACCTCCTGAAGTCCTAGCCATGTGGCACTGTTGGCTGTGCTCGAAAATGGCTGTGCAAATGTTGGCTCTATACCATTAATGGACTGGAATGATGTGTGAGGCCTGCCTATTACGTAACATGGCATGAACCTGAGGGTCCTCCTTAAACAACCTATCCAGAAAAAGAGCACACCGCTGCCTCATATGATAGCACTTTGTTGTACAATTACACCTCTCACTTTCCCGCCTCAAAAAGCACGAGGTAGATTATGCTCAAAGGCTTCAAAGTTGTTGGACCAGATAGAGTAAGGTAAGGTTGGAACAGATTACTGCTCAGACATGCAGACATGCAGACTTTCGCAAGAATTTTAGTGGAAAAGCCGTGACATTACACACCATTCCTCTGGGAGTTGGTGGGACTCCTTATAATTATAATGACCTAAATTAATTCAAAAAGCAGGCCCTGAACACCAACAAGCTAGCAAGCTGCACGGAAACTCCATGCACATTATGTAAAATACGCTTACAAACTCGCTACCACTAGTGGTGGCACATTAGAAATAAGGATACTCCTCACAGCCAAGTTCTGGAGTCAATGCTTCCAGCAACCTCCAGATCCCCACGAGCCCTTTCTGTTCCTAATTTGTGTGGGGACGGCTCTTTTGAGCCAATTTGTCTCCTTTTCCTTAATTGATGTAGAGGGGGTTTCCTTTGCCTACGCAGCTTTTCGTTTCTTTTCTTTCAATGCTCAAAGGCAAACAACTTGAGTAGATTGCAGCCTTCCTGGCTGCGCAAAGGTATAAGAAAAAAGAAGAACTAACTAGGCAGAGGAAACTCTCCCTATATCAGTTAAGGAAAAGGGGACACATTGGCTCAGAAGAGCCTTGAATCCCCTCCACCACGGGTATACTGTCATCAAATTGGCAGCCACCAGGGGCTTCTTGCTTTGTCTATTGGGATCTGGACATCTGTCAAGGCAGGTGTGAAGCAAAAGACGTGAAGCAAGATGGCTTTCTATAAGACGAAACTCATGATCGTTCAAAGCACAAACAAGCTGGCAGAAATAACCCTGTACGCTGCCACATGGGTGGATTCATTTTAATCGATACATGGAATGAATCGAGGTTGAATTTATAAATAATTATGATGCGATCGTGGGTTGAACGATGCGATTGCCCTATTCCTGGACAGCGCGCCACAAAGAAAGCAAGCACTCCTAGGAGCCAGCACTGAAGTACTGTAGCACTGTGCTGATATCCTCCCTGTGCTAGGCCTACGTGCTTGCTTACATGGCAAACTCGGAGCAGCAAGTCCTCGTGACAGACCACTTCTTGAAACCAGGCAGTGAAGTGGAGGTGGATGGGGAGGTACGTCCGTCTTTGCAGGGGGATATAATAATGCTAGGGGTGGTGAGCAGTGCCAGGTTTCCTGTAATCAGTGAGGGAGAGACTCCTGGTCAGAGCTGTCGTCAACGACAGCTCTCTCTCTCTCTCTCTCTCTCTCTCTCTCTCTCTCTCTCTCTCTCTCTCTCTCACACACACACACACACACACACACACACACAAACGCACACATACATACATACAAACACATACATATATACACACATACACACACACACACATACACACACACACACACACACACACACACACACACACACACACACACACACACACACACACACACACACACACACACATACACACACACACACAAGCACGCGCGCGTGAACACATGTACTCTCTTTCATAGATGTAAACAATTTCTGTAAGGACAAGCCGCTCTCACAAGTGTTGCTTTACTCTGACCCAGGCGTATGCTAACACCTGCTCATGCGTGCAAACCTGTGTGCAGGGCGGATGCTACATAAAATGCTTCAGCAGAGCAATTGTGCGAGAGAAAGATGCTGCAGGTGGCATTACTGTCGAGTTCCGCGATGTGAGTTTACTGGTGCAGATGACGGATGAGCGAGCGACACACTCAAGAGTTGATCATTGTAGCAGGACGCATGCACTTGAGTTCTCCTCTCCAATGCTTCTTTACCAGAAGGAGAGCTTCATTGGCATTTTGAAGCACTTGAACATCTGGGTCCCCCCCCACGCACTCACCTCAGGCACCCCCATTTGGGGATGCGTCTTCCTGCTCTGACGCCACAACCACACAGGGCATACCTTCCATGGAGATCTGATGTACAAATGTCTAAGCAGGCTGAAATTAAGGATGCCCCTGGAATAAGGCGAGGAGGTCGTACTGCAGCAGAGCAGGTGCCGTCTCCCTTTGCTTGACTTACATCTGACATCCCTCCCCCTCCGGTGTGCCTCTGCAGTTTGTCACTGAGGAGGAGGAGGAGGAGCCCTTAACTGAGCACATTCATGCCAGCCGCGCACGCGCGAAAGTCCGCCCAGCATTGCCTGCCAGCGCGTCGCCCTCCTTCACAAGCGCCAGCTACAAGGTGTGCTTGTGCCCCCTTGCCTGCTTGTGCCCCTCCTAGCGCACCAGCTGCAAGGTGTGCTTGTGTCCCCTTCCCTGCTTGTGCCTCTGCTCCCCTGTTTGTGTACCTTTTTCGAGCGCCAGCTACAAGGCATGTGTCTGGTTTTATTCTGGTCCAGTTCTGCTTTGAGGTCCCTTTGCACGTGAAGCCCATCCCGGTTCTGTTCCCCCTCTGAATTTCTAGGAGGCGGTCTCGGTGCCGGTGCATGAGCAAGGGAGAATTTACAATGTTCCTGCACCAATTCATATTTTCCAATTGTTTATGTGATCAGGTGATTTCAGCACGGTATACACCCGGCGCACCCGGCTATTGAAGCTCAAGCATGCTGCTGAAGTGTGCAAGAGGTGGACCAAGCATTTTGGACTCGCATGTCTATCTTGGTGTACCATGACTGCGTGAAGCATTTAAACCAACATTATCCTTTGGTACAATGTGTAACACACACACACACAGGTTGGGACACCCGTTGACTTCTGGATGGAGGACATGTGGTGGATGGGGTACGTCATGGAGGTCGTGCCAGAGGGGATCGAGGTGTCACGCAGAGGTGTGTTTATAGGAAATGCTGTTTATATTTAAGTTACAGCAACGCTGTAGACCCTTTACTTTCTGAGAGTCAGTGCGTGCTTGGATGTCACCTCTCTTTCTTTCATGCAATGCACGTCCTGTTGTGTTGACCGACACTGTAGCTGTCTTCGTGCCGTCCATGCGCACCAAGGCCAATGCCATGGCATACTTTCCTTGTGTTGTCCTTGCTGATGCGCCCATATGATTGCCCACAAGCTGTGCTCACAGGGTGCTGGTCTGCGTCAGCTTGTAGGGAACAGCATTTTAGGCAGAGGGGAGCCTTAATTTGTGAAAGGGTTGAAACAAGGTCATCTCAGGTCTCAGGAAAACATGATTGAATGAATGGCACACTTGCTAGGTTCCTGCTTTGTTCCTGCCAGGTTTGTGCCCATAAGCAGCGCTCATGGGGTGCCGGAGTTGCATGGATTAAGGCCAGGTCCCATCCAGACCTCAGGGAATTTTTTGGAGTACATGATTTGAAAAATCACTTCATTCAATTTGGTTGAGGCCAGGTCTTACCCCAAATTTCACGGAAACATTCAGAGTGCATGCTTAATGTTTGGAACATTTTTGCTCCCAATCCGCAGAAAAGCACGCAGCACGCAGCATGCAAATGCGCTTTCTGTTGACGATGAGATTGCAGCACACACACACTTACACACACACACACACTTACACACACACACACACACACACACACACACACACACACACACACACACACACTTGTGCGCCATGCAACCCTGGTCACTGCAGACATGGACACGAACGTGCCCACGGCTGAGCGTATTTTCCCACCCTACTTCAGCACATGGATCTTTGACCACAACCATGTGCGGCTTGGCTATGAGTGGAATCAACTCAAGGGGCCAAGCCAGGTGTGTTGTGGCTGCATAAGGGTGTGTTGCGGCTGCAAGATGTGTTGCAGGTGTGTTGCGCAGGTGTATCGAGGCTTGAGGGGCCAGGCCAGGCGTGTTGTGGCTGCAAGAAGGTGCGTTGCGACTGCAAGGTGTGTTGCAGGTGTGTTGCGCTGGCGTATCGAGGCTTGAAGGGCCAGGCCAGGCGTGTTGTGGCTGCATGAAGGTGTGTTGCAGGTGTGTTGCGCTGGTGTATCGAGGCTTGAGGGGCCAGGCCAGGCGTGTTGTGGCTGCATGAAGGTGTGATGCAGGTGTGTTGCGCTGGTGTATCGAGGCTTGAGGGGCCAGGCCAGGCGTGTTGTGGCTGCAAGAAGGTGCGTCGCGACTGCAAGGTGTGTTGCAGGTGTGATGTGGCTGCAAGGTGTGTTGCAGGCGTGCACCTTGCATCTGAAGCACGGCGCCATTGTAAGCTCCATTACATATCTGCAGTTAACTGCCCCTGAAGATCCTCCAAGCGCCTCATGATCATTTCTCGATGCTGCCCTCGTAGATCCTTCAAGCTTCTCATGATCTTTCCTTTGTACTGCGCTCGAAGATCCCTCAAACGCCTCATGATCTTTCCTCAATGCTGCCCTCGAAGATCCTTCAAACGTCTCATGATCTTTCCTCAATGCTGCCCTCAAAGATCCTTCAAACGCCTCATGATCTTTCCTCAATGCTGCCCTCAAAGATCCTTCAAACGCCTCATGATCTTTCCGCAATGCTGCCCTCGTAGATCCTTTAAGCTCCTCATGATCTTTCCTTGGTACTGCCCTTGAAGATCCTTCAAGCGCCTCATGATCTAACCTCAGCGCTGAGAATGCATTCAGACATGAGAAGAAATGAGAGTGCATCCAGGAAAACGCTCAGAGATGAGGACCAGAGGAAATGAGATCAGGAGAAATTTGGATGCATCCTGTAATAAACTCAAACATTGTGCGGACCAGCCTCTTGGAAAAGACCCTTGGGTGTCATCTTGTTTCTCAATTGCCACAATTGCCTCTGTTCCCTGCTGCTTGATAGGTGTGCCATGCGTGCCATGCTTCAAGTGCCAGCGGCTCTTGAAGCTCCTTTATTCCTTAAACGACTGCCAGTATCGCCCTGTGTGTACTTCCTGCTTGATAGGTACCATGCTTCAAGTGCCAGCGGCGGCCAACCAAACCTCTTTTTCCTCTTTTACGGCTGCCATTCTCGCCCCACGTGTGCCTCCTGCTTGATAGGTGCCATGTGTGCCATGCTTCAGGCGCCGGCGGCTCCCGAAGCTCTTTTCTTTTACGGCTGCCATTATTGTCCTATGTGTACTTCCTGCTTGATAGGTGCCATGCTTCAAGTGCCAGCGGTGGCCCCCCAAACCTCTTCCTTTTCTTTTACGGCTGCCAGTATCGCCCTATGTGTGCTTCCGGCTTGATAGGTGTGCCGTGCCATGCTTCAAGTGCCAGCGGCTGCCCCCCAAAGCTCTTTTCTTACCTTTCACGGCTGCCATTATCGCCCTATGTGTGCTTCCTGCTTGATAGGTGCCATGCTTCAAGCGCCGGCAGCCCCCAAAAGCCCATTTGAAGAGCTTGCTGGGCAATGAGAAGGCTGAGGAGCTGCTGGAGGTGAGACCTGTGTACCACTCTTGTACATGTGTGTGCGCGCGCGCGCGCGCGTGTGTGTGTGTGTGTGTGTGTGTGTGTGTGTGTGTGTGTGTGTAGTCAGAGCAGAGCAGAGCGAAGGGAAGTGCAAGCACAATCACACAGCTTTGAAGGGACACGCACAGGCGACAGAGACAACATACACTTAGAGTAGCAGGAGCTTCCTGGCCTTGTCTCACCAACGCACCCTTAGTGTAGATGACCTTCAAGGATAGGGTGATCTAATCAAAAGATGCATGGCTTAGATCAAATGGGGCTCTGAGATGCTGCAGCATCTAGACTGCTGCTTACTCCAAATGCAGCATTCTTGCACTCCCAGATATGGCCCCACCATTCTTGACTCAAGGGCAAAGTTGAGGCTGTATCTGCTGTTCCATTCTTGTAGTCCAAGACATGGCTGTTCCATCCTTGTATTCCAAGACATCATTCCTGCGCCCCCAGCCATGGCTGCATCGCTCTGGAGACAGTCCCAAGGCATGGCTTTTTCATCCATATTTTTCAAGACGTGGCAGCACCATTCTTGCATTCCAAACATGGCCACCTCTAGGGATCGACGTTGGCCTATAGCGCTATAGAAGACCCTCATATAACGCTGTATGCCAATCTATAGGGAGCAGCATTGGAACAAAGCGCCATTATGTTGCAATGCTTAAACGCTACATAGCGCTAGACGATGTACATCGTTGTATGGCGCTATATGCCGATCCCTAGCCCCATCATTGTACGGGAAGGGCCAGATACCTGTTGACTTTTTAAGGGAGGACTTATGACCCAGCTGGTAAGCTGAGCGCTCAGCTTACCAGCTGGGTCATAAGTCCTCCCTTAAACCAGTTAGCCCTGGCCACAAGAGGTCACTGTATATGGTGCACTAGACTGGCACTAGGGAGGGACCTTCAAGCACAAGCCACCAGAAATCACAAGAATTAAGCAATTTGTACAGTGAAGCCCCACAAGAAAAGTCAGCCTGAAAGCAGTATCCCAGGTGGTGGTAGCATTTTTAACCCTGAACAAACATGCAGCTCCCTTGCGTTCCCGTCTATTTTTAAAGAATGAAAAACGATTATGAAAGATAATTTAGGATTTTTTGGCCCAATTTATTCCCCCAAACCGAAACCTAAGAAGAGAAGGCTTCAGAAACACAGGCAAGCCCCTATTCATGGTGCTAGACCTGATAATGGGTCTGATGGTGGCTTATCTGGTGGAGATGGGGATGTTGATGAGGGTGATGATGAGGGTGCGAGCTCCCCCAATGCCTTGGCTGGTTTCCCCAACCGTGGTGGGTGTTGCGCAGAATGCTTCCACTATCAAGCAGTGCACTTCTAAACGCAATCATTTATTACCAGCAGGGGCAGAGGAAAGCCGGCACGCACGGCCGCACATGTTTAGAGGAGGAGAAGAAGGACATGGTTGGTGAAGCAAGCATTGCTGCATTTTTGCATGAGCTTTGTATGCACATGGTTGCATGATCATTGGAAGCCTGTTTGTAGGTGCCAGTGAAAGCCGGCATGGCAAGGAGGCGGAAGCTAGAGATGTGAACACGCGCAAGAACAAAGAGTATTGGCGCAGCGAGATGTTCCGCTTGCTTCCAGGCTTTGCTGCTCGCCATGACACTGACATTGAAGCCAAGAAAGCTGCCTTGCAGACTCTGGTGGATCAATCTTTTGAGCAGGCGCAGCCGAACGGTGGATGCTGCAGTCAGCCCATGCTCCAGGTGACCAATGTGCACATGAAGCGCAAGAGCACCTGCCACTTGAAGGCTTCGTGACATCAAGTTTCACTCATTAAATGTCATCATGCACGTCTTTTTTGCAGCCAAGTCAGCGTTATGATGCATCGTACGTGTCACTGACATGCTCTTTCAAGTTTGAAGTGAAGGTGAAGAAGTGTGCCTCATGCAACATGACGGTGAGTGCTTAAGAGCAGGACCTTCCAACAGTTTAAGCCCCTTGATTGGACTGTCCAGAATATGTTTGTGCACATACTCACCTAGCTGAAGTGGCAAAGGCTCATGCTAGATTTGATTGATTGATTAGCTAGGCGTGGCTGACCTAGATGTACCCAAATCAACATTCATTAGACCCGAATAGGCCTCTTGTTCTTTCTATTGGGTGCAGGTCATTGCCCAGCCACTCCATTGTGGCTGCTTTGGAAGCACCCCTGAGCATCCCCATGTGTGGTTTGACTTGGCTGTCTTCCCGGCTTATGCAAAGTTGGCTCTTGGAAGCGGGGTTTCTAGCACAGGTAAGATAAGTTTTATGATGCTTTCCCTGTAGCTATTCCTGATTTATACTGCCTCTATTTGCTGATGCAGTGTTTGTGCAGATGCTTAATGAGGTGTCTAATTGGACCGACCAGTATGATGATGGTTGCAACATTGACGCCGAAAGCTTCAGCTTTGCAAATATGATGTACTGCCGCACTTTTGCCAACCTCAATACACTTGAGAGTTGTGGTGTTCCCAATTTGCCCCATGGCCCCCTTCAAAACTGTCAAGTCTGCGCCCACGCATCAGGTATGTGCTTGCACTCTGAATGTAGTTGCACACTCACAAATATTAATGATCATTTCCTTTTCTTAATTCATTCCTTCTTTTGCATTCTGTTGAGCTTTTTTATGTTATGCTTTCAGCGCTTGTGCGCGCACTCATTGCATACTTTTAAGGTGTGTGCCCTGAATACCAATACACAGTGTCAAATTCAGTTTCTAACTTAGGATTCTTGCCTCCATACAGATGATCCTGAGTATTGCGCAACTGGCTCAATGGATGCGGTTCTCAAATGCGGGCGCTTTGCAAATGTTGGGAATGCTGCCAAACACCTGCAGCCTCATGGTAATGAATTTTTTGGCGAGGTTGAAAAGCAGGTCAAAGAAGTGGCAGAGCGTGGCAGGTGAGGGCATGCGCAAATAATGCAGGAGTAGTAAGTACACATTAGGCCGTGTTGTGATGGTTTTGCTCAAGGTGTCCTCAAGCCTTTTTCAATATCAGGCCATTTCATGGTGATTTGCCTGCTCAAGGTGGCCTAAACTTGCTCAAGGCGACATCTGTGCCATGCTATTTTGCTGTGCAGTTTGGGCAGCTTGCCTGCTTTTATGGCAGCTGTTGCTCCCTCTTCCAGCCACCAAGGCGATGTGCTTGTAGATGGGGATGGCGAGCAGTGCAGCACCCGTCTCTCGTGTGCCCGTTCCCAGAGCAGACATGGGGCTCTATATGATAGATTTGGCATCATTGGAACTGTCTGCATTCATGGCATTCCATTGCTCGATTCGTTTTGTGACCTTCGAGGGCCTGAGAATTTTGTTTACTACATGGTAAGTTTGAACGGGTTTTCATGCGTCTGTGTCAGTCCGGGAGCTCGTCATGGCAAGAACGCAATGTGACACACCTCTTATCGTTCCCCACCTGCTCTTCAGTTGATGCTACTATGGATCACCATGTACTGTTCCTCCATGAGCACAGTCTACGTAGACTTTGGCTGCCGCTTGTCAAAATCTTGGGAGCGACTTCTACAGGTACGTCAATGGTTGTCTATTCCAACAGTGTACAACCAGGTTTTCTTCTTGCAAATTTAAATCCATGCCATTTGTTTTTGTGAACTCATAAGTATGTATGAAGTTGCTTTTGCCCCTTCGCAGAGGACTTTTGCAACTAGTAAGTTAACCATTTTGGTAAATTGGATGCATGGTGCATCACACGATTTAGCGTGCCAGATACAAAACTGTGGAAGATTTAGAGGCAAAACCGCATGGAGTGTAGGAGAACAAATTGAGCAGCTGTGGTCCTTGCTCAAGGTATGTCATTTTTCCCATTGCTTTGTGTGTATTCCTGATGGTGCTTTGTGTCTTTTGTGTGCATGTCAATGACCATTTACAAAACATATCCTAATTTTCCACACAAACACACACACACGCAGCCTGCGGCAAAACTTGTGAAGTACATGACGCCTCCCAATAGACGCGACTTCCTTGAGTTTTTGTTGGCTGAAATTACTAGAATGAAAAGAAGAAATATTGTTTCTAGAACAGCTAAACTTTGGAAGAGCATGCTAGAAAAGAAGCAACAGCTGCAAGCTGAATTGAGCAGGCTCACGGCGCAAGCAAATTCCAAAGGTGTGTACACTGTGTTCCTTTCCTCCTTGTTTCTGCCATGCACATTTGACTGCAGGTGCATTAGAGGCACATGCACACCTGTCGTGAAATTATACGTTCCTGTTTGCAGGAATTTCGCTACTGGGGCTACTGATAAGTTCATACATAGAATCACTTTTAAGGTAGATACAAAAAACCAGATGGACAATTTCATGAATTACGTACGTTTTTGGGAAATGAAAGGGGTTTCTCGCAGTAAAAAAGATATTGTGTCATCTGGAGCCAAGTCTATTGGTGAAATTTTAATTAAGGTATGTGTCCGCATTTTGCAAATAGAGCCTTGAATGTTCTTGCATTGCGCATTTTGTGTCTTGAATGTGCTCACCTGCTTTTGGAGTGCAGGGTGCAAAGGCTGGAGATCTATTGGGATTAGAAAATACAGTTGTGGACTTGAAAATTAAACTTGATATTCCTCCCACCACCGGGCATGGGCTTACTGATCAGGATTATTGTTTTCACTTAGCTGAATTGACCAAGTTCCAGGTTTGTAGGTATGTTTGTAGGCTTTACGAAACAGAAGAAAACTTCCTGTGCGCATGGCAATGCTGCCCTCTCATCTCACCTGCAGGTGGCAGGACGAAATTAGTGAGTTGGTCCATGACTTGACTAACTCTCGTGCATCTTACAAAGATGATGCATCGCTGCATGACAATGAATTGCGAAGGAAGAGTGATTCCAGAAAGCACACCCGCCTCGATGTCATTGTGTGTGACATGCGTACTTGGCTGTCTTCTCCACGGCTCGTTGGAAGCGACCATGGATGTTACCCTGTTTCTAGTGAAGAGGTAGGCCGACATGTGTATCCTTGCAATGGCGCACTTGCCTTGTTCCACTTTCATTTAGTTGCCTCTCATTATTTGTCAAAATTATTTTCCAATTAATTGCAATGTAGGTTGCTGCTATGCTTCGAGGGGAACCATCGCCTTGGGAGGCAGGGGGACAACACTCAGGTGATAACAAATGTGTGGGGTACAAGATTTCCATGGGGGAACTGTGCCGGCTAATAGAAAATTCACGTGTATAAAAGGTATGCTTGTTCTTCCGGCAGGACGCAGGAAGGAGGGAAAACACATTCCCTGTTTCCCTCCTTCCTACGGGAAGAGTGACATTAATGACAGAACATCAAAAGGGGCTATCTGAGGCCCAAAATCAGGTGTTTTTTGCATGCTCCCTTGCATAGGTTCTCTGTGGTTGGCAGTTTTCAAGCTTGAGTTCCTTGTAAAGCCTGCTTTTATCTGTCTGTAGCACAAAGGTTTGTGAACTGCCAGTTACGGATACCATACCTACTTAGCCGCAGCGTGAACCATATTATTCACCACCAAACTCCATATCTGACCACCCATTGCACCAAATTGCTTGCTTTTTAGCAGGTTTGGGTAAAATACGTCTGTCAGCAGTGCCTCGCAGGCCCGTCCTGGGCCTCTCGTTTCAAGTTTCGATGCTTCTTTTCAAAAATTCCAGCAAGTTGTGCCCCAGATTCTACTCTGCATTGTTCTCATTGCCCGTGAACCAGTCTTCCCACTGCTGGACTCCTCCTGCCCCATCTCCTCCTCCTCCTCCTCCTCTACAGCCATCCAAGCCTGCCCCAGCTGCTGCAGGTCCTGGGTGTGCTGGAGCAGGCGCAAGTTGCTGTACAGCCACACCAGGAGCCTTCCTTCCTGCGTGCTAGAGCATCTGTGATGGCATCATGATGGCATCAGCTCTTTGTGAGGCTGAAAGGCCTCAAGCAAGCCCCCTGCAAGCTCCCTCAAGGCCCATGGGTAGACTCTTCGACTTGTTCATCATGCTGGCATCATTGATATGGCCTTGGGGTGGAAGAGTGGGTTGCTAGGGGGTGGTTGGTGCCTCCAAGGGGGTCTCTCCCACCCAAGACCCTCACTCCCAAAAATGGCCCTCTAAATACGCGTATGTACGCGACGTACGCGTAATTATGGGTGGTAAATGCGAACGGCTCCCCCCAAACCCGCGTATGACCCAACCCTGCTTTTTAGTATTTTGGGGTCCTTATAACCAAAGAATATCATTGTAAAAAATAAATTTGACTTAAATTACACAATGGCAGGTGTTATGTGGCGATTTCAGCCATCTAAAATAAAATAGTCCCAATCAGGAAGTGGTTGTGAGTGGGCACACTTAGAATGAAAAAAGGAGCATATTTGGGCACACGCTTAGGTCTAAGCCCCCTCTGAAAGAATACCAGAAAATCAAATAAGTTGGAAAGCCCTTCAACATTCCCCTTCCAAAGCTCACAAACACACGTACGTGCACACCTGAAATGCATCAAAAGCACAGCGCTCCACCACGAAATTGCAACTGCCCTTTCAGCATGCGAACACTGGTGGAGGTATGCTTTATGCTGAAAGCCCCTTTAGAAAACAACGGGGGAACTCCTCATCCTTTTTGAGTATTATCTGCCCTTTTTCAAGCATTCACTCACCGTCTGGCTTATGTAATCACTCAGGCGAAGAGATGATGCTCGGACGTAAGCACTTCATGGCCTCAAACGACTTGGATAGGTGTAAAGAGCAGCTTGAGGTGGGTGGTGGTACTACACGATGATGCATGTGCTAGACATGCCGCATGCGCTAAACAAAACTATATCCTGTGTTTTGCTGGCAGGTGCTCGTCGTGGAAAGGCGAAGGCTTCATAGTTATTTTGCTCGCACTCTCCATGAAGTGGATGTGGCTCTCGCTGAGGTTGGAGAGGTTGATTTGCTTGTTCCCGATCGCCTTCTCACTGTCAATCATGGCAAAGTCTTCCGGCTGAGGCAGCACAAAAAGCACCTCCTTAGTCAAGCTGCAGAGGCAGAGGAGAAGTTGAGCCCTTTGTGAATGTAGACATCAGGCTTTTTGTTTGTTATAGACATCCTGATGCTGAAGTGCGTCCGAGGTGCCCAGATGTCGTCCTTATAGTACATGATTTTACCAGATGGAATGCCCAGGTGGCACCCATTACCACCACTGAGTGTTATGTGGCAGGAATTGCCATGGCATTCCAATTTGCAACTAGTGTTTCACAACATTTAATGTGTGCCAATACATCCAAGTATTTGTTTGGACTCCCTTGTGATTTTTGGGATATTTATGCAAGGAGGAACAACAACGGTCACCGTCTATACATAGTTTTTTTCTTTTTATGAGTTTGGAGCTTACAATGAGTTACAATGGGGTTTGACCTTCAGCCAGGTAGCTTGGCTGCTCGGTCTGCTCAACTGTTCCAACTGCACAAAAAAATATCCATGAGATCGGAAATAAAACGATAAGTGTCATTTGTTTGCTTCTGCAAGAAATGAATAGCATCCTCAGAGCTAGCTTGAGAATAGTAGAAAGTGCCTGAGTCGTCCAGAAAAATTCTATAAGACGAGGGGAAGTCAGAAAATAGCTGTGCATAATCCCTTCGAAGAGAGCACACAGAAGCGCAAGAACAAAGGAACACGGCATGCTTTTCGTCTTGGAGTCCTTGTTCACATTTATCACAAGTTGATGTGTGCTCCTGCCAAAGTGATGTCTCAACTCTTAAATTATGAGCATGTAAGCGAAAACGTGCTATGTTTCTTAGCGTGCGCTTGCCCAAATCAAGATGCAAATACCTGGGGACAGAAAAGGGCGCACCATGAACAGACAAGGGTCTCAAAGGAAGTGCCATCCAGTGATGATATTTGGCTAATTTGTTTGTGTGGTCACCATGTTCTGCCAAGGCATCAGCATTCCACACACCTCGCAGCCTTTTTCTCAGATCAACAACAAACTCCCTCATGGCTATAGGCTGCCTTGACCGAACACAATGAGTAAACACGTTGCACCTGTCCAAGCCTGTGCAGGCAGCCAAAAATTCTGAAGCCCAACATTTATGGGAGAGACTGCTCATTTCAACATCTGCTTGCAGTACCTTACTGAGTGTAGTGCTGTTGCTGCGCAGTAAAGCATTGTAAAACCTAACTGCTGCACGAAACCAATAGAACTGTAAAGGTTCATGCCCACACTCACGCAGTACAGACCAATTAGGAGTGGTGCGCTTTACCCCAAGGATACGCTTCAGTAAGCACAGATGCACAGTTTGCAAAGGACAGTCCATTTCAGCTCCTTCTTTCATAAATCTCGTGCCCCAAATCTGGCATGCATACATGCTAGCAGGGAGAGCATATGCTTTAGTCAGCCAGAGCATGGTATGCGGCCTGTCTGTCAGGCGGTGCTCAGATGCGAATTGCCTAATCCGTCTACAACCAGCTAGGAAAGGGGAACACATGTACTCAGCAGTGGCTTGCGGGTTGCGTTGTTTTTTGAACAGCGTTTGGAGCTTAATGAAGTAAGGAAGAAAAGGCTACATAGTTGTATTTGCCGTCAAGGGCAGTTAAGCTTAAGCAAAAAGCCTGTACCCATCCTAGCCAAACAGAGAAGAAAGAAGCAAAACCTATAGAAAGGAAGGAAGGAAGGAAAGAAAGAAGAGCTATATAGTTGTATTTGCCATCAAGTTCAGTTTAGCTGAAGATGCCTTATCCTAACATGGCCAGACTGAGAAGGAAGAAGCCAAACTTATAAAAAGGAAGGAAGGAAAGAAGATAACATAGTTGTAATTGCCATAAAGGGCAGTTTAGCTGAGACAAGAAGCCTTATCCTCACCTGGCCAAACTGAGAAGGAAGAAGCCAAACTTATTAAAAGGAAGGAAGGTAGGAAGGAAGCAAGCAAGTAAGAAAGGAAGGAAAGAAGAATGGCGTAGTTGTTATTGCCAGCAAGGGTAGTTTAGCTGAGACAAGAAGCCTTATCCTCACCTGGCCAAACTGAGAAGGAAGAAGCCAAACTTGTAAAAAGGAAGGAAGGTAGGAAGGAAGGAAGCAAGAAAGGAAGGAAGCAAGAAAGGAAGGAAAGAAGAATGACATAGTTGTAATTGCAATCAAGGGCAGTTTGGTTCAGCAAAAAGCATGTGATCTGACCTAGCCGCACTGGCAAGAAAGAAGCCAGGCTGATAGAAAGCCTAAGAAAAAGGAAGAGCCAGCTCGAGCACAAAGCCTGTGATCAAATTAAGCCAAACTGACAAGAAAGAATACAGACTGAGGGGCAGGAAAGAGAAGCACAAGCCGAAGGTTTGAGGACGCAAGAATAAAGAAAATCATGAATGAAAAATCAGGTAACACTGATCAAGAAAAGTTATGTGTTAGAACAGCATTAAAGGAGAAGCATCTAAGGAGAGTCACTCGTGGAGTTTATGTTGGGGGCCAATAGGCTATCATAGCCTATTTTGTTGGTAAAAAGCCGAAGTGGAGACGCACGGAGAAAGGAACTTTGGGAACATTGAGCAAACACAAAAGACAATTTAGCTCCCATAATCAATAATAAGGCCGTATGCCTCCTCCAACAAAAGGGAGAGGTTATTGGAAGCACCCGGCTCCATACCCTGGCTGCGAGAAGTATTATTGTCTTCAATAGCACGCCTGGTGGTAACAAGCTTGTTAGCCTTTCCTTAATCTTTCCTTAACCTTTCCTTAATGCACGCGGCCGGGCTTGGCAAGCGTAGTCTTTCTTTCTTTATATATTTCTTACAAGCTTGTTGGCATACATGACAGAATGGGCATGAAGTTTGCAAGCAACTTTATTGGCGCGTTAATGGTTAAGTCCCAAATGTTTAAAATGGTTAAGGATGTGCTCAGTGAAGCAGGTCCTACCAACACCCAAAAGGATGGTGTGGAGAGTCACAACTTAAGCATTAATGAGCTTGCAGAGGTCTGCAAGCTGCAGTTGTGCCGCCTCCAACTGCTGTCCAGGCCTCGTGTCTTCACAGTACTTAATTTCAATCAAGTGCACATGCCGCTGGTTCACATTGTGTTGGTGGGATTGCCTCACGCGGTTGGCTGTTGTTGTCCTCAACGTGGGGTTGTGTCTGCTGCGTAACGCATGATGGTGTGAGCAGGAGGTAGTAGGAGAAGAAGCTTTGCTTTATAGAGAGTAATCAGTATAGCATCAGGATGGCTGGAGGTGAGTCTAGATCTCGTAGAAAATTTTCTTGGAAAGAGGTAGGGGGTATAATTCTGCTTGATGCATGTTCAGGGCTTTGAAGGTTGTGCTGGGCCAACCTATCACCACTCCCTATGTCCATGTTAACCAAACCTGCTCCCCAGGGGCTTCTGCTAAGAGCTTTGATTATCATTATTCAGCAGCATTGTGGCGTTCAGTCTTCATGCTGGAGATGATATGATTTTAAAATAGCAAATAATCAAACGGGTTGTCTTAACGGGCTGCAAGCCCATTCCCTTCCTATACTCACTCAATGAGACGTTCTTTTGAGCGTCCGTCCTCTTCTTGACCTATCAGGAGTAGTGGATGCACACCAACAGGCAACATGTTGGCCTTAGCCTCTGTGTCAAAGCCCTCAGCGAAGGCAGATATGGCTCATCCCTTATTGGTATGGATGCCTGCCGAAACGAGAGACTCCTTGAGCAGGGTATAGAAGTTCCTGAAAACATATCGCAAGCTCTCCCTAACTATTTTTTCCCTAATGGTACTGGCTCCTCTGCCCGGAACCAAAGCTGCCCATATTGATCCTTCTATAATCCTTCCTCAAGACAGGGACACTCATCTTGTTGAATTTAAATTCTGCCTTGAGATTGACCGTCTCTCCACTCTGGAAGTTGCAACTGCCCAGCATGCCAACACTTTAACAAGGCTCAAAACCCGCAGCTCGAGAAACCCTAACATCCTGCCCTCTTCCTCGTTGTTGGACCTGTCCTCTTTCTCTGTCTGCCGTGCTTTTTTCAGTATAAACTTTGTGGTGGGGAGGTCATACGGTCTGCGCACCAATGTGGCCCCCTTTCCTTAACTGATGTGGGGAGTGTTTCATTGCCTACGTATTTTTCTTTTTCTTTTCTTTCTTCCTAACAGGAACAAAAAGGTGATTTTGCATCATAGTTGGTGTGGCAAACACATTTACACCAACTACACCATTAAACCTGTTATCAACTTGGGTTTGACCAGGCAAAAGGCTAAATCATTTGCATCAAAATTGAGTTGCCATGTAGATTTACAACTAATAGTAACACCAGACATGCAAGCACAGAATTATACTCCAGCAAGTTGGCCCACGCCATGGGACCTACAACACGACTGTCAGAAAGGCCCCTCTACCACATATTATTACCAGTGCCTGCTCCCCCTCCTTGACAAACTGGACTTTTATATCCTTCTGTATAAAATATAGCACAGGTACTCTACTATTGTGCAAGGCAACCTCAACAATTATGGAGTCCACTACAAGGAATGTACCAACATGGCGTGGAGTGCGAGTCTTGGAGCGCACGCATGACCGTTCAAGACTACGAGACAATTTTATAGAGCTCCCTAATTGTACCCTTAGCAGCTTTGGCTGGGCATGCTTTCAAAGAGTTGTAAAGCCTCAAACACTCTGCTTTATCAGCGGGCTGAGATGCTATGGCTCGTTCAGCATCCTTCAAGAGGTCTTGCCATTCCGCTTTCTTCTGCTTTTTGTGGCGCTGCAGCCAAAGGACAGCAAAGCATCGTGCTTGTCAGTACGTGCCTAATACTGCCTAAGAAAACAAACTCTCATCATGCTACGACCCGCAGTGGCAGTTGGTGAGGTGACTAGGAATAGAGTATAGCGGCTAAACAGTTAGGGATTTGATACTGTTCTGGGAGTCGAACCCAGCCTACGACCCGGTCACCGCTTTATACTCCAGATGATGGTCGGATCTATAACCTCACACTAATGTCATCCACACATAATTATCAAAGGTGTAATCCGTACGCAGCACATCAGCTTGCATGGTCTATAGTGCAAAACATCAATGCATCCCATAACACTGCCTGGAATGTACATTCCATTGTACAAGAAATTTTGAAAGCGATGCTGACCATACCTTGTTTGGGCGGTGCTCTGCATCTTCTTCCTCCCACTCTTCAAAGTCATCGTCACTGAGGGCGCCATCTTGCTCACTAAGGGCGCTAGAGCTGCCCTCACTATCCCCAATTACCCTCTTCCCCATATACCCCTCCCCCATTTCCTCTGACGTGCTTCCCCCTTGATCCCCTCCACCGTCCAAGGCCTTGTAGTTGGGCACTGAACGGTTCCTACCAGCTATAGGGCGTTGAGCCTCTCTGTCTTGTTTGCCAGGTCTCTCTAAAGCAATGCGCAACTTTGCTTTAGCAACCTCCAAGGCATGATCTGCTGTCGTAAGTTCCTTGCCTCTCCGTCCCCTTGTCTGCCCTTGCCGTTTCTCGGCTTGTCGCTGCTGTGCTTGCTTCTTGGCTGCCTCTGCTTCTTGGACGCGTTTGTGCAGGTCCTCCAAAGTCAAAGCTGCACACCACAAGAATCCACAAAACACATCAATATTTGCTTAATATATAGAATCTGCTCTGGAATTTTGCCTAAGCATGCATACTAAAACGCAAATGTACATGGAACATTATTGCAGCTTAGCCACACCTCTTTGTTGTCCACGATTTTAAGTGCAAGACGTTAACCTACCAGGAGAGGGACTCCTGTCTTGGCTAGCTCCGTGTGCAGCAGAAGTTGATGGACGGCAGCCTGCGGCGTGTTGGTTTGGGATAAACACAAGTGTCCCATGTACTACTGAATTGTAAAGCTTCGCGTCAGCAGCCCATCTAGAATAAAGGCAAAACGCAGGTAGACAACTCTTTCGTAGCCAATCCATGCTTCAGAGATGGAGGCACTTTCTAGCATGCCTTCCCACTGCCTTCTCTGCCGCATACAGAAGGCACGCACAAGGCTTGTAGTCATATTCAAGATTTCTAGGTCAGGAGGCAAAACAGTGCACAATGGCAAATGGTTCCATTGAACGTGAGTGTTACAAGCACTAGTATGGAGCTCTACCTGATCGAGGGACAGATGAGCTACGCTGATGGTCACCTCTATGTGCAACGGAGGTGGAGGGATGATGGCCTGCTGCGCGTTGGACTGAATGAACACGCCAAAGAAACGTGTTGTTGCTTAAATAAAGGAAGCATACATGGAATTCTAGGCCAGAAGGTAATGCAACGCATAATGACTAGTGATGTTACTGCGCACTTGTCCTACAAGCATCAATTCAGGCACGAATGAGGTACGATGATGGCCGTGTGCAGCAACAGAGGTGGTTGGATCGTCCCCAGCATGCCGGTTTGGATCAGCACAAAAACAATGTGTACCAAGTCAGAATGAACTGCTGAGTTGAGTGTTTCACACACTGAAAAACGTGTGCGGTCATCAGCTTAAAATCTCTTTGCACGACTTGCTCAATCTTTCTAGCTTGCCTTGTATCCCTCTCTATTCTCATTCTTCTCCTATCCTTTTTCTTTTCCGCTTTTTATCGTTTTGCTTTATTATACTGATTAGACAAAGTAAACGTACCCGTCAATACAGCATCATCTGGGAGATCTATCTGAGCTACAAAAGCTTGAAGTGCTGCTTGAACAGCCGGCGCCTCCATCGACGTGCTTGCAGCCGTAAGGAGAGCTTGTGCTGTATTTTCTCCTCCTGGAATCAAAAGCAAGTGGTTTGAGAAAGCATTCTTATCACATGCATAAATGGATGATGGAGTTGCACACTTCTCTGCAAATAGAGAGTGCCTTTAAAATCCCTATCAATCTTTACTTCCTTCCTTCCTTCCTGCCTGCCGACCTGTTTGAAGCCTTTTACTTTAAATGCAATTCGCGACGCACCTGCTGCACTAAACTTTTGAAGTGCACTAATCCAAGCTTCTCCTTCCTCATCATCAACAGCCTCTGACTTGACAACACATTTAGCCACATCAATCATGCGAGATAAGGACCCTGATACAGAGTTCAGTACAGTGATTAAATAAGTAGAATTGTTACGTGCAAAAAATCCTCAAGCCCAAATTGAAATGTGTGGTACAAAATGGGCAGGCACTTGCCACAGCGAGACAGCGCAAGTTTGACTCATCCGCACCTTGAGCTTGCTCTGCTTGGCGAACTGCAGCTGAGGAATTTAGAAAGCCACCTGTAATACGTGGTACAAGCTTCAAAGTTAGTTTTCCTGTCGAGTTAGGTACAACAAGGCTATGTAGAGGCAGCTGACATGCACTCATTTGCTGCAACCTCCTTTGTGCTACTTCTTTCCTCAATATTATTGAAACACCACTAACCTAGAAATCCAGTAAATTGCCTGGGACGCTGAGTTGGAGGATTTGGGGCACGGTCACCTGAAGTACGTCCTGCACAAGTGACATAAAAGGGTATTTGCTTACTCTCAAAGCTATAATCTGCAAGCATTTAAAGAATGATTGTAAATATTCACAACAAGCACTTGCCGACTCCAACACACACCTTGAGACTGAGTGTGAACCTCAGCGCATGGTCCTCCAGTAGGGGGCTGCCTACCTCCTGTAATAAAGTAAGAATGGGCAAGCAAACGTTGCTCAATGCGTTAGTTCTAGGCCCACCTAGATGCGCGTGCCTCCTGCTAGAACCAGGGTTGATTTGAAATGCCGGACACACCCAGAATTGGCAGTTCTCAATGTGCCCACCATTTTTACTGCCCCCTAATAACCCAAAATATAAAAGCTCGGCCCATTTCACGCATCTGCAAAAATCACCCTCCCTCTACTCCTTTCCTTCTAGGCCCACCTAGATGCGCATGCCTCCTGCTAGAACCAGGGTTGATTTGAAATGCTGGACACACCCAGAATTGGCAGTTCTCAAAGTGCCCACCATTTTTACTGCCCCCTAATAACCCAAAATATAAAAGCTCGGCCCATTTCACGCATCTGCAAAAATCACCCTCCCTCTACTCCTTTCCTTCTAGGCCCACCTAGATGCGCATGCCTCCTGCTAGAACCAGGGTTGATTTGAAATGCTGGACACACCCAGAATTGGCAGTTCTCAATGTGCCCACCATTTTTACTGCCCCCTAATAACCCAAAATATAAAAGCTCGGCCCATTTCACGCATCTGCAAAAATCACCCTCCCCCTACTCCTTTCCTTCTAGGCCCACCTAGATGCGCATGCCTCCTGCTAGAACCAGGGTTGATTTGAAATGCTGGACACACCCAGAATTGGCAGTTCTCAATGTGCCCACCATTTTTACTGCCCCCTAATAACCCAAAATATAAAAGCTCGGCCCATTTCACGCATCTGCAAAAATCACCCTCCCTCTACTCCTTTCCTTCTAGGCCCACCTAGATGCGCATGCCTCCTGCTAGAACCAGGGTTGATTTGAAATGCTGGACACACCCAGAATTGGCAGTTCTCAATGTGCCCACCATTTTAACTGCCCCCTAATAACCCAAAATACAAAAGCTCGGCCCATTTCACGCATCTGCAAAAATCACCCTCCCCCTACTCCTTTCCTTCTAGGCCCACCTAGATGCGCATGCCTCCTGCTAGAACCAGGGTTGATTTGAAATGCTGGACACACCCAGAATTGGCAGTTCTCAATGTGCCCACCATTTTAACTGCCCCCTAATAATCCAATATACAAAAGCTCGGCCCATTTCACGCAACTGCAAAAATCACCCTCCCCCTACCCCTTTCCTTCTAGGCCCACCTAGATGCGCATGCCTCCTGCTAGAACCAGGGTTGATTTGAAATGCCGGACACACCCAGAATTGGCAGTTCTCAATGTGCCCACCATTTTTACTGCCCCCTAATAACCCAAAATATAAAAGCTCGGCCCATTTCACGCATCTGCAAAAATCACCCTCCCTCTACTCCTTTCCTTCTAGGCCCACCTAGATGCGCATGCCTCCTGCTAGAACCAGGGTTGATTTGAAATGCTGGACACACCCAGAATTGGCAGTTCTCAATGTGCCCACCATTTTAACTGCCCCCTAATAATCCAATATACAAAAGCTCGGCCCATTTCACGCATCTGCAAAAATCACCCTCCCCCTACTCCTTTCCTTCTAGGCCCACCTAGATGCGCATGCCTCCTGCTAGAACCAGGGTTGATTTGAAATGCTGGAAACACCCAGAATTGGCAGTTCTCAATGTGCCCACCATTTTTACTGCCCCCTAATAACCCAAAATATAAAAGCTCGGCCCATTTCACGCATCTGCAAAAATCACCCTCCCTCTACTCCTTTCCTTCTAGGCCCACCTAGATGCGCATGCCTCCTGCTAGAACCAGGGTTGATTTGAAATGCCGGACACACCCAGAATTGGCAGTTCTCAATGTGCCCACCATTTTTACTGCCCCCTAATAACCCAAAATATAAAAGCTCGGCCCATTTCACGCATCTGCAAAAATCACCCTCCCCCTACTCCTTTCCTTCTAGGCCCACCTAGATGTGCATGCCTCCTGCTAGAACCAGGGTTGATTTGAAATGCTGGACACACCCAGAATTGGCAGTTCTCAATGTGCCCACCATTTTTACTTCCCCCTAATAACCCAAAATATAAAAGCTCGGCCCATTTCACGCATCTGCAAAAATCACCCTCCCCCTACTCCTTTCCTTCTAGGCCCACCTAGATGCGCATGCCTCCTGCTAGAACCAGGGTTGATTTGAAATGCTGGAAACACCCAGAATTGGCAGTTCTCAATGTGCCCACCATTTTTACTGCCCCCTAATAACCCAAAATATAAAAGCTCGGCCCATTTCACGCATCTGCAAAAATCACCCTCCCTCTACTCCTTTCCTTCTAGGCCCACCTAGATGCGCATGCCTCCTGCTAGAACCAGGGTTGATTTGAAATGCCGGACACACCCAGAATTGGCAGTTCTCAATGTGCCCACCATTTTTACTGCCCCCTAATAACCCAAAATATAAAAGCTCGGCCCATTTCACGCATCTGCAAAAATCACCCTCCCCCTACTCCTTTCCTTCTAGGCCCACCTAGATGTGCATGCCTCCTGCTAGAACCAGGGTTGATTTGAAATGCTGGACACACCCAGAATTGGCAGTTCTCAATGTGCCCACCATTTTTACTTCCCCCTAATAACCCAATATACAAAAGCTCGGCCCATTTCACGCATCTGCAAAAATCACCCTCCCCCACCACCTCCATGGGGCCTTCTAAGCCCACCTTAATGCCCATCCTTTGGTGCGTGTTGGTGCTTAGGCACAGCTTGGGATCAGATATTCCCTTGTGTCCGTATTCCATTTTTTGCAAATCATTGATATCTGAACTTTCTTACCTTCATGTGAGCCTGCAGCACGGAGGCCTCTCCGATATCCATCTTCCATGGCGGCTGATAAGGCTGCTGCATATCCCTGTGTTGTTACCTTCTGTAATACTTCTGCACTGACTGGATGGGCTTGCTGCCTGCTCTGGTCACCCATCACTTTAGTGAACCTCTCCACTTGCTGCACTACCTCCTTGTTTACCACTCCAAATCCAATGGGTGCTCCATTTGAAAGCGGGAAATTGACGACCGACACATCTGATCCATGCGCATCATGCTTGCCCTGGTACATGCCTTTGCAGGCATCTCTCATGGTGGAGGCCAGCTGCTCTTGAGTCACTCCTTCCTTTGCCTGGCCCTTCTCCAACACTGCAGTGGCCATCTCCTCGAAATTGGGGAACCCTTCATGAGTTAGGCACATGGCGAAGGACACAAAAAATTGGTGCTCTATATATATCATCTTGAGGATTCATTTACTGCACTTCTCCTTCATGTGCTTTCAAATGCAAGAGCTCAACAAACATACTGACAAGTAGTCACATACTGACACCAGTAGTCAGTAAGAACAAGCATGTGGAATTCCTTTTGCCTGGAAGTTACATTTGCAAGCTAAGCTTTGCACACACAATGCAAGCGTGAAAACATGCACGCGTACTGGTAAGCTCATCGACGGTTCTTGCGAAGGTGCTTCTGTTAAGGAGACGCTTGATGATGTCCACAGGGCCCACTGCAGTGTGCCTTGGAATGAGGCGCCAATGGTCACCTAAGTGCATGATGTGCACCTTGCCCCTAGCTTGGCCTTGCAGGATGAGCAACCCATCTACGTATGGGTGATTAGCCACTAACTTTAGGCACTTCTGTATGGTTCCATTGATCTGCCTAGATACACCTTGCTTGTTGTACTCAGCAGGTGCAGGAGGTGAAGGACCCTCATGCTCAGCATCAGAAGAAGAAGACATTGGGACAAATTAAATTAATTCATTTAACTTAATTTGTCGTGGTCTGGTAAAAGGAGAGAAGTACCATTTGGCGAGGTGGTGGGCTTTCGGGGTTGCCAACCGAGTTCTTAAGCTGAATTTTCTTGTGGGGTTGTACTATACAATGTGCTTAATTCTTGCGATTTCTGGTGGCTTGTGCTTGAAGGTCCCTCCCTAGTGCCAGTCTAGTGCACCATATACAGTGACCTCTTGTGGCCAGGGCTAACTGCTTAAACAGTCAACATGGCTGCCTCATTCTTGCACCCCTTCCTTGTAGATGCATCTTTTTTGAGGCACGGCCCATAACATGGCTGCCTCATTCTTGCACCCTTTCCTTGTAGATGCATCTTTTTTTAGGCATGGCCCATAACATGCCTGCCTCATTCTTGCACCCCTTCCTTGTAGATGCATCTTTTTTTAGGCACGGCCCATAACATGGCTGCCTCATTCTTGCACCCCTTCCTTGTAGATGCATCTTTTTTTAGGCACGGCTTATAACATGGCTGCCTCATTCTTGCACCCCTTCCTTGTAGATGCATCTTTTTTTAGGCATGGCCCATAACATGGCTGCCTCATGATCATTCTTGCACCCCTTCCTTGTAGATACATTCCCTTTGATAGCAGCCGAGCCCGGCTGGCGTTTGTCAAAGCATCAAGGCACTTGTCCTGCTGTACTTGCCGTGCTGCCGTCCTGTGCGTCTGCGCAAACTTCCTTGGCAGTGTTTCTTGACATGTTTTAAAATAGGGGGAAACTTATCAGAGGTCAAAAGAAAGATGTTGATTTGAAAGGTTCATTTGAGAAAGCAGGCTGCTTAACCCCCTCACTTGCTTCTGGCGCCTTGCTTAATGTGCTGTGCTGAACGGTGCTAGTATAGCAGAAGCTGTACCTGCTTGTGCACCTCCCCTTGCAGGACAATAAGGCCAGGCTACGCACGCCAGTTGAAGTTACAGCCTGCTAAAACTCCCTCACCTGCTCCACGCGCCTTGCTCACATACGCTGCCTTCAGCTGCACCTGCTTGCACACCTCTCCCTCCTGCAGAACGTGAAGGGCAGGCAGCACACGCCAGTCACAACTGCTGCCCGCACATGCAGGAATTGCTGTGCATTCCGACCGCTCGACACTCCCTGCTTGCCTCCCTCATTTGCAGGAACTGGCTTGCTCACCTCCGCTGATGCTGGGAGGTACGCCGCCTGCGTCAGCGCAACCCACTGCGGCTGAGGAGCAGCAGCAGCAGCAGCAGCAGCAGCAGCAGCAGCAGCAGGAGGAGGAAGAGGAGCTTCCCGCCCAAGATGTGGATAGTGTGCCACAGATGCAGCCCCAATTTGCGTTGTTTGGAGTGCCAGGACAGCAACACACGTGCCTCAAGTCAAAACGCAAACGCGAGGAACAGAGTAGTCCAGCAGGTCCCAACCCTCGCAGTTCTGCTGCTACAGGCCTGCAAGACATCACCAACACCACCCCTGCCAGTGCGCAGCGCGCGCCGCACGCAGCTGCCGGCAGCACCCTGAGCAAAGTCGTGCGTCCCGATGCAGCAGCAAAAGCAGCAGTAGCTCACCAAGTCAAGAACAAACACGCGCGCACGGCCGTGCACACACCCACGCCCTCCGCTGCCGCAGCGCACGGGCAAACCCTGCGTGCAGGCGCCACGCACGCAGCAGGAGGAGGAGGAGAAGTTGTACCTCCAGCAGCTACACCTGCTACACCTGCGCAGCTGCCGCTCAGCTGCGCACCCACAGCACCACTTGCTGCGCATGGCACACCTGCGCTTGCTGCGGTGCACACGCCTGCGGCACCCACGCCAGCGTTGCAACCGCCCACACGGGTGGCGGGTACCAAGCATGCCCCCGCAAAGCAGCCTGCAGGGAAAAAGCAACAGAGGGGCTCGCAAAAAAACAGCGGAGCGGCCCCCACCCGGGCGACAACAGAGGACGCCCATGTCCATCCTTGCAGTAGGCGCAGCGGTGCTATGGAGGTTGAGGCAGCTGAGTGTGATGAAGGTCCCCGAGATGGGCTTGAGGGTGAGGGCGGTGCAAGCGATGAGGGTGCAGCCGGGGGTGCGGGAGCACAGGCCATACCGGCACGCAAGAAGGTCAAAATGGAGGGACCCACACCTTTGCCAGCGCAACAGCAGCATGCTGCTGGTACCTCTCTGCTGGGCGCCACCGTGCAGTCAGATGATGGCACCCCTGCACAGCATGCGCGGCAGCAGCATGCTGCCAGTGCCTCACAGCCAGGCAGGCCGCAGCTGCCGATGGAGGCTCGCATGGGTGCGCAGCAGCTGCAGCAGCCGCCGCCTGAAATCCCTGCCTCTGCTGTGCGGATGTCGGCTGCAAATGAGCCACCATCACCCATAGCGGCCCAATGGCGCGTGGGGGACGCGCTGGAGGTGGCAGGTGAGTGGAGGGCAGCCTGGGGAAAAGACCTACTCACTAGTCAAATGTCAGCTGCGAATGCGCCGCTTTCACCCACAGCGGCCCATGGGAAATGCCCTGGAGGTGGCAGGTGAGTGGAGGGCAGCCTGGGGAAGGGACCTACTCACTAGTCAAATGTCAACTGCACATGCGCCACTTTCACCCACGGCGGCCCAATGGCGCGTGGGAGATGCCCTGAAGGTGGCAGGTGAGTGGACGATCATTTAGATGGTACACCTACAGTACGTGTACACATGTTTGAGAACTTACTTGCTTACTTGCTTTTTTTTTCGCGCTGAAGGTGGCAGGTGAGTGGACGATCATTTAGGCGGTACACCTACAGCTGAACCTATGCTCAAGAAGTTTTGCTTTTCATTTCTTGTCTTTTTTCCCACGCGGGGGATGCGCTGGAGGTGGCAGGTAAGCGGAGGATTGCATGGGAATGGGCTTGCTCAGAATCTCACGATGGTAACGTCAATCATAATTCCTAAGTTTGCCTTGCACAGGATCTCAACACACTCAAGGCATCAGGCGTGGGGAGGGGGGTTGCTCGGGCTCTCACTACACTGGAGGTTCCAGGGTTTGCATGTTATGTTGAGTGATTACAGTATTGGACCTAGAGCATGTTGCGGTTCCAAAAAAAGGAAAGGAAAGTTACATGTGGGGAGGGGGCTACCTCGTGGCATTGTGTGACTTCATACGTGCTCCGCAAATTTGCGTGAGGTTGCACGGGGGGGCAGAGGGAGCGGTGCACTTTGGCTGCCTGCGGGTGCGCTTGCACGAGTTTCGGGTGCTGCATGAGTTCAGGGTGCTGTGGCGGCTTGTTGGAGACATGTGCTGCAAGCTTTAGTGAAAAAGAGAAAGCTAGAAGAGAATGGGCTTGATGATTCAGGTAGGTAGGAAGGAGGCTTTGTGCTGGGGATGTGTCCATGTACTGTGAGGAAGGCACCAGTGATGCAAGAAGACTTGCAGTGATGCAAGATGAAGCTTCACTGGGGCTTGTGGGGTGCGTGGTCTGGAGCGGAAGGCAGTGCCCCTGATCTGTCTACGTGTGTATGTGTGTGTGTCATGGAAGGCAATGCCCCTGATCTGTGTGTGTCTGTGTGTGTCATGGGAGCTGCCTCAGCTCAACCAAGAATGTTGTGCATTTCAATTCACGTCGAGTCAATACCTCAATCTCCTTGCAAGCAATGGCATGCCTGACGCAAATCAACTCTTTGGCAGTCTTGATGCAGATATACTTTGAGGCCTTTCCATTTGTTGCAGGTTTCTGAAGCTCCTTCTGTTTGTCCCAGCTGATACCTTACATGCGCTGAGGCTCAGCTTCCTCTGGTCCCATTGCAAATTCCTTCTTGAATTGGCATCCCTCTCATTTGGTGGTTGCCACCCTCACTGTTCTTTCAAAGAACAACGTAGGAGAGCAGCCCTTCATGAAGTCCAACAACACTGTTGGAAAATGCACAATGCATCAGTGGTCCTGTTGGAGAATGCACAATGCATCTGTGTATGCCATTCATTGTGACATGCTTTGTGCAATGCAGGAGAGCGGCCCTTCATGAAGCCCTATGCTGTTGGAGAATGCCCAAAGCATCAGTGGTCCTGTTGGAGAATGCACAATGCATCTGTGTATGCCATTCATCGTGACATGCCATGTGCAATGCAGGAGAGCGGCCCTTCATGAAGTCCTATGCTGTTGGCTATGTGCGGGAGATAACACCTCTGAACATCATTATGGAGTTTGAAGGGGTGCGTATCAATTTGTAGGATGGAGGGCTGCAAACTATGAGCAGTCCTCTAAGGTTCTTGCCTTGTAATTATAATTGTGATTATGCCTTCATCATTATAGAGCATGGGGGGCTGTGTTTCATGTGTGCATCAAACATAAAAATATGCATCACCAAATACATACAAATTAGTATGCAGCGTTATGGAGCACAGAGGGCTGTATTTCATTGATGCATCAAATGCTGGGTCTGTATAATGATGATGCCGTGGTTGCTCCCTTCGTAGACCTTGTCCTTATGCTGGCGAGTAGCATCAAGCCAACATCGACTGCACAGGCTTCCTGACACAGTTTGCGCATGTGCACCACCACTGGATTAGCAGCTGTAATATCCAGCCTGCAACCAAAGACAGATGGCCTAATCCAGCAAATCAGTTCGACCCCAAATTGGGTAGAGGTGCTTGGTTTGAGCACGAAACAAGCCTTGCATGGACGAGAGCTTTGGTTGCACTTTAGAATTGTAGCATACGCAGCGAAAGGCCCATTTCAATTCCAACAACCTCATTTGTGTTGCTGAATTAAAAACAGAATGCATTACAAAGTGCGCTGGTTTTGCCACGATCAGAAGGCACAAGCCCAATGGCCTCCCCCTTCTGTACATTTCCTTTCATCTACAGCTTTAACCTCCCTTCCCCCCCCCCCTCACACGCTCCTTTGCAGTTTGCCCCTGGATGCGGGTTCGAGAAGACGCAACGCTTTAAGTGGGCGCACTTTTCGCAAGGCCTGCAGCCACGCCCCCCCCTACCACCATGCTTGAATGCGGAGGTTGCATGTGACAGCTACACGGTGAGGGCGCCTGCTGCATTCCTTGTTGAGTTTTGGCGTGTGCGTAGGTGTGTCATGGCATGTGTTTTGGCACTTTGCAGATGAGGGTGGACATGGCAAGAGCATGTCACTAGCATGCAGCATGTGCTTTATTGTTGTTACTTGGTAGGCACTGGATATGATAGAACGGACGGGCTGAGCAAGCTGGCTGCTGCTGTTCTCTCACTTTTCGTATCATATTTAGAAAGTCATCATCATCAGCAGCAGCAGCAGCAGCAGCCTTCATAGATCACAATCTCCCAGGGATAGGTGGTGCACCAAAGGTGTTGACCATTCTTTTTGAGTATGTGCTCCTATCTTCTTTCAGGTGTTCCTGTGACTGATGCGTGCGCAGGTTGGAGAGACGGTGGACTACTGGAGGGGGGGAAGATGGTGGTGGGGCATTGTGCTATGTGTCAGAGAGGGTATGGTCACTGTGAGCCGGCTAGGTAAGCAAAGAAGAAGAAGAAGAAGAAGAAGAAGAAGAAGAAGAAGAAGAAGAAGAAGAAGAAGAAGAAGAAGAAGAAAGGAAAAAAGATAAGCATAGGTGCTAGTATTTTTGTTTGTCACCTACAGTTGTTTTTGTGCATGGTCCCCATGGGCCGGCTTGTTAAGTAATTCATCTACGGTAGTACTTGTGCTTGGTCACTGTGTGCCCACTAGGTAGGTATGATGTCAGAAGTTGATGTACCTACTGTAGTGCTTGTGCTTGGTCACTGTGAGCCGCTTAGGCTAGAATAGGCATGGAGTGTTTGGCACAATGTGAGCTTGCAATCATGCTGTCCATTGCGTGTGAGTAGCAAGGTTGGTCGTGTCTCGTCATACACTACAGCACTTCCTGAATTTGCAAGTGCAGAAAAAGTAGGTGTATGTGTCCAGGGGGAAATTGCACACTTAAACCCTGTTGACTGGCGTGGCAACAGTGCTGGTGATGTGTTTATACAAACACAGCAATATGCCATGCAGCCACCCACACGCCACACCTTGCCCCATTGTCACTTGTTAGCTGGTGCAATGCCAGTGCTGGTGATGCTTAACAAGCAGCATTGCCATGCAGCCACCAGCAGGCCTTACTTTGCCTCATTGTCCCTTTGTAGCTGGTGGGACGCCGGTGCTGGTGATGCGTCTGTGGACGGCATTGCCATACAAACTTTTACACGCCATGCTTTGCCCAATTATAACCATTGCAACTAAGTGTTTCAAAAGGTTCAATGTGGTGCTTCTGCAGCTGCTTCCCTCAATGAATCTATGAACCTGTCTGTTCATATTGTATTGTGTACGCTGTGCATGCACATGCTGCTCAGACTCCTTGGAGGTGGAGGACTCGAGGCTGCACATTTATTGTCCCTGTGCTATTGCATGCCGTCGTTTTGTAAAATGTAGCTTGCCCCCCCCACCCTCACACACACACATGTCAGATGCGCCAAAAGCTTGCCAGTTTCTATTCTGCCGCAGCATGCTCTAGAGCCCAGCACTAGAGGGCTCAAAGTGCCTCAAAAGTAGGCAAAGGTGTCCCTGGAGGGCAAAGGTGCCATTTGAGGGCCAAAGTGCCTGATGCATGTCCTCTCCGACTCCCCCTTGGTCGTCGTGCACACACACACACACACACACACACACACACACACACACACACACACACACACACACATACACACACACACTCATACACACACACTCTATTGTGCAGCCCCACTTGCCCAACATGAGCTCCCACCCGCTGTACGGCTACTCACCAGCAAAACAGCATCACCATTAAAGAACTTAATTTAATACTGCACAGGAAAGGACGAGGGGAAACCCTCTTAACAGCTTGCTGTCAGGGGAGGGCGTTAAATCTACCAGCCTGATCCCATGCCCTCCATCATAGTTGCTTTCATGCCATGCAGGAATGGATGAGAGGAACCTCGCTCGGAGCTTGCTCTTCGGGGAGGGGCCTTGATACTGCCAACCCGCAACACAGTGTCACCAGCAAAATGATGAACATGTGCCATGCAGGGATGGACAAGAGGGACCCCTCTCAGAGCTTGCTGTCAAGGGAGGGCATTGAAACTGCCAACCCAAAGCTGCTGCGGCTGGCGTACGAGTAAGCGTGCTCCCTGTTTACATGTATGCTTTTTGTACTGGCAACATTGAGCATGGTGCGCTCAGGCACATGTTATAGGAAAGATCATGCACACGCGATGCTGGGCAGAGAGGACTGTAAAGCCGCCCATAAACACAGCCAAGGGCTCAAGCAGTGAGAGAAGAGCCCCAGAATCATTCAGCAGTGCATTTTATAAGAGGCTTCTTTCAGCCAGGCTGTAAAGCCACCCATGAACACACCCAAGCCAGGCTCAAGTCATGAGGGAGGAGCCCTGGGACCACCCAGCAATGCATTGCAAACAAGCTTTCCTTGTTTGGCTGTTTGCAAGGCCTGAATTTTGACACAGCCATGTGCAGCTTGCTTTGCCTTCAACTCCCCCTTCTCAGCAGCTTGCACCAGCGCTGACCCTTGCGTAAATGCTCATTTGGTTTGTATTTGGATGCTTTCATGTGGTTTGTATTCACATGCTCTCAATTGGTTTGTAAATTAATTGCTTTCGAGTGAGCCATGTGCATATGCTCATTTGATGTGTACTTGAATGCTTTTGTGCAAGCTGCCTGCAGTAGGTCCTGTAGTACCTCCCTTGCATTTTGCCGGGCACTGCATGAGGTTGTTACTTTTGCATCCAACTCAGCACGGCATTCATAAGGCGACCACATGCACCTGCTCCTTCTTGTGCACATGTGCTCCTATTTTGTTGTCTCATGTTGTCTCAAGCTGGCGCACACCTGCTTGTTGTGTGCAGTTGGTATGGATCAACAAGCCCAGAATGGCAGGGCGTGTGGAGGAGGCGCCTGCCTGTCAAGTCTCGGTTGATGAGCTCCGGTCACCCGCAGCTGGCCAACAGGACTTACATTGACCGGCTCGTAGCAGTGAGTTTGTTGCCGGTCCATGGCCGCCGGCCTTGCGTGGATTCAGTTCGCAAGGAAGAGCTGCACATGCTGTGCCCGACTGCTCCCTGTGCTCTCCATGCCTGAGGCTGCTCTGCCTTGACTGCCCGGTGTGAGATTATGCAACAAATGGCAGCGCCGTGTCATGCAAGACCAGTGTCTGCCATGGAACACTAAATCGCTGCCCAATGCCATTCTTGCGCCATGAATCACCAACTTGCTGCCTAATGTGGGGCTTGTGACACAAGTGGTAGCGCTGTGTCATGCAAGATCAGCGTCTGCCATGGATCATTGAATTGCTGCCCAATGCCATTCTGGTGCCATGAATCACCAACTTGCTGCCTAATGTGGGGCTCCTGACGCAAGTGGTAGCGCTGTGTCATGCAAGATCAGCGTCTGCCATGAATCACTAAACCACTGCCCAATGCCATTCTTGTGCCATGAATCACCAACTTGCTGCCCAATGTGAGGCTCGTGCAGCAAGTGGCAGCGCCATGTCATGCAAGATCAGCGTCTGCCATGGATCATTGAATTGCTGCCTTATGCCATTCTTGTGCCACGAACCACCAATTTGCTGCCCAATGAGAGGCTTGTGACGCAAGTGGTAGCGCTGTATTATGCAAGAACAGCGTCTGCCATGGATCACTAAATCGCTGCCCAATGCCATTCTTGTGCCATGAATCACCAACTTGCTGCCCAATGTGAGGCTTGTGACGCGAGTGGTAGCGCTGTGTCATGCAAGATCAACGTCTGCCATGGATCATTGAATTGCTGCCCAATGCCATTCTGGTGCCATGAACCACCAATTTGCTGCCCAATGAGAGGCTTGTGGCGCAAGTGGTAGCGCCATAAAAGAACAGCGTCTGCCATGGATCATTGAATTGCTCCCCAATGCCATTCTGGTGTCACAAACCACCAACTTGCTGCCCAATGTGAGGCCCGTGCCACAAGTGGTAGCGCTGTATTATACATGATCAGCGTCTGCCATACATCATTGAATTGCTGCCTTATGCCATTCTTGTGCCACGAATCACCAACTTGCTGCCTAATGTGGGGCTCGTGACGCAAGTGGTAGCGCCGTGTCATGCAAGATCAGCGTCTGCCATGGATCACTAAATCACTGCCCAATGCCATTCTTGTGCCATGGATCACCAACTTGCTGCCTAATGTGGGGCTTGTGACACAAGTGGTGGCGCCGTGTCATGCAAGATCAGCGTCTGCCATGGATCACTAAATCACTGCCCAATGCCAGTCTTATGCTGCAGCTGCTGGCAACGTACAAGCTGTCTGTGTGCCTTTTATCCAAGCCTGCAATATCTGGACTGCCCCTGTGCCTGACCTGCTGACAGCGCCCAGACTCCTTGTTTTGTGATCTTTCCATGTGGATACCAGCAGCAGCATGTCACGTTTTGATAGGCTATTTTGAGGGTTTGGCGCACAAGGTGGAGCCAAAAGCAGGCGCCAAAAACTGTGTCCCAGGCATTCAGCTTCTGGTAAAAAAGCCCACTCATGCCGTCCTCCCTTCAACCTTTGAGGAAGAAGAGGCTATGCCGACCACTTTTCAATGTGCTCCCAAGCTACAGGCCACACACACACACATACCTTTTTCTTGCACGCTAGTGGAGTTGTCTTCTTCGGGCCTATCCTGATGTTGTGGATGAGCCTCTCCTGCCTTTGCTGATGACCACAAGTGTGCCTTATTCAAGCCCACTGATGTTGTGGATGAGCCTCTCTTGCCTTTGCTGATGACCACAAATGTGCCTTGTTCGAGCCCACTGATGTTGTGGATGAGCCTCTCTTGCCTTTGCTGATGACTACAAGTGTGCCTTGTTCGAGCCCACTGATGTTGTGGATGAGCCTTTCTTGCCTTTGCTGATGACCACAAGTGTGCCTTGTTCAAGCCCAGTGCTGCAGCATGGTGCTTTCAAAAAATCATGCGCAAATGCGGCTTGCAACTCCACAACCTCCCGGTCACTCTCCCTCTCCCAATTCATGCGGCTTTATTTTACACACCGCTGGATTGTACAAAGGCATTGCCTCCGAACAAGTGCAATCCTGCAGACCCGGCGGCATGCAGCATCGCCCGCCACTGATGCTGACGGCTCCCTTGCACTCTGTTTGCAAAAGTGCTGCTGATCCAGCTGATCTGCTGGTCTGCAGCGCTGCCCTCCATGTGGTGCAGAGCATCTCCTTTTCCAACAATGACCTGTGAAGGAACGTCGCTGCAGCTGGAATCATCATCTGCAGCAGATGTCATTGCTCTCGTGTCCTCCTCCCGCCCCGGCTCACTGACGGCTTCTTTGCCACAAGCCTGGAGCCACTCAAACCATCACCTTGCTTGTAGCTGCTCAACTCAACTAGGCTGCATCAAATCCAGGAGCTTGTGGCCTCGCCCTCCCTGCTTGCTGATGGCTCCTTCGCCACGAGCCTGGAACCGCTCAAACCATCATCTTGCTTGTAGCTGCTCAACTCAAAGCTGTGCTGCATCCAATCCAGGAGCTGGCGGCCTCGCCCCCCCTGCTTGCTGATGGCTCCTTTGCCACGAGCCTGGAGCAGCGCCAGCACCGCCACCAGCTGCTGCAGATTGAGCTACAGAACCTGGTGGCACAGCAGCAGGAGCAAGAGCTGCGGCAGCAGCAGCAGCAGCGCCAGGAGGAAGAGGAGCAAGCGCGCCAAAGGGCTGCTGAGGAGGAGCAGGAGCGCGTAAGAAAAGAGATGGAAGTGCGGTTGTTGGCGCAGATGCAGATGCAGCAGCATGCTGACAAGGAGAGGCGAGCAGCAGAGCAGGAGAGGCAGAGGCAACGAGCGGCAGCGGAGCAGCAAAAGCGGCTGCAGCAGCAACGCACAGCAGAGCGGCTACAGAGGGTGGCGCTGCGGCGGGAGCGGGAGCGGCAGGAGCAAGAGCAGCGAGAAGAACTGCGGCGGGAGCAGGAGCGACGGGAGCAGGAGCGGGGGCAACGGATGAGGCAGGAGCAGGAGCAGCAGATGCTGCAGTTCCTGCAGCAGGTGGCGCCGATGTACCAGCGCGTTGCACAGAAATTGGTGCAGCTGCAGGCTCTGCAGGAGCAAGTGTTTACGTTGCAGCAACAGCAGCCGCTGCTGCTCTCCCAGCGGCAGCATCTTGTGCGGGAGCATCAGCAGTTGCGTCAGGCGGCCCAAGCCAGAAGTGCAGTGTTTGGCCACATGGGGCAAATGATGGAGAACAGCAAAGTGGTCGTGCCGTCACAGTTTCAACGGGATTTCATCGTGGAAGGCCTGCGCACCATGGAGGTGCAGGTGCTGCAGGAACTGGCTGAGTGTGGCGCGAAACAGCAACGGCTGCAGCAAGTGAGTATCATCAAAGCTCTTGCAAAGGTCGGTGTGGAAGAATGGGGCAGCAGGTGCAGCATGACCTGGAGAGCTGTGTTTGGGACAGCAGTTGCGGTTGCAGCAAGTGAGAACTACCAAAGCTCTTATGAAGGCAGAGTGAAAGAATGCGGCAGATTTGGTGCAACATGAAGTTGAGAGCTGAGTGGCAGACAGTAGCTGCAGTTGCAGCAAGTGCGTACCACCAGAGCTCCCAAGGGCTGTGGTGTGAGGAAATGTGGCTGCAAGGTGGTGGTGTCACCTCTTGCACAGATGGCCCTCTGCTTGCAGAAGCTGGAGCTGGCTGGGTGTGGCTACAAGCTGATGGTGCCTCCCGTTTCGGAAGTTGGGAAAGGGCCCTCTGCTTGCAGAAGCTGGAGCTGGCTGGGTGTGGCTACAAGCTGATGGTGCCTCCCGTTTCGGAAGTTGGGAAAGGGCCCTCTGCTTGCAGAAGCTGGAGCTGGCTGGGTGTGGCTACAAGCTGATGGTGCCTCCCGTTTCGGAAGTTGGGAAAGGGCCCTCTGCTTGCAGAAGCTGGAGCTGGCTGGGTGTGGCTACAAGCTGATGGTGCCTCCCGTTTCGGAAGTTGGGAAAGGGCCCTCTGCTTGCAGAAGCTGGAGCTGGCTGGGTGTGGCTACAAGCTGATGGTGCCTCCCGTTTTGGAAGTTGGGAAAGGGCCCTCTGCTTGCAGAAGCTGGAGCTGGCTGGGTGTGGCTACAAGCTGATGGTGCCTCCCGTTTCGGAAGTTGGGAAAGGGCCCTCTGCTTGCAGAAGCTGGAGCTGGCTGGGTGTGGCTACAAGCTGATGGTGCCTCCCGTTTCGGAAGTTGGGAAAGGGCCCTCTGCTTGCAGAAGCTGGAGCTGGCTGGGTGTGGCTACAAGCTGATGGTGCCTCCCGTTTCGGAAGTTGGGAAAGGGCCCTCTGCTTGCAGAAGCTGGAGCTGGCTGGGTGTGGCTACAAGCTGATGGTGCCTCCCGTTTCGGAAGTTGGGAAAGGGCCCTCTGCTTGCAGAAGCTGGAGCTGGCTAGGTGTGGCTACAAGCTGATGGTGCCTCCCGTTTCGGAAGTTGGGAAAGGGCCCTCTGCTTGCTGAATCTGGCACACATAGGCATGGCAATAGCCCTGCTTGCTGAAGCTGGCACACATAGGCATGGCAATAGCCCTGCTGCTTGAGCTCTGTGAAAGCAGCCTCTTGTCACGGTCTGTTGCTGGGGGCAACACAATGCGGGGCTCCTCACAGCCTTGGGAAACAGTTGAGGGGTAAAGAGTGAGGGGCATGCATACTTTTGCCAAGGTTTTCCTCTCTCACACACACACACACACACACACACACACACACACGTACACACACATACACACACGCCCGTACACACGCATACACACATACACACACATACACACACGCCCGTACACACACACACACACTCACACACACACACTCACACACACGCACACACACGCACACACAACCTTGGCTTCCACACTTGATATCCTTGTACAGGTGCACATGCACATGTGCCAGCCTGGACTAGATTTCCTTGCTCAGGTGCAGCTTCAGCACTATATGCGCATATAGTGCATGCATCACACCAAAAGCGCCAAAAGCAGCGCAGTCAACGCAGCCCACGCAACGATCCCTACTTACACCTCCACATTCATGTGAGACTCTCACATGCAATCTTGCTGTACAGGCGCAGCCTGCAGCACCCCAAGCAGCACAGTCAACGCAGCCCACGCAGTGATCTCCATGCACACCTCCACACTCTCTCTCTCTCTCTCACACACACATGCAACCTTGCTGTGCAGATGCAGCCTGCAGCACTCCAGCCAGCACAGAGGGCACCGCAAGCAATGCAGGCAGCACACGCACACACATACACGCACATGCCAACCTTGCCACACTTGATCTCCTTTTACAGGTGCAGCCCCCAACACTATAGGCAGCACAGAGGGCACCGCAAGCAGCCCAAGCAGCCCAGGCAGCGCGGCCCATGCAGCGATCTCCGTGTGCACACACCTCCGCATTTCCTCTCACATGCATCTCTGCAACCTTGCTGTACAGGTGCAGCCTGCAGCAACCCCAGGCAGCAGAGAGGACAACCACAACCAGTGGTGCAGTCAGCAATGCAATTCAATTTAGTTGACCTTGCCGACTCAGCCCACGCAGCGACGCCCACCGTACGCACATTCACATCCACTCTCACACGCATGGTTTTGCTGCACAGGCACTGCAACCTCCAGCACCCCAAGCATCGCTGGCAGCGCGGGCGACGCAGCCCACGCAGCGAGCACGCCCACGTCCAAAGCAACGCGCCCCTGCTACCAGTAGGGCCATGCCTGCCACAAGCAGTGCCCCAGGGCCTGCTTCTGTGAACCACAACGCATCCGCTGCTCCTGCTGCCGGGGCTCTGCCAGCTTCCGCCGCAAGGGCCACCCCAGCTACAACCAGGGCCGCACCTGCTCCAGCTACGAGCAGGGCCACACTCGCCCCTGTGCACCACAGCGCCCCTGCTGCAGCACGCCCTGTTGCTCATCTTGCTGCTGCCCATACCAGTGGGGCCCATGGCCCTGCTGCAGCCCCATCTTGCATGGCAGGAGCTGCCATGATCGAGGGCAGCCAGGATGACGCAGCTGATGAGGCGCTGCAGGCGCTGCCAGGTGTGTTTTTGGAACTGTGTGCTCTGGGTGCGTGTGAGTTGCCAGCGCTTGCGGTTGGGCCAAAAGAGAGGGCAGAGAGTGCAATGGAACTGATGAGGCGCTGCAGGCGTTGCCAGGTGTGTTTTTTAACTGCGCTCTGGGTGTGTGTGAGTCGCCAGCGCTTGCGGTTGGGTTAAAAGAGAGGGCAGAGAGTGCAATGGAGCTGATGAGGCGCTGCAGGCGTTGCCAGGCGTACTTTTAAACTGTGCTTTGGGTGCGTGTGAGTCGCCAGCGTTTGCGGTTGGGCCAAAAGAGAGGGCAGAGAGTGCAATGGAGCTGATGAGGCGCTGCAGGCATTGCCAGGCGTACTTTTAAATTGTGCTTTGGGTGTGTGTGAGTTGCCAGCGCTTGCGGTTGGGCCAATAGAGAGGGCAGAGAGTGCAATGGAGCTGATGAGGCGCTGCAGGCATTGCCAGGCGTACTTTTAAATTGTGCTTTGGGTGTGTGTGAGTTGCCAGCGCTTGCGGTTGGGCCAATAGAGAGGGCAGAGAGTGCAATGGAGCTGATGAGGCGCTGCAGGCGTTGCCAGGCGTACTTATAAACTGTGCTTTGGGTGTGTGTGAATGGCCTGCTTTTGCAATGCAGCCCAGAGCGAGGGCAGCAAGTGCAATGGAGCTGATGAGGCGCTGCAGGCACCGCTATGTGTGATGTATGATGACCAAGGTTGCTTTAAGTTGAAGGGTGGGCAGCCTGTGCTTGCATTTCGGCAGAGTGCAAGTGTGGGAGGCAACAAGGAAGGAGCTGCTGCATGCTCAGGTGTGATTATGGATTGTGTTGGGAGCGTGATTATGAACTGCATTGAGAGTGCGGCTTGTGCATGCATTACGGTGGAGAGCAAGAGCTGTGGGAGGCAACAAGAAAGGAGCTGCTGCATGCTCAGGTGTGATTATGGATTGCATTGGGGGTGTGCTGAAGTGGCTTGTGCATGCATTACAGTAGAGAGCAAGGGCAGTTGGGGGCAACAAGAAAGGAGCTGCTGCAAGATCTGCCAAGCGCGTTTATGGATTGCATGAGGAGCGTGCATGACTGGCTTTTGCATGCACTGCAGCGCTCAAGCGGCTTGTGCTGGCAATGCGGTGGAGAGCGAGGGGGGTGAGAATCAAGGAGCTACGCGGGTTCTGCCTTGTGTTTGCTGTTCTCTGTGTCAGTGCTTCTGCTCCTGGGTGCTTTGGCAAGGACCAAGCTTGAAGCCCTGCAGATCATCTTGCAGCCAAGCTCTCCTCTAACTTACTGGCCCCTTTGATTGCTCTCTTCAAGAGAGCCCACCATCACACACACGCACACACACACATACACACACATACACACACGGACGCACGCACACACACACACACACACACACACACACACACACTGTGGCCACGCCGCCTGCCTGCAGGCGAGTCAGACGCGTCCTTTGCCCAGCGCCTGGCTGCAAGATTCAACCAGCACCCGCTGCCTGCGCAACAGCACCCGCATCCCCCCACTGTTTCTGGAGGAATGGGAAGGATGGGGAGCATTGACTGGTTGGATGAAAACCTTACTGCACACATGATGCCTCCACCTGCTGTATTGCCATCGGCGTCGATGCCTATGGTGCCTGGTGCTTCAGCAGCATATTCAGCAGCGGCTGCTGCTTCGACACCCGCAGTTCTCCCAGCAGTCTCAGCCCCATTGGCCTGCGCCCCACCTATCGCTCCGCTTGTCTCGACAGCGCCTGCAGTGCTTCCCTGTGCGCCACCTGCCACACCTGCAGCAGGGCCGGCAGCAGGGGCGGCTGGGGCACGTGCACATGCACATGCAGGGATCTCGGTTGTAGATGCTCCAGCGGCAGCTGCAGCTGTGCCCAGCAGTCGTCCCAGTGTGCAGCAGGACAGCCAGGAGTGTGTGATCTGCCTGTCTGCGCCGAGGAGTGTGGGGCTGAAGGTGGGTGGTTTGGAATGTGATTTGTGTTATTCATGTGCAACTGTGTCTGCCAAGGAGTGTGTGACCTGCCTGTCTTCGCTGAGGAGTGTGGAGCTGAAGGTGGGTGGCTTGGAATGTGCGAAGTGTGCCAAGGAGTGTGTGACCTGCCTGTCTTCGCCGAGGAGTGTGGAGCTGAAGGTGGGTGGTTAAGAGTGTGATGTGCGCTACTCGTGTGCACCTGTGCCAAGGAGTGTGTGACTTGCCTGTCTGCACCCAGGAGTGGGGGGCTGAAGGGGGTTGGTTCAAAAGTGTGCCGCGGTTTTAATGTGCAACTGTTTGGTGTGTGATTTCATGGGCTGCAAACGGGATGCGCAGGAGAAAGTGATCTGCCTCCTATCTGTGCCGAGGAGTGTGAGTTTTGAAGATGGGTAGTGCTAACATGTGCTGTCTGCTTACCAAAGCAAAAAAAGAAAGGCTCCTAAAAAGCATGCTTTATGTCTCTTTCCTTGATTCTGCAAACTGTATGCTCACCCAACGCCATCATGAGGTCGGGTGCGGATGTTGCTTACTCTCAGCATTGGCTTTTCCATGGTTTTATTGACGTTTTAGCCTGGGACCAAGCACAGTGAGGCCTTGGTTTGCAAATCACCTTCTTGTGATCATCTTTTCCTCACAGTCACCTTCCCCTGACAATCATCTTCGCAAGAAGTGTTTGTACGTTTAAAGCTCCTGAGTGCAAACCGCCTCTTTGCTCGAATCTTCATCTTATGTTCATCTTCTTCTTTCAAATGTCTTTATAGAAGCGTTCTTGATTCAGAGCTCCTGAGCACCTTCAGCCCTGCCTTGTAACTCGTCTCCTCACAGTCTTTCTTAGGAACAGGCACCAGCCGCTGCTTATTGTTTCTGGCGTGCTTTGCTTAATATTTTTTTACATGGGTCACTGGGCTGCACGCTACTATTACACGCCAATGTCATGCTCTTTTTCATGATCCAGGCAGATCCAGGTGTCGAATCCAGGTGTCAAACTTTTTCGTTCATGATCCAAGCAGATCCAGGTTTCTGATCCTGCTACCACACCTTGGTGCTTTATCGTGTTTACTCAAGGACGTTTTTCTCCTACGAGCAGTACGTCAAATACTAGTGTCAAATCCAGGTGCTGGATCCTTTCTTCCATGGTCCAGTCAGGTCCAGGTGCCAAGCCCTGCGTTATTGCAAAACTAATTATTTTTTGGGGGGTGCGTGATGAGTCCATTTCTGCACGGTACACAACACGTGACACTCCAAGATATCAAACACAATGCCCAGAATCCGAATCACCACCCCCAGAAAACTCCCTCAAAATCCTGCTTCCCCCTTTCATTATTTGCAGCATGGAAAGAGCGTGCACTTCTGTGTGTGCCGAGACTGCAGCAAGAACTTCAAGAAGAAGTCCCCTTGCCCTATCTGGTAAGTGTCTCTGCTTTTATGAGTTTTCAAACAAATGGCTTTTCAAACATTTTGAATCTTGATGCCCGGTACCGTCCTGAGATGGGAGACTGGCTTTTCGTGCAACAAGGTGTCATGTTACATGAGTTTCCGCATATATTGAATGTAAGTGTGCAATAATATGAATGATCAAAGCAAATCCAGCTTTGATAGGAAGGTGAGCTATTGGTCTCCTCCATCCCCTTCTAACTCACGGGGTCTGCCTTGTGCAATTTGCCGTGGATGTACCGCTTTGCATGTGTGTGCAACCCGCTCCATTGCGCGTCCCGTCCATCCTGAGCTCTCAGGAATAAAAGCTCATGAGTCAATGAGGAGCAGTCCAAAGCATCCAAGCAGCGCCTGCCTGACTCATGAAATGACAGAATGCTAATTAAACAGAAAACAGAAAAAGAAGCATCCATTCATCCCACGCCTGCCTTCCTCTTTCTACCATTTGCCTCCATGCTGCAGCCGAGAAAAGATCACAGAGATTTTGGACATCTTCTGAGTGCAACGAGGCAAGCCCACGCTCCCTGGTTGGTGGCTGCTCGTCCTATGAACAACAAGAGTCAAGGGCCTGCGTATTGGAATGGAGTGGCTGTTTGGCGTTCATGCTCTATAGCCTCTGTGCAATGCGTACCGAGCTCACGCGGTTTAAAGTTTAAAGTTCATGCTCTAGTCTCTGTACTCACGGCTCTTTTGAACCAATGTATCTCCTTTTCCTTAATTGATGTAGGGAGAGTTTCTCTGCCTACGTAGTTTTTTTTTCTTTTCTCTGTACAAATGCGTACCAGGCTTACATGTTTGGTGTTCATGCCCTAGTCTCTGTACAAATGCATACCAAGCTTACGCTGTTCATGTTCTAGTCTCTGTACAAATGCGTACCAAGCTTACATGCATTCTTTTGAAAACAGGCTTCATGCTACGGAGAGCGCTACAGCTTGCATCCAAGTGTGTACTCCCAGTGTGAGGCTTTCAACCCCACTGCCCCCACCTGATCCAGACTTATGCTGTTAATATATTCTGGTTCTCTTGATGCCTGCCAGTTGATTGGCCCGAGCTGTCTGGGGCATGAGACTCATTTCTCCGCCATTACTTCCAATGCTTGCCTAATTTTAGAGGAACGGACGAAATTCAAAGCATGATGAAGCTGTTTGTTGTTATCCTCCACAAATAAGTCTTGTATGGATGCCCTGCTTCGCTACTGCTGCTGGCATTTGCCTCAAGGACCCACAGATTGCTTACCTGTACAAGTTGGCATTAGTAGAGCCAAGGGGCCAGGCCAGATGTGGATTTTCACGTGTTTGCCTCCTCCCGCTTCAACGCAGTTGTTGGCAGTCTTCCTGTGTGCTGCAACCTCATCGTAATAGAAGGGCTTGTTTGCAGCTTTCTGTGGTTTGGTTCCGCGCATCGTGTCACAAAGGGTTAATGTGCTTTTTCGCAGCTCCTCTGTGATGGTTTGGTTCCACGCATCGTATCACAAAAGGTTGATGTGCTTTTTTAACAGCTATTCTGGAATGGTTTGGTTCTGTGCATCGTGCCACAAAGGGTCAATGTGGTGTGTGTTTATGTGGTGTGTCGTGGTGTTTTAATGTGGTGTGCTGTCATGTTATGTGGCCCCCTTTCCTTAATTGATGTGGGGAGATTTTATTGCCTACGTAGTTTTCCTTTTCTGTCTTTCTGTCATCAATCTCTGCTGCTGTGCAAGCAGACAGCAGCAAGGTCAGCACAAGATCGGCACATGATGTTTTGTGGGAGTAAGCCGCAGGATGCAATGTGTGTCATGTGGCAGTGGACATGCTGCCTTCACCATTTCTCGCACGGCGTCTGTCAGCCCTTGCAACTTCTTCCTATTCATCTCAGGTGAAATTGTGTGCATTTAGGCTTTTTTTCTTGTCCTGTCAAACAAAAATGACTTAATACATGGTCTCTTGCAGTTTCACATGTTTGGCCACCTCTTTTTGTTTCATTAAGAAAAGAAAGACTACGTAGGCAGTAAAAACTCTCTACATCGATGAAGGAAAGGGGGCCACATTGGTGCAAAGACCGTATGACCCACCCACCACAAAGTTCAGACTGAGAGAAGCATGGCAGGCAGAGAAAGAAGACAGGCCCAGCAACGAGAAAGAGAGCGAGATGAAGTTTCATCAACACATTTATCTTCATCATGTTGTATCATACAACAGACACTGTCAACATCGGAACAAGGAGAAAAGTGTATTAAAGAGAAGAAAAACTACGTAGGCAAGGAAACACTCCCCACATCAATTGAGGAAAGGGGCCGTATTGGTTCAAAGACTGACTGCCACAAGGTTCAAATTGAGATCAGCACACGCACACACACGTTATAGTCTTTCTTCCTCAAAGGTTTGATTGAAAAGGTTACCTGTGCGGTAGTTAAAAGTGTTTCGTTTCATTTGGAAAGGAAGCGTTGACATGGCCCAGAAGGCACTGCTGACCTTTCTATGGACTTGGAAGTAAACTTTGGTAATAAGAGCAGTATCCTGTCTCTGTCTTAGCATTTCCAAGTCTGTGTTTTGAATGCATGTGCATCCTCAGAGCATCATAGAGGTTGGGAAAATGTTTCAATTTTGGGGCATGTGAGTTGGGGGGTTCTGATGTGCTTGCATGGAAGCAGCTCCTCAAAGGCAAGCCAGGGGTGTTATGGAAAGGATTGCCTTCAAAGTTTACACAAGGGAAGGTTGTGTCTGCAGGGGTGTCATCATCCTGAATAGCCTGGTGTTTGGCAGTTGCATCTGCACATTTGTTGCCCGCAACCTCAGTGTGAGATTTAATCTTGTAGAAATGAATAGGGGTAGGTGAATTGCGCACAAGCTGTATGAATATTTTAAGGATATGGCCTTGGACATGCTGAAGGTGAAGCTCTGGGTACAGTGTTTGTTTTCTGATTTGGTGGAGTGACCTACGTAGTTTTCCTTTTCTTTTCTTGGAGTGAAGAAAGGCTATCAGTGGCAATGTGAGAGTGGCCCTGGAGAAAAGCAGCAGCTATTGCAGCTATCTCAGCCCTTATGGTGGTTTTGATAAGTCTTGTTCCGTTTGGTTGGACATAGTTGGGGCTATCATTGTCAGGGTGGTAGGCTCCTGCTCCTATCACTTGTTTTCAAAGATGGATATGGCAGCTGCCACCTGTGTATCCCCACTCTTTCCAGTTCTGAACTTTTTGGACCAGGGTTTGGCTAGATGCGGTAAGCGGCGAGAGGGGTTGTTGGTCTTGGATGATGTTCTAAGGAATATGCTGTTGGTCTGAGGGTAGTTTTTCAAATTTCTTAAAACGAGTCTCATTGTCTGGATGTCTGGGGTAAAGAACTGGGTCATTGCTGAAGGTTGTTTTCCACCAGCGTGCTTCAGGGATGTGTCCTGCTAAATCAGTGAGCCAAGTTGGGTTGTTCTCATTTAGGTGGATTCTTGCTGCAGTATTCCAGACAGCAATGATTTGTAGGTTCCAGGAGCACCCAATGTGAGGGGGAATTGTGTTGCCTGTTTGGGTGAGTAGGGCAAGGAATGATTAAGTAACGTCAGGGCGGCTGTAGCTTCTAGCTCAATCACATAAACAGGTATATAGAAGGTGTGATTTGATTATAGACTTGCTCAGGGATGCGCAGGTTATGCTGGGCCAGACGGTCTGCGCTGCGTATGCATTCATATGCAAAAATACCAGAGGGGGCTATCTGAGGCCCAAAATCAGCCAGTTTTTGCATGCTCCCTGCATAAGTGCGCCCCAACTGGGGATTTTCAACCTTGGCTTCTGGTAGATTTCTGCAACACTAAGGTTTCAAAGTTCCCAGTTCGAACGCACATGCCTAATTAGCCTCGGTGTCAGCCCTAGTTTCACCATATCCGACCCCCCACTGCACCTAATTGGGTACTTATTAGTGATTTGGGGTCCTTGTAACAAAAGGATATCATTGCAGAAACAGTGGAGTGAAAAGACACAGTGGTTGATGTTATGTGGCGATTTCAGCCACATTTCCCATAAAAAGCACCGGATTAGGGTTTACGTGCCCATGTGAGCTTTTGCCCAGTATATCTAAGCACACAAGGCGACTTACACAAATCTTAGCTTATGATCTGGTAGCTTGTAACGCCAGCTACACTTTTGTGCTAAATTGTACCAATCAGATGAAGTGACTGCTGATGGGCGCACTTAAAATGCAAAAAAGGAGCATATTTGGGCATGTGCTTAGATAGCCCCCTTCGAGTCACTTGTGCAGAGTCTGCAAAAACACACGAATCCTGCTACTAGTCCAGTAGGGCCTTTGCTAACCAATCAAAATACAAAAGAAAAAAAAATGAAAAACACATAGGTGGAGGAAACTCTCCCTACATCAACTCAGGAAAAGGAGACATGTTGGCTTAAAAGAGCCGGAAGTCGCCTCCACCACAAAACAAAGGAAAAGAAAGGGCTTGCGGGGATCTCGAGGGTTACAGGAAGCACCCGACTCCAGAACCTGGCTGCGAGGAGCATTTATGTTTTCAATGGTGCGCCCAATGGTAAAATTGTGTTGGGCATAATGTGCAGGATGCTGCAAATGGTTTAGCCCCTCTTATTCACACAAACACATATCCTGTCTGCCTGTCTGTCTGTCTGTCTGTTCACACAATTGGCTCTGATCATATAACCAAGAACGATTTTGTGTCTTCCCCTTTTGTCACTAAAACAGACTCACTTGGGTGCTACCTACTAAAAGTCTTTTCTGTCTTTTCTTCTTTTACCTCACATTTGTTTTTGCTCCTTTGCTGTGCGTTCTTTCCTGCTTGACCTGTTTGCATGAGACTCTGTATTGGATGTCCTCACCCTGCTTTTCTTTCACTTTCCATTGAACTTTGGTTTTTCTATTCCATCATGTTATGTACCTGCCCTAAGCACCCCCAAAGCTACGTCGGACATTTTAATTAAATTCAGGACGTTCGTTTTGACGATTTTTCCTAGAAAGGAAAGCTACTTAGGCTGAGGATCTCTCCCTGCGTCAATTGAAGGAAAGGAGACGCATTGACTCAAAAGAGCCGGAATTCCCCTCCACCATAGAGCTAAGGAACAGAAAGGACTGGTGGGGATCTGGAGAAGTACTGAAAGCACTTGGCTCCCCTGTATCCTTGTGACAAGGACCTTGTCATGATGAGAGTCTGCTGTGCCGAGAGTGTGCTGCAAGTTAGTTGAGTTAGTTGGGCGGTTGATATTTATACCTGTGATTGAGCGGCTGAGGCTTGGTTTATAGAACCTTTGATGAACTTGCAGTAGCGCCATTTTTCATTGCTGTTACCTTAATCCAGTCAGTGTAAGGAACCAGTCTAGCATTAAGAGTCAGCCGACCCCGAGAATGATGTCAGGCTAAACGAATAAAGCCCAAGGAGGAGAATCCAGCAGCACCCACCAGTTAAGTGTGTGTACAGCATCTGTGTACGCAACGCAATCAAGCAATTCTGAATCAAGGAAGAGCAAAGACCCAAGTCAGCATGAGTCGCGCCAACTCTCTTAAACCTGTGCAAGTGAACCTACCAGTTAGACCCTGGGTGCCCCAGTGAATCTGCCAGCTGCTGTACACCACAGCATCAGTATTTTCTCGTCATGGAATGTTAAGACACTGTTATGGCTGCGTCACTTTCTCAGCCTGACATCCTGCTTTTAATGGCCCGCCTAGTGATTCTAAATTTGTGGGCGTACCGCACAGGATGCCCAGCCCAAGCTTGGTAGCCCCTTGGTGCTCAACCGACCTTTTCTGCATCAATTAAATGAATATGTTCTGTAGAACAGGCCCCACCAATACCCAATAGAATGATGCGTTAGGCAACATCTTTCTCTACATCAGCTAAGAAATAGGATACACATTGGCTTAAAGAGCTCGACACATGAGTGAATGCAGCAACTAAATATTTGAAACGTCTCAACACCTTGGCAAAAATGTTACTCCACTGCAGTGCGTGGTTAGAGCTTGAGAGGTGGCAGTTGGGGCGTGCATGCCTAATTTGCTGCGGCGCGAACCTTTTCAGCACCAAAGCTCCATTCCAGATCACACATTGCACAGAACTGGGTGTGTTTTTGAAACGTAATGTCCTTTAACCAAAAGAACATCATTGCAAGCAAACACGGAGCAGCTGCGGGCCTTGTCACGTCAAATCATGGTTGTTGCTGAATCATGGTTATTTGGGTTAGTTGTTCGGTTGGAGGTTATTATTGCTGGAAGGCTGCATTGTGCCTTGTTTTAGAGAACTCTCTCTGTTTCTGGATTTGATAAGAGACGTGCTCAAAACCCTTTTGTAAAGTGCCCGGGGTAGAGAAGATGACAGCGTAAACAAGCAGTCCTTGGGGAGGGACACTGTTGGCGGAAGGCAGCTGGCAACCAGTGTACGTATCGTGTGTGTTTGAGCATCAGAACAGAGCAAGCAGAAGGAAGCATTGAACTAGTATTGCAAGAAAGAGAAGGGAAGAGGGTAGAGCTCAGTACACTCGCATCTCAATCCATCAGTTTTGAGTGAACGTGTCCTTTGGCGCATGGCTTTAGGCGACTCTGGACGTTAAGCACTACATTCTCTAAAACTAACCTATGTCAACCCACAAACGCCACCAGTAAATGTCTAAACAACCTCTGGTCACACTTGTGTCCTTTTGGTGAGCTTATCTCCCCAGGAAACCCGGCAGCAAGCTGCAGCGAGTAGCAGCAGGGGCTTGTCATGAACCACTCTAACTTTCCAGTTTCCTTTGAAGCAGTTACCCCCTGTTAAATGACATTAATTTCTTTCTGTTTCAATTTCCCTTGAATTCTGTTTTTTTTCCTGTGCCACCGGTATCCGCCCAAGCATTCCTAAACTCCCGAATCATGAGTTAAACACATTTTCTGTTTTTTAAAGGATAATGTTAACAATTCCTGGATGGACTGCTACCATTCCAAGATTTCTTGGTCTGTCAAATATTTGCTGTCGTGAGGTTCATTCTTATTAAAACAAAATTTAAAACCTCACGCCACATCACATTTTGTCGGAAAGTGCGACCCCATGGCTCCCACATTCACAGATGAGAAGACGGTGCGTGTCACTCCTTCAAGATAGAGGCAGGCAATCATTTCCTGTGGTCATATATCACTGCATAGTCTGGCTCACAAGCCAAGCGCACACTGTCACAGGAGGAGCTAGAGCGTGCCGCAAACCCAAATGACAGAGAGCAGCAAGAGCTCGTGTCAGAGATGCGCGCCCACTTGAAAAAGGTGAGTGATCCTCCTCTTTACTTTAATAGAGCTACAGAATGTGGCCTGGAAGTGGACTTGCTGATCTGGAAGCTATGTGGGAAGAAACCGTTGATCCCAGTGAATATTCACATTAATGCAGTGCAGAGTGAAACATGGCAGCCATAGGTTGCAGGCAAAAGGCAATTCCAGAGTTTTTTTCAGGGAGAGGATTCGATTCCCTTGACTTATAAAGGCCTCCGACACCTTTGATTATTGCCTTCATAAACAGCTCCAGGATATGCGTCAAACTGAAGACCCCCGATTGTCCTTCTCTACGCCTGAATTTAAAGAGGCCCAGCGCGTGTTCACAGACAACTTCAAGGTACGGTTGGAGCAGATGAATTGCTTAGGTACAGCACATTGCAGGCATTAACGCAGTGTACAACCTCTGATGCAATTGTTTGCTGGTATACGTGCACATAAGGTTGTCCATAAAAAAAAGTTACCTGAATTGCCCTGATCATCATTCAATGATCACATTCAGGAATTTACAGCCTTCCTTATGAACCACTGTCTGAGGGGAAAGTCACACTGTTTTGCATGGATTTTGTTTTGAAAAAGTTAGAAGCGCTGTTGTCAATGAGCACGAATCATGCAAAAAAATGCTAGCCAGTCATTGGCAAAACATTTCACGCAAAGCACTGGCCTTTTTCAACAGAAGACAGACTTCACATAGCGCATCAAGCTGATTTAGGCGTCGTGAAACTAGATTTAATGGGTTTAATCCATCACGGTATGTCTTCACCTAAAATTATCATTCAAATCGCCAATCATTTCTCGTCCAAACAAATGTTGCTCATGCAATTTTCAGCCCATCAAAGCCCAGTATCTGCCAGCATTGATTGGTGAAAAGTAACAGCAAGGATATTGGTTGAAAGTATAGTACATGTGAAGAAAGACACAGTCAGGTCTGAGACGATCATCCCTGGCTGTGGTGGTGCCCGCTGCGAATACAAGAAGCAAATGAACATCCAACCTGTTGGACTGCTATCCCTTACCCTCAACCCCTGAACATTTGAAGAACATGTCTTTGCCGCTGTAGAAAAATTTTGGGCGCCCTGTGGAGTGGCAGCTTGTCCAAGACTACCCTTGGTCAACGCCTGTGCTGAGGAAGGTCAACAATCCTTGGTAGGAAGTGACAGGGAATGCAGTGCTTTTGCTCAGGGCAGTGCAATGCCTGTGCTATGGTTCCTCCACTTGAAGGCACCATGCTGGTCTGACACAATGCTGTCCTTTTGATTTTTGCAATGCAGATTTGGCAGGCGCAATATGAGAGGCACCACGGGATGCAGCTGGGAGCAAAACAGAGCACATTAAGGAATAGATGAAGCTCATGCCATTGGCAGAGCTTTACCCAGATGGATAAAGACAGTCCTGCGACTACAAAGTGGTGCATGGCAATAATGGGAGGGCTGAAGCAGGAATGACCTGTGAAACTGTCTGTTCCATCCCTTCCGTTTACAATGTCAGCTGTGTGCTGGCTGGAGGTGTGGCTACATCTTTCATTGAAGACTCCATGGCTCTGAAATTCTATGGCTTTTTGCAACCTCATGTTGTGAGCTGGGCAATCCTTGCTTTCCTTGCTTAAGCTTACCTAACGGTTGTTAAAAATACAAAACTCAACACAATGACCAAGTACTTGACTAGAACGTGTAAAATTGGGGCCCATAGGTTGGATTACCTGGATGATTTTGTCAGTATTTCAACACAGCAGTGGTCAGGCCTCTCATCAGACACATTCCCCTTTCAAAGTGACTTGCAATTCAACCATCATTGAGTACCTAGGAGGAAGCGTCCAGGTTGTAGGAAAAAATAAAACCACGTAGGCAGTGAGAACACTCCCTACATCGATTTATGGAAAAGGAGATATTGACTCAAAGAGCGGCGAGTTTCCCTCACTACAGGGTAAAAGGGAAGCTGATGTGGGCTTGGTGGGTTTCTGGCGGCACGCGGCCCCAGGGCACCAGAATCATAATGAGTGTCTTTGTTTTCAGTAGCACGTCTGCTTGGGATAAGTTTGTGCGCGCAATGCACAGAATGGGCATGGAGTTTCTTTGCAAGTTTGTTAGACCTCCGTGGGTCAATCCCTAGTTCTTGAAACTAATGAGGGTATGGGCAGTATAGAAAGTCCCACACACAGCAGGATTGTGTGGAAAGTAATTTTGGCAACTTATAAGTTGTTTGCTCAGTCCAGCGTGTTGTTGCTGTGAGGCTTGTAGCTGGGAACCAGGCCTAGAAAAGGAGAAAAAAACTGTGTAGACAGAGGAAACTCTTCCCAATCAATTAAGGAAAAGGAGACACATTGGCTCAAAAGCCTCTAGCTGGGCACCAGGCCTCGTATCTTCTCAGAAAGAAGGAGAGAAAGAACCAAATAAACAAATAATGAATGAATAAATGAAAAGGAAGGAAGAAAAATAAAGAAAATGCAAGAAAAGAAAGATTGCGCAGTCCAAGTATCTTCACAATCATTGTCTCTCTCTCTCTCTCTCATCTCAAACATGATGTTTAACTTCTATCAAGTGAATATGGCGGTTTTGGGTGTTCAATTTATGATGCTGCCTGGCCGGAGTTGTGGTCCTTGCCTCTTTGTTACCTCTCATACTGCATAGTACCTGATGTGAAGTGGAAGTGGGTGGTCTATTTGGCTTAGTAGGGCAAGGAGTGACCAAGATAACACCAGGGCGGATGGAATTATGTCTAGCTTGATCAGGAATGCTGGGGTCAAAGAGGTATTACATGAATAAGAACTCGCTCAGTGATGTGCAGGTCATGCTGAGCCAGACGGTCTGCGCTGCCTACATCCATCTGTAAGAGGTTTGACCCATAAGAACCTTTGCTAACCCTTCTCAAACTCATTTTGCTGGCAGTGTTGTGACGCTTAGTTACCATGTTACGGATGATGGGTCGTTGGCAACCTGAGAGCATGTGGAGAGCGCTATCAACGTCATGGCGTGCTGGGAGAGGGCATGCAAGGCTAGTGGATCTTCTAAAGTGGACTGCATGTTACTAATCGTAGAGGGTGCCTGTGCAATATTGGAATTGTGTGTTTCATTCGGGCTAAGATACAGGGTATGTTCCAGAAGGCATTTCTAATGCCCTTATTTGCATGAGGAAGCAAAACCTAGTAATAAGTTTAATGGCCTGGCTTACGGTCTACATACCCTAGCCTGTGTTTAGAATACATAGGGGATTTCAAAACATCCGTAAGGTCTGGGAAGTACATTAGATCGGGAATGGGGGAGGAAGATTCAGGTGTACTTGGCCTTGCCTCTTTTTGACCATGTCAAGTATGGAAGGGGTTGCCGCCTGGGCCAGCACTAGGGATTCCAGTGTCAGCCAGGTAGTTATCTTTGAGGCTAGCCTGGTATTTAACATTTTTATCTGCGCATTCATTCCCAGCCATTTCAGTGTCAGATTTGACCTTATAGAAAAAGACGTGACCTTGAAAGGTGCAGGCAAGGTTTGAGATTGTCTTCAGAACGTCTCCTTTTACATGATGTCTGTGCTTCTCTGGGTACAGGATTTGCTTTCTGAGTTGTTGAAGTGAGCTGAGATTATCTGTGGCAAGGTGTGTGTGTGTGTCCATGAGTGAGTGTGGCAGCTATTGCAGCCAGCTCAGCTCTTCCTACGGTTTTGGTAATACCAGCACTGATAGGCTCAACTCAATTTTTTGAGTCACTGTTAGGATTGAACTAGCATCGTGGAGTGCAGTACATGCCTGCCCCTATCACTGTCTTGCCGTTCTGAACCTGGTAGCTACTGTCTGTGTAAGCCAAGAACCTCCAACCTGCAACTACGAGCTGTAGGTCGGAGTTGGACTGACAAGGGGAAGAAAGAAAGAAAAGAAAAACTACGTAGGCAGCGGAAACTCTCCCTACATCAATTAAGGAAAAGGAGACACATTGGCTCAGAAGTAGGGGCAATTGTGTCTGGGGCTGGTTTATGGGGGCCTTGAAAATCTGTTTCTTGTTTAAGGGATAAAATTTCACACTTTTTTATCCCAGGCCAAAAAGCGTGCCTTGCATTAAGGATAGGGTCGTCGCACACATTTTAAAAGAATCAGTTGGGTTCTGCAGAATCCAGTGACAGGCAGGGTTCTGGCTGTTCAAGTGGACTCTGGCAGCTGTATTCCCGACTGCAATTATTCAGAATCAAGTTGTAGGTCCCAGGCATGCTGAGGGAGAGCAATTTCCTGGCTGATGTGTGTATGTGTGTGTGTGTTGCCGCTAGAGCTCCTTATCGTGTTTCTTTGGTGCAGTACAAAACTTAAGACTTTAATTGCACAGTCAAATGGTGAGAAGGCTCCTCTCAGACCTTAAAAATGCTCTGAAATCCCATATGCATACTAAGCACAAGCTGGGCTATGCTGACAGGAAGACAGGCTACTATATTTATTACCAGAGCTTGCTATCCAATGTAAACAAAAGCATGAGCAATGCCTTTTGGAACATGCCCAGTCTCTCAACTCAAATGAAACGCACTATCTTACAATACCGCACAGGCACCCTATACAATCAGAAACATGAAGTCCGATATAAAAGATCCACTAGCCTGACATGCCCCCTACCTGATTGCCATCATATGGATAGCGCTCTCCACATCCTATCTGGCTGCCAATACCCCGTCATGCGTAACATGGTAACTGAGCGTCACAATATTGCTTGCAGGATGATTTTAAAACTGGTCAGTGAAGGCTCTTATGGGGCCAATCTTGTGCAGTTGGATGCGGGCAACACAAACCGTTTGGCCCAGCACGACCTGCACGTCCCTGAGCAAGTCTCTAATCGTGCTGTACCTTCCAACTTCTTCAAACCCACAATTTATATTCAAACCAGACGCAACTCCAGCCGCCCTGATTCAATCTTGGTCACCCAACTAACCCAAACAAACCACCCACTCCACCCTCAAACCGGGTACTGCGCAGTATGGGGAGTAGCATAACTCCAGCCCGCCATATTCATCTGATAGAAATCAAATACTGTGAAGATACGAGGCCTGGTGCCCAGCTAGAAGCCTCACAGCAACAACACAGCAAACTGTGCAAACAACTCCAAGGTGCAGAGATTACTATCCACCCAATCCTCCTGGGTGTGGGGGGGACTATCTACGCTGCCAGTGCCCATACCCTTGATCAATTAAAAAAATCAGGGATTTGTCGCATCAAATCATGGTTGTTGCTGAATCATGGTTATTTGGGTTAGTTATCCGGTTGTAGGTTATTATTGCAGGAAGGCTGCATCGTGCCTTGTTTTAGATAACTCTTTCTGTTTCTGGATTTGATAAGACTCAAAACCCTTTTGTAAAGTGCCCGGGATAGAGAAGATGACAGCGTAAACAGGCAGTCCTTGGGGAGAGACCTTGTTGGCGGAAGGCAGCTGGCAACCAGTGTACGTATCGTGTGTGTTGGAGCATCAGAACAGAGCAAGCAGAAGAAAGCATTGAACTAGCATTGCAAGAGAGAGAAGGGAAGAGGGCAGAGCTCAGTACACTCGCATCTCAATCCATCAGCTTCGAGTGAACTTGTCCTTTGGCGCATGGCTTTAGGCGACTCTGGACGTTGAGCTTATCATTCTCTAAAAGTGATATGCCTAGGTGAAACAATAAGACGTGAATGAAGCTGATCTTGCATGACAGATTGACTCACAGAGATCTGAAACACTTGCAAGAAAACTCCATGCCCATTCTGTACAATATGTGCACAAACTTACCTCTACTAGACGTGCCATTCAAAATAAAAACACCCATCATAACACTGGTGCCCTGGAGCAGCGTGCTGCCAGAAACCCACCTGATCCACATTAACTCCCCTCTCATCTTCTGGTGAGGGAGACTCACGGCTCTTTGAGCCAATGTGTCTCTCTTTCCTTAATTGATGTAGGGAAGTTTTCTCTGCCTACGTAGCTTTTTCTTTTTTCTTTTCTTTTCTTTTCTTGGTGAGAAGGCCATCCTGAAATTAAGTAGACGTTGTTGCACAGGCGACCAACACAGGAGCAGCTAGACCAACATAGGGTCATTCACATTGGCGGGAACCTTGACCCATCCTGGACCAACATCGTTTCATTTGTAAATAGCTTGTAATTGGCAAAGCACAATGATCAAATTGCTGGCACAGCTTCCAATGCGCGCATGTCAGATTCGGGCCCCAGGACCCAAGCTAAGCAGTCACGTGTATGGAGGTACAGTGCAAAGGCATACTCACCAAAGCTTGGTGACCAAGATTTTCTAGGGCATGAAGTGGACAGGCTTGGAAAGGCTGGTAATTGTTGCCAGGGTTGGGGATTGTTGTAGGTAAGTTACTTCTTGTGATAGTCCCAAGCTCATAGCAGAGGTGTGCGGGTAAGCAACGACAAGTTTTGAGTAGGGATCTAACATGAAGGTGGCCGTAGCCTTCGTGTTGAGGATGGCAGAGCAAATAACATGCCGCAGAGCTAGTGTCATGGCCTTATTGTCATAGATGGGCAGCTGATGGAAATCCCAAATTTTCTGGATGCTGCTGTTTGGTGTGTTGCTTGCGTCCAGTTTGTCAGATCCTTGATTCTCTAGATGGGAAAGGGCTAGGTCCGCAGTGGGGCTAGGAGGAGATTGGATTGAATTTGCTGAGTTTCAAATTCTTGCGTGCGCTGGTGGAAGGTATGCCAGAACGTTTGTTTCTCCTGAGACCCATGATGATATCCAGGAAAGAAAAGAAAGAAAAGTCTACTAGGCAACAGGCCGCGTGCATTAAGGAAAGGTCCTTTAACTATCAAGCTAGCAAGGGCCTCACCAGAGGTCCCTCAAAACTACAATAGCTACAGCTAGCCTAGGAGAGGGAAAGAGACTGAACTAATGAGGATACCAGGTGAACTCAAGCAGCTCTTCTGTAGAGTTTGTTTTCTGTTGAATTTGTCTTCATTTCTGAGACCAGCACAGGCGTGGCAGACCCAGGTTTCAGCTATGTGGACCTCTATGTTTGCTCATCAGTGTAGCAGCCAAGTTCTCTCGGGCATTTCCAGTGTTAAGTACGTTGGCAGACATCACAAACCTACATGTCAAGGTAGAAGGCCTCGGAGTTTGTAGGCTCCAGGCCTCTCGGGTAGTTGCATGTCTGGCAACATGCGCATTCAATGTCGGTGCAAGCTGCAGTGCATATACTTGCTGGTTGGAAGCAAAATTTTTGGAGAAATGCAGGGCCCACTCCTCTATGGTCATTGGCCATAGTGCGTGTGGTTTTGCTCCTGTCGGGGGGGGCTCATTGCTGACGTCCTCTTTCTTGGTTGGACAGATTATCCATATGCATGCAGCTGGACCTGGCTTGCGTAGTCTTTCCTTTTCTTTTCTTTATCCATGCATTTATAAGTGTGGTGTCAAGGCCGTAGCAGTAGGTGGCGTTGATGGCATGGTTTGCTGTGGTCTCCTGAGCCAGCTTCTTTGCATAAGTACCTTTGTACTTCCAGATACTATTGCCATCGCAACTTGAGGCTAGAGGGTTTAATGTTGGGGTCTGGAGTTCTGTCTCTGTATGAAGTAGTTTCTTCCTTTTTTTCCTAGGGCTCTGGCTACCAATCTGTGTATTTGGGGTGTTAGGTGGGTGAGGGGAATGGAAGGTGTGCCGTTTTGGCTTGTGGCTGCTGCGTATAAGTAGTCAGGATCTGTATAAATGCAATCTGCATCATTATGATTGAAACTTTATCCTGAGATGCCTTGGATACGCTGTTGAGGCACAGATATGGAGATTTGTTTTATTAAACGTGTGCTCTTGCTGGGAGGCCCATCTTCAGGGAGCTCCGTTTGCAGCCCAGGCAGGTTAGCTCCAATGTTGGGGGCATCTTCAAGCTGGTGTTGAAAGCTTTCCTAGTTTCTGGGTCCACACCAGGGGAGAGGAGCAGTATGTTGGATTGAGCTGCGTCCAGCGAGAGGTTACGAGTTGGGTGCACAAGAGGAGTGACGTTTGCTCTGTGGAGCGCTTATTTTTCCTGGGGGCTTGCTGTTGGGCTTTGTAGATGAGAGTGTTGTGTTTTTTAAAGAGTGTTATGTTGACACTAGGTCCTAAGATGTCCTGGCTACATTGCTGCAGCATATGCCTGGCTACATTGAGCAGCGTGCCGCCAGAAACCCACCTGATCCACATTAACTCCACTCTCATCTTCTGGTGAGGGAGACTCACGGCTCTTTGAGCCAATGTGTCTATCTTTCCTTAATTGATGTAGGGAGAGTTTTCTCTGCCTACGTAGTTTTTTCTTTTTCTTTCCTAGGTCCTTGCTTCTTTGTAGAGCGTGCATGCTTGCAGGGAGGCCCATTTTCGAAATTTCTTTGTTTTGTAAGCCGGGCAGGTTAACACAGATGTTGGAAGTGTCCCCGCGTGGGGTATTAAGATTATCCTTGGCTTTTGGGTAAACATTTTGGGTGGAGGGCAGAACATTGGCATGTGTGGGAATGTGGGACGAGTGCATAGGAAAAGCAGTGCTCTGTGTCTAGAGCATGTCCTTGTACTACACGCCCAGTAGTACTGGGCGGCTTGCTTTGGGGTTCTGTTGCTCTAGTGTTTGTCGTTTCCTCCGTCTGGGTGTAAACTTGTGTTGATGGTAGAGTGTTGGATTGGTTGCCAACATCAGTGATGTTTTGCGTTAAAGGATATATCAGACGTGCCGTGCTCGCACTGGGAGGGCTTGCTGTCAGAGCTGGCCCAGGCCTGACAGTGGGTGTCTGTTGGAGGCGTCTGGTGATCTCATGCTTGAAGTGAGTGCGGAGGGAGGCCATGGTGTTTGTACTGCCTGTGTTGGGTGGCTATGCTGGGTTGGGGGTTAGCACCAATGTGTCGGTGGAGGGGTCCAGTGGTTCATTGAGGTGTATATGTATAAATCGAGACGCTAACGTGCATGTTGTATATTAGGTGGTAAACCGCAGGAACCCTGGAAATTCAGCATTTTGCAGGTTAGGATTTTGGATAACAGCAGTGTTAAGCTCTTTGGTGGATGGAAGATTGGTGACAGCTGCCAGTTTTTTTAGTGTCATTTAACATTTGGTGTTCACCCTGGTCTGTTTTGCCTGGAGTTGAGCCACTGTCATGATTGTATTTTTGCAGGAGGGTCTCAGGTCATGTATCCCATTGATACCAAGGCTCACAAGGGGTTGTATAATATACGTGATGAGGTGGGAGAGGTTGTGTGAGGGGGGGTTGCGCAGTAACAGAGTTTCAGAGGTAATTTTTTAGATCATCATGGACCATGCTTTCTCCCTCTTTTATAAGGTGGAGCTCACTAAGGTGGGTACCGGTCAGCTGACGTGCCCGCATGCAGTAGTTTAGTTGTTCTCATGCACAGAGGTGAGTTCCTTTCTTGAAGAAGTCCACGGACAGCTTCTTAAGGCGGCCCCCCAAAAAGCGCCAACCCTCCCGGCGGCCCCCCCAAAAGCGCCAACCCTCGTGACCAGATCTTTGGAGCTTGCACGGATGAGGCGGCCCCCCAAAAAGGCACGGATGAGGCGGCCCCGAAAAGGCACGGATGAGGCGGCCCCCCAAAAAGCGCCAACCCTCGTGACCAGATCTTTGGAGCTTGCACGGATGCCCTCTCAGTGCGCTATTCCGGTTACTCCTTCTGTCACCCCCCTCACGATGATGAAACCATGACTCAACTCCTGCGCCATGCGCTCCACTCCTCCATTCAAACCAATTTGCCGGTTGCCACCTTCATACTCCTACCCCACTGGAGAGGCTCCAGCGGCAATGCCTACATGAATTGGCTAAACAACCACCCAGGATACATCAAAGTGCTTGCCAAATTCCCTGCAAGACACATCCATTTTGAACCCCCCCAGTACTGGTTCAACACCGTACCCAACCCCACCCATCCTACATACCCCACACAACTCATTGTTGTCTGGAACACACAAGCAAGGGAGACCCTACAAAATGCCAATGAGCGCTGGTTTGAAGAGCTTCAGCACAACGTCCCAGCCCAGTGGCTACCTCTTGCTCGTCCTGCCCCCCCTAGGAACCTGAGCTCCAACCAACGACTAATATCAAACAAATGGAGAAAAAAGTTTCTATCCCTTCCCCTCGAGGTGTCCCTTAAATGCTCACACAAGCACACACAAGCAGTAGTAGATCACCACCACACACAAAAGACCACATTCACACCCAAAATTCAGTGTTGGAAAGACATCACTTACACTGATGATAGCTTCATGAAAACCAAGAATGATTCCCCCCCTCTGGTTGGCTCAGGCGTCTACAAACCTAACAAAGAGGGCGACCACCCCTCACCACAAATACAGCTGTACATCAAACCCAATGGCCGTGGCCCAACTAACACAATCAACAGAGCAGAACTGGCTGGCATCCTTGTTGCACTCCAACAGGGCCACACAAACATAGCCACTGACAGTGCGTCCTGTCTGTCCCAAATCTACAGGCAGGTTCTCAATCCAATGCGCATGCGGACCCACCTGCATGCAGAGCTCACTCAAGCTATTTCAACCATCATAGAGCACTCACCACACCAGCTCAACTTCTATAAAGTTAAAGCCCACTCTGGCGTGATTGGCAATGAGGGAGCTGATGCTTGCGCACAAACTGCGGCTCTTATGGATAACACAGATATCTCATTGCCTGAAGCCAAGGACCCTTTCCACAACTCCTTTTGGTTATCCGTCAAACCTCCCCGAGGGCACTCCCACACTGTCACACCTCTTTACCTCACCAACTTGAAAGATAAGCTCTAAACACACATGCATAACAAACACAAACTTGGCTCTGCTGATATATCCAGTTGCTATTACACAAGCTGGCAGCAACTCACACAACCCACACCTCATAATAGCAATACCAGCACAGCCTTACTTAAGCCATCCCCTAAACTTGCTAACCAAGAAATTAGCAATTCCTTTTGGAGCAACCCCAAGATTACCCTTAAACAACAAATAAACCTCCTCAAGTACCGCACTGGCACAATCTACACCCAAAAACACGCTGTCAGGTTCAATCACACATCTGGGCCCGCCAACTGCCGACTATGCGGCAAGTTGGACAGCATCAATCACATTGTCCTCGGATGCTCACACCCAACATGCCAAGGGATGTTCATAAACAGGCACAACACTGCCCTCAGTCTCTGTTGCGAAGCCCTCAGCAAAGGTGCACATGGCTCATTCCTTGTTGCAATGGATGCTTGCTGTAGGGAAAAGCTCCAAGAACAAGGCATTGAAGTCCTTGAAAACATCCCCAGGGAAATTCCTGACTGGGCTTTTCCCAATGGTGCTGGCCCCTCTGCCCGACACCAAAGCCGTCCTGATGCTGTCTTTGTGCGCTCTATCCCAGGGAGAGCAACCCATCTCGACCCTAAAAGGATACCTGCTCAAGATAGGGATATCCATCTTGTGGAACTTAAATTTTGCCCTGACACTAACCCCTTACCCAGCCTACGAACAGCTGCTGACCAGCATGCTGGTACCATATCCAGACTTCGCACCCGTAGTCTCAGAAACCCAAACAGAAATAATAAGGTGACATTGCACACCATTTTACTTGGTGTAGCAGGTACTATCTATAATGACTACACCATCACTCCTCTGGTTGAGCTGGGTCTTACCAGACATAACGCAGAAAAATTAGCCTCTCAATTAAGTTGCCATGCACTCCAATCACTAACAAAAATAATAAACACCAGGCACTCATTATACTTGCAGGGTTCTTTGGGCAGGGGCGGCACTGGGGGTGAGGCTGTTCAGAGCAGGAGGAGGAGAGTCCACGCCCGCAGGCGCATGGCTGACAGCAACCCGCCAGACCCGCATTAGTTGCTCTCCATTGGTTCATAGCTTGGTTTAGGCTGGGCCTGTGAACCTCCTCGGTGAGGCCCTAGCTAGCTTGCTAGTTAGGGGACCTTTCCTTAATGCACGCAGCCAGACCTGGCCTGCGTAGTCTTTTCTTTTCTTTTCATGGACAGCTTCTTAAGGTGTGCTATTTGATGAGTGGGGAGATTAAGGCTGAGGGGTCCTGCAGGCTCATGATGAGCGCGGAGGCCATGCGCCTGTGGTATTCAACGCAGGTTGCCCTAGTAAAAACTTAAATCACATCCTCTCATATCATTGCTGCTGCTGTGCTGTTTGAGAGTGAATTTATATTTGATGGTTCTGTCAATCATTTTGTCCCAGATGATAATATCTGCTGAAGGTCAAATCCCATTGTAACTCATTGTCCCAGATGATAATATCTGCTGAAGGTCAAATCCCATTGTGACTCATTGTAATATCTGCTGGGGTGCATGAAGTAACTGCAAAGGCGTAGGCAAGACAAGGACTGATAGCTACGCGGACCATATTTTTGGCTTGCTCTTAGGAGGTAAAGAATAAAGGAGTCTACGCAGGCCTGAGGCCGTGTGCATTAAGGGAAGGTTCCCTGATTAGCAGGCTGGCAGGGGCCTCACCAAAGGGCCCTCAAACCTACACTAGATACAGCTAGTCTAGGTGGAAGCCAGAAACAGAGCTAATGGGGATCTGGAGGGTTGTTCGCCATGCTCCTAGGCGTCCAAGCTCTCCTTCTCCCATTCTCCACTTCCGCGCGCCAGCAAACTCCCTCACCAGAAGCCTCTTGAAAATAAAGAGCATGTTTGGTACGGTTAGGAGATATGTTGGGCCTCCAAGTTGTGGAAAAAGGCCTCCAAGTTCTGAATTCCACTCCGGAGTTCTCTAGGGGGATCCTATAATTGATATCATCCAGGCTAGCTAGCGAATTCCTCATAAATTGCTACACAGTACTTTATGCTCACACCTCTCTGGTCACAACCTTTGCGTGGAAACCCAATGGCATCATGGAAACAGATGCCCATACGAGCTTAGGATCTGCAACAAATGTGATTGGCACACTGTACAAGACAAAGAACACATTATCCTGGATTGCCCATCTCAGGATCTGACAGACCTGCGCACTCAATTCCAGCACCTATTTACCTCTGCACCCCCAAGTAGTGCAACACGTCTTAGAGACTTCATGAACCAGGCTGATGCCTTGGGATTAGCCAAGTTTGTGTCTGCATGCCTGAAATGCTGTGACTGAGCTTGGAGCTTATAACAGCATGCTTGGTACAAATAGTAGTACTTTACGCCGTGTTATGCAAGCCGATTTGAAGTTACAACCTAAGGATGACAAGTGCTGGACAGCGCAGTTAATTCAAGCCTTCCAAGGTTTGCGTGGTTCTGAAATTTTTGAGCAGGCTGTGAGGTCAGGAGGTGCCATTTCCATGAATGATTTTAGTGCAGACTTGAGGTACAGATTGCAAGGAGTTTGGAGAGAAGCCGAGTCAGTGGATCCAAGGGAAAACAACAACAAACTAGCTACTTACCAAGCTTGGTTTGCTACTCCTTTTGCTTGCAACGCTCGCCAAACCTATGCACCCTTGCCTTGGTATCTTTTTTTGAATCTGCCTAAGCAAGTTATGCGTAATGTGAGCAGGTTCCGGCTTCGTGCTCATACTTTGAAAGTTGAATCGGCTGTTTGGCAGGATGATGGTACCTCTGTGTGTGACAGGTGTCCTTGCAACCAAACTCAAGATGAAGCACATGTCCTTTTTAACTGTACTGATGGACACGTTTGTTCTCTGCGCTGCAAGTATCAAATGCTTTTTGAACCTTACTTCCAGGATATTGTTGAGATGCAACCTTTTTTACTGCATCAAGTGAGCTCTCAATTTGTTTATCAGTTCCTTCATCAGCGAAACGCAAAGCTTTTCCTTTTTGTGTCTGAGCTTATGGATTTATTTTTGGCTGGCAGAGACCAGCCACAAGCCGATCAGCCAAACGACCTGGCTGAAGGTCACCCCCCATTGTAACCATTGTGACTGAGCTTGGAGTTGTTGCTTTTAGATTGGAATGGTTTGGTTGCAGGCACGTTTTGCTTCAGCTAAACTGTCCCCGCAGGCAGGTACAGCTATGTAACCCTTTCCTTTCCTTCATCTGAATGCCAAAAACTGCTTAAAATCCTAGTAATCATGAAGCATTGCATGAGCATATTCGAAATGAACGCTTATGAACCATATGTTTTTTTTATGACATGTATGATAGCATGCTGAGGTATAACAGTGAGACGTTGAAAAGAGTGCTGAACGAATTCGAAAGCTCAAGATCCTTTGTAACAGTTTCTCTGGTGATTGAACAATGGCGCAACCTTTTATACAACAAGCCAGTGTCCAGGATGTTTCTGATTTCCTCATGCAACACAACAACACGTTTTTTCCGGTTGTTTTTGAACTTATGGACATTAATGCCCATAATATTATGTTGACTGGCGAGGATCAGTCACAGGCCGATCAGCCGAACAGTCTGACTGAAGGTCCCCCCATGTAAATCTGAAGTCTTATCTTCTGGGGGGAATGACTGGGAAGGATACCAGCAGCCTTTGTTTTGCTGCCAGGAATATGAGTGCTTTCAGTCTGAGTACAGAGTTAGCCAATGGGCTTGGACTTTAAGATCTTGAATAGTGTACGTAGGGCACAGGAGATCATCAGCAAAGGCAAAGCAGCAGCAAAGGCCTGTGCTGATCAAGATGATAGCAGGGGTCAGTGACATTTTGGTTCAGGATGCAGGTGTGTTGGTACCCTTGTACCCACCTTTGTCTTGTGGTGGAGGGGACTTCCAACTTTTTGAGCGAAAGTGCCTCCTTTTTCTTAACTGATATAGGGAGATTTTACCTGCATAATTTCCCCCCTGTCACCCTCATTGCCATTGATTCAAGCAAATCGACAAACCAAGCAATAAATCAATAGACCAAGGAGCAAGCGATGGATTAGACTCATGACATGTCAAATCCATGCCCGATCCAGAAGCCACTCTCAGGAATGTCAAATCACACGACAACTTCCTGGCCAAGTTGTGTAATATTAAGATTGCTGCATCAAGTAGCATGACGAGCAGGGCAATGCAGATAGGAAAACCTCACAATAGGTCACTCAGGAAGCACCACAATTGAGTGAGAACAAAAGGACAACATGCTCATACAGCAGCCAGGTGCTGGTAGCCTGGGCTGGCCATGCCAGGTTCAACAAGCATAACTGAAACAATAACCTTGCCCACAACCAGGCTAATTTTAGGGCCATCAGCATCCATTGGGAGCCATCAAGACCAAAGCACCCCATCCACCCAAGAAGAATGAGAGCTATCAAAACCTGTTTGGAGCCAGCAAGGCCCGGGCAATGTGTTCACAATAAAACATGATATCATCGAAAGCCAATGGAGCCATCAAGACACCCTGCTCTAATAAAAAGAAGTGAGTCATGCAAATAATCCAATACCCCATGAAGGGCCACCTGCAACGATCACCGAAGCAGACTTCCCTCAAAACAGGAGGGCCAGTTGTTTATTTGCAAGCCCATAAGTGAGGTGACAAGTGCAGCTTTGTAACAGTGCAGACTAAGACGACAATAGGAAGATATATACTTGTGTTCACAATGCCTGAGCTTTACCCATAGGTACCAAGCTCCAAAACACTTAATAAATAACATAATAAAAGACACATAAGCACACAATGAAAGCTACAGGCTACATGCTACATGTCACATGCTACATGCTAAATGTCACATGCTGCATGCTGCATGGTACAGGCCATGTCATGTTGATTCTACGAAAGGAGCACACACAAAGTCACTGATGCAAAAAGACACTGCAGAGGATCCAAGGGGGAAAGGTTTCAACGTCGATGGTGGAAGACGAAGCTTTTGCATTTTCACAGGCGGCCCTGCACGATTCATGCTGGCTTCATACCACAACAAGCCGGATCACAACCTATTCAAAGCCATAAGAACACACTCCCAGCACTGGAAATCGTGGTGAACACCACCATTCCTCTCTCACACACACACATGCACACATGCACACGCGCACACACACACACAAACGCACACACACATATGCACACATGCACATACACACACGCACACATGTACACACGTGCGCGCACACACACACACACACACACACACAACACACAAACACATGCACGTGCACACACAGAGCTCACGGGCACTTGCTGTACACTATACCCCACTCCTGCACCGGCAGTGCCTCGTTGGTGCGTCAGTGTGCGCCTTGAGCGTGTGTGTGCACCAGCAGTGCACCGGCAGTGCCTCATTGATGGACGCCGCTCATGGCCCATCAATGATGTGCACCAATGGTGCACAGCTGGTGCTCCCAGTGCATGACCCCGTTGTACCTGTGATGACGCACCACCCATCATACATCGAGGCTCACTCACAGTGCACTAATGATGCCCTGAGGGCACGCCCCTGGTGCTCATTGTGGTGCACTGGAAATGATGCACAACCAATGGTTGGTGCATCGAGGCTCACTCACAGCGCACTCACTGCAGTTTAGTGGTAGTCACTATACATGACCAACTGTTAAATACACACGCACATGCTTGCCCTGCAGCGGACAGCAGCCCAGCTGAGCAGCCAAGCTCAGCGCAACCACTCAGGCAGGCTCGGCCTGTAATGCCGGGAGGCACCTTGCAGCATCTTGGGAGGGGGCTGTGGCGACCACGAGCAGTCTGCAACCTCCAGGCGGCTGTTGTTGCCGTACGCTGCATATCCTGGGGCCCTGAAAGCAAACACGCACATGCAGCCATGCATAAGCAGCAGTGCAAATTTCCAACCCACAGTCCACAACCTCCAAGCGGCTGGCGTTGCTGTTCGCTGCACAACCTTGAGCCCTGAAAGGCAAAACGCACATGCAGCCACGCATCAGTAGATTATGCCAGCGGCCCATGTAACCTGTGAGTATTAATTTTTCCATACAGCCTTCTGCCCTGATAGCGTGCGAGCAAAGCTTCCCTTCCTACGCATCACTAGCATGCAAGGAAAAGCATCTCATCATCAACGAGCAAGCAAAAGCATCCCAACCAGCGCTTCAAAAGCATGCAAGCAAACGCTTCCCTTCCCACGCATCATCAGCATGCTAAAGCATCCCGTCTGCGCATCATAAGCATGCAGCAAAAGCATCTCATCCCATGCATCAATAGCGTGCAAGCAAAAGTAACCCATCCCATGCACCACTAGCGTGCGAGCAAAAGCACCTCATCCCATGCATGATTGGCGTGCATATAAATGTAGCCCATATGCATCATAAGCATTGCAAGCTCAGTCAGAGCAGCCTGCAACCTCCAGCATGCTGCATTGTGTGCTACCTTCTGGTGTGCTCCTTACGTGTGTGTTTCTCAGCCTGCTGTAACATGTGCTACCTTCTGGTGTGCTACTTGTGTGTGTGTGTGAGTGTGTCTCAGCCTGCTGCAACATGTGCTACCTTCTGGTGCGCTACTTGTGTGTGCGTTTTTCAGCCTGCTGCAACATGTGCTACCTTCTGGTGTGCTACTTGTGTGCTTCTCAGCCTGCTGCAACATGTGCTACCCGCTTGCAAAATTGTGCGTTTGTTTCTCAGCCTGCTGCAACATGTGCTACCCCGCTTGCTAAATCGTTTGAGTACAGCTCTTTCAATCCACAATCTTGGCTCATTCCATGACGAATGGTTGTCATGAAAACGTGATGGCACACCAGGCACACCATCAGAAATGATGGTGGTCAAGCTGCTGCTGCTGCTGCTGCTGCTGCTGCTGTGACACAGTTCTGCAATACAAATTGTGGTTTGGTTCTCGGAAGGCATGGATGCTCATGTGCACACTCTGCCCATGGTTTAGCGGCACCTTTGTCCTGAAATGAGAACTGCAAGTGCAGTGGAGGCGACAAAAGGCCCCGGAATGCCCACCTGATGCCAAAGGTCCTGCACTTCTGGAGGAAAGCGGCTGCCCCACCTGTACAGCAATGAGGAGCACCAAGCACTTACATATGCCATGGCACAGGGATGTTGGCGCACACTCATTTGTCCTTGTGGAGTGAAGAAGCAAGCAAAGCAACCACAAATATACGGGGATATCACAGCAGATAATGCAATGCTCAGTCTGAATTATCCTTGTTCAGGATCAATAAGAAGCGTTCCCTGAGTGTTTGTGCCTGAACTTGGCCAAATGGGGGGACTGAACTTGTGGGTGAAATGGGAGGACTGGGTGAAGTGGGGAGATTTGAACTTGGCCAAATGGGGGCCCTCTACTTTTGGCCAGCCTGATTGCTTTAGCGTGAGCCCTTGCCGGCCAAGGAGTTACCAATTAGATCACCCATTTCACCACGTATAAGAAAAGAAAGACTACGCAGGCGGTAAAAACAATCCCCACATCAACTAAGGGGATACCTAGGGCCAAGGCACCGTGTATTCCCTTGACCAAGAGAAACAGGAAAACAAGTCAATGAGGATCAAGAGCTTCACTAGCAGTAGCCCGTGCCTGATCTTGGTGATGAGAGTTGAGACAAGTCTTCTCAAGAGCGCGTCTGGTGCCAGTAAATTTTTAAGCGTACTGGACAGGATGAGCATGAAGCTTCAGAGCAAGCTTGGTGGTTGTATGAGTGTCAAGACCAAGCTCTTTGAGAGGCACCAAATAAGTGCTTTTTTGTTATGACTGCTACGGCACGAATCCCTGTCGGCCATGATGTTTGCAATTAGGTCATTCAGAGCATCAATTATAAGGAATGCCCTTTTTGTGCCCAAATATTTTTGGTGACAAGCATGAGGGCACCTATCACTCTAGAATTCATCGTGGCTGTTGAAGTTCTGCAGGAGTCATTGTTCAAATTCCACTCAGTTATGGGCATGGTTGAGAAAATGAAGTGTGTTGGTACAAAGTAAGGGTGGGTCATCCATCATAGCTGTGAGAATGAGAAGGGGTACCAGGTGCGGACTGTGGTCCCTTCTGAGGCAATCTGAGGCCACAATGCCACCTCCTCTTCATGAAAGTGGGACAATTGGGTTCAACCTTTTTTGCCTCTCTTGGCATTCTGGTAATACCATACCAGTACTCATGTATTGTGAGCATATTTCATGGCGAGGTCCCAGAATAATGAAATCAACAATGGAACTAATTTATTTGCAAGTATTGAAGCTTTGCGAGAGGCCTCTAATAAGTACAGAATTTCCAAAGTTTCGCCTTTTAGCATCTGTGTGAGTGTGTGTGTGTGTGTGAGTGTGTGTGTCATTGCTCCTCCTCATCCTCCTCATCAATGCTCCTGAGTGGTTTCCTCAGAGGTTGCTGCCTAAGAGGACCCTGACACCTCCATGGGTCTTCATGCCCACCCTTCACCACTGCCCTAGCCCCTGCCCCTTTCCCGCCGGCCAGGAAGCTGATGAGGAGGAACAGCAACCAGATGAGTTTGGGGGGCAGAAGGTGGTGCATGAGGCACAGACTCCCTGGACCTGGCCACAGGCCGAGGGTGGCAGGCCTGGCAGCCACGCTCATGCACCTGCTCTGCAGACCCCCGGCAAGTGCGAAGCTCCCCGTAATGGGCGGGGCATCGCCCATTACTTGCGCTTCCACTTGGCAGCCCATGTTAGAAAGGGTATTTTGCCCTTCATGACCGATGAAGGCAGGTTGTAAACATGTGTAAACTCTACGAGCCCCTCAAAAAAGTAATCTATAAACGGATTCGATATTGCGAGGGATGCCAATGTCCATTAATTTAACTTGCAATACCCCCCCTACAGGAACAGTACTGATAATGGGTTTTTGTTGGATGTCTGAAATACGGGGAAGAGTCGGGCGGGAGCAAGCCCATCAAATATGCCACTCACTACCTCTGCAGCATCCATTTGAAAGCAAAAATGACAAGCTTTTGCCGGCGAAAGATGCAGAACGAGCAGCCAATATGCAACGAGGAGCTTATGCATAGTGCGCAGATACTACTGTGCTTGACTGTGGTCCAGAACAACTGGAGCAGTGGCGCTGCAGACAGCCATTCCATGCCAGCACAGGAAACTGTTGTGTTTCAGCCTCCTAGACATGCACACACCCGCCCCTCCTCATCAAAACACACAGTAGGGTCCACATCTGTTCAACCTGCTCATACATGTTTTAAGAAAAAAAGAACTTTTGCATCCTGCTTGCTCTTCTGTATGTTGCTTGCTTGCTTGCTTGCTTGCATTCTGCTTGCTTTCAAGCTCCTGGGCCAGCACCAGCATGGAGCCACACACTCCGCAACACTATCATTACTACCTCATGAAATGTTGTTTCATAGGGCAATATTGTCATTAATTTTATGATGTTTACAGGTCAAAGGTTCAGAGCTTTGCTTGCTCCTGCCTGTGACAAGACTAAGTCGAAGACCTTTGACTCAGGAGGCAACCGCCTCCCTGATGCAATCGTGCCATGAATGCAGACAAGCCATGTATGCTGTTAAGTTATGCCATGTGCCATGCCATGTAGGTATGTTGAGCAAGCAAGCTCGAGAGCGGAGCCAACATCTGCGAGCACTTTGGTTCTCTCCCTTGAGACCTCTGCGTGTTCTGCATGAGTGCCCAGGTCCTCCCACCCAACACCACTCCACGGTGCAAAGCTGGGGCCACTGAGGAAGCAGGTTTCCGGATCAGGTGTGCATGCTGAGCAAGCGCAAGGGCTGAGGCAAAGTCCAAAAAAGCCCGGGTCCCCTCACCTGACACCACCACGTTGTGCATGCCGGAGTGGCTAAGGAAGCAGCCCACCAGGTGGGCAGTGCCTCTGTCTGCCACGTAGAGCCCATAGGTGCCCGCACTGCAGCAACACAAAGGAGCACACAACAACACAGCAAGCTCTGTCTTCCAGCCCACCAGGCGGGCAGTGCCTCTGTCTGCCACGTAGAGCCCATAGGTGCCCGCACTGCAGCAACACAAAGGAGCACACAACAACACAGCAAGCTCTGTCTTCCAGCCCACCAGGCGGGCAGCGCCTCTGTCTGCCACGTAGAGCCCATAGGTGCCCGCACTGCAGCAACACAAAGGAGCACACAACAACACAGCAAGCTCTGTCTTCCAGCCCACCAGGCGGGCAGCGCCTCTGTCTGTCACGCAGAGCCCATAGGTGCCCGCACTGCAGCAACACAAAGGAGCACACAACAACACAGCAAGCTCTGTCTTCCAGCCCACCAGGCGGGCAGTGCCTCTGTCTGCCACGTAGAGCCCATAGGTGCCCGCACTGCAGCAACACAAGGGAGCACACAACAACACAGCAAGCTCTGTCTTCCAGCCCACCAGGCGGGCAGTGCCTCTGTCTGCCACGTAGAGCCCATAGGTGCCCGCACTGCAGCAACACAAAGGAGCACACAACAACACAGCAAGCTCTGTCTTCCAGCCCACCAGGCGGGCAGCGCCTCTGTCTGCCACGTAGAGCCCATAGGTGCCCGCACTGCAGCAACACAAAGGAGCACACAACAACACAGCAAGCTCTGTCTTCCAGCCCACCAGGCGGGCAGCGCCTCTGTCTGTCACGCAGAGCCCATAGGTGCCCGCACTGCAGCAACACAAAGGAGCACACAACAACACAGCAAGCTCTGTCTTCCAGCCCACCAGGCGGGCAGCGCCTCTGTCTGCCACGTAGAGCCCATAGGTGCCCGCACTGCAGCAACACAAAGGAGCACACAACAACACAGCAAGCTCTGTCTTCCAGCCCACCAGGCGGGCAGTGCCTCTGTCTGCCACGTAGAGCCCATAGGTGCCCGCACTGCAGCAACACAAAGGAGCACACAACAACACAGCAAGCTCTGTCTTCCAGCCCACCAGGCGGGCAGCGCCTCTGTCTGCCACGTAGAGCCCATAGGTGCCCGCACTGCAGCAACACAAAGGAGCACACAACAACACAGCAAGCTCTGTCTTCCAGCCCACCAGGCGGGCAGTGCCTCTGTCTGCCACGTAGAGCCCATAGGTGCCCGCACTGCAGCAACACAAAGGAGCACACAACAACACAGCAAGCTCTGTCTTCCAGCCCACCAGGCGGGCAGCGCCTCTGTCTGCCACGTAGAGCCCATAGGTGCCCGCACTGCAGCAACACAAAGGAGCACACAACAACACAGCAAGCTCTGTCTTCCAGCCCACCAGGCGGGCAGCGCCTCTGTCTGCCACGTAGAGCCCATAGGTGCCCGCACTGCAGCAACACAAAGGAGCACACAACAACACAGCAAGCTCTGTCTTCCAGCCCACCAGGCGGGCAGTGCCTCTGTCTGCCACGTAGAGCCCATAGGTGCCCGCACTGCAGCAACACAAAGGAGCACACAACAACACAGCAAGCTCTGTCTTCCAGCCCACCAGGCGGGCAGTGCCTCTGTCTGCCACGTAGAGCCCATAGGTGCCCGCACTGCAGCAACACAAAGGAGCACACAACAACACAGCAAGCTCTGTCTTCCAGCCCACCAGGCGGGCAGTGCCTCTGTCTGCCACGTAGAGCCCATAGGTGCCCGCACTGCAGCAACACAAAGGAGCACACAACAACACAGCAAGCTCTGTCTTCCAGCCCACCAGGCGGGCAGTGCCTCTGTCTGCCACGTAGAGCCCATAGGTGCCCGCACTGCAGCAACACAAAGGAGCACACAACAACACAGCAAGCTCTGTCTTCCAGCCCACCAGGCGGGCAGCGCCTCTGTCTGCCACGTAGAGCCCATAGGTGCCCGCACTGCAGCAACACAAAGGAGCACACAACAACACAGCAAGCTCTGTCTTCCAGCCCACCAGGCGGGCAGTGCCTCTGTCTGCCACGTAGAGCCCATAGGTGCCCGCACTGCAGCAACACAAAGGAGCACACAACAACACAGCAAGCTCTGTCTTCCAGCCCACCAGGCGGGCAGCGCCTCTGTCTGTCACATTGAGCCCATAGGTGCCCAAACTGCAGCAACACAAAGTAACACACAACAAGACAGCAAGCGCTGTCTGCTACATTGAACTCATAGGTGCCTGCAATGCAGGTAAGCAGAGTAAAACACCATAACACACCAAGCACTGTCTGCCATATCGAACCCATTAGCTGCCCGCACTGCAGCAAGCACAGGCCCAAGGAAACGTGTGTGTGTATGTGTGTGTGCGCGTGTTTGTGTGCATACTTTGTTGTCTGGATGTCACTATGTATGGCCATGCCTAACCTGTCAAGTTAATGCTTTACTTCACTGCACTAGCCATCTATTAGAAGGAAGAAAGCGAGCGCTGATGGAGCCGGGCGAGGAGTTTTGGGGCAGGCTATAGATTTCTTTTGTGCCACAGATCGCTTTCAAGCAGCATTGCGATGGGACTCACCGGCTTTGCTGTGCAGGATTGTGATGGGATTCACTGACCCCCCATGCAGGATTATGACCAGAACCACTGAAGCCCGAGCCACTGGCTTGCGAAGGCGCCTACTAAGGCATCCCCATCAAAATTTGCAGGCCTGCCCCCATGCTAACCATGTGGCACACACACAATGCACACGCACACGCACACACGCACACGCGCACACACACGCACACACGATGCACACGCACACACACACACGCACACACGCATACACACACACGATGCACACGCACCTGTTGATCGTGCAGTCCACTAGGTGTGCGGCCGCGCCGCCAGCCACGCTTACATTGAACTCCTTGTTGGAGTTAGCCACTGTGTTGACAGCGTGCAGGCGCGTGCCCTTGCCATGCACCTCAAGCCCACAGGCAGTGCTGCGAGGTGAACAAACCACGTGGCGAGGTGAACAAACCACAGGCAGTGCTGCAAGGTGAACAAACCACAGGCAGTGCTGCGAGGTGAACAAACCACAGGCAGTGCTGCGAGGTGAACAAACCATGTGCATGTGTGTGTTGTGTGTGCGTGTGTGCAGCATTTGCACACAGTGAAGGAGGCGTTCCACAAATATTGGAACATGTTCGATGCACCTGCTTCAAATGCAACACAGCTTGAGTATGCGCAAGCACAGAGCATCTGAATATGGAATAAGAGGCCATACTGGTGTAGTAGGCATACATTGTTTAGGGCCAGATATGGTTTCAGGCCATGCAAGTGTGCGCAAGCACAGAGCATCTGAACATGTTTTAAGACCATAAGAGCACACAGGGAGAAAGTGTTTGTGCAAATCACGCAGGGTCAGTGCCATTGGCTTCTGACAAGAAGCCAGCAGAGTTGACCCTGAGAAAAAATGTTGGCCAACGCCCTCTCTATTCCAGCTGATCTGCATACAAAAATACCTTGTGGAGGTAATTCCTGCATCAGTGCAGCCCTCCAAGGCTGAAGACATGAAGTTGTACGCAGAGCACTACTGGGCATGCGCTCACGTTGGACCATCCACATTTGCTCGACATGTACGCACATCCACCCACCCAAACAGACATCGACACCCATACCCACACAAACAACACATGGAAGACTTGCACGTGCAGCCCTCCAGCGCAAGAGCAGCGCTGTCAAACACACCCATGTTGGACCATTTACATGTGCTCAACATGCTCACCCACCCACCCACACACCCACACAGACATCCACACCCACACAAAAGACACGCACATGGAAGAGTTGCAAGTGCAGTCCTCGAGCACGAGAGTGGCGCTGTCGTACACGCCGATGTTGGACCATCCGCATTTGCTCATCACACAGTTCTTAGCAGTGACTTTGGTGCCTCTCCCAGACACATGCAGCCCACGGCATCTCTCCCTAATCATTGAAGTCATCAATACAGGGGGGTATGTGTGAGTCCTGGAGTGATTGCGTGTTTATGAGTATGCACATGTAGACCATGGTATTTCTCCCTGGCCATCAAAGTCATCAAAACAGGGTGTGAGTGTGTGTGTGAGTTCTTGAGTAAGCGTGTGTGTATGAGAACGCGTTAAGTAGCTCAAGGCATCCTCCCTAGTCAAAGTCATCAATAAAGGGGGCATGTGTAAGTCCTTGTGTGAGTGCGTGTGTATGTGTACGCGCGTGTACAAACCATCAGAGCCAGCAAGCTAGGTCCCCAGTAAGCATGGGTTTGGCTCTCAAAGCTTTGCATATCATGGCTAGGGTAGGCCCCACATTCTTTCCCCTGCAAAAGGTTTGAAAACGCACGGCATGTCCATACGGAATTGGCCCACCCTGATCATGGCACAGCTAGCTGTTGCCACAGTGCCCCTGCAAAAGGTTTGAAAACGTACGTCGTGTCCATATGGAATTGGCCCACCCTGATCATGGCACAGCTAGCTGTTGCCCCAGCGCAGCACCTGACAGTGCTCTTCTGTCAAAGAGTCCTTATTCTGCGCATCCAGCTCGGTGCCTGAACAATATCTGCCTTAATCACTCCTTGTACAGTCTGCTCCATCAAAAAACAGACACGATCACTGAGGCAGCTCAACGCCTGAACCATTTCTGCCTGTACCTCTCCTCATGCAGACTATTCCACCAAAGAAAGCAACATCACGATCACCGAAGTATTGCCGGTGCGCAACCAGCTCGGCGCCTGAACAACATCTGCCTTGACACTCCTCATGCAGACTATTCCACCAAAGAAAGCAACGTAACGATCACTGAAGCACTGCCAGTGCACACAACTCAGCGCCTAAACACTTCCCACCTGTATCAATTTTTTTAGCAGACCTCTGCACGAAACAGTGCAACATCACGATCACTGAAGCACTGCCGGTGTGCATCCAGCTCGGGTTCTAGATCACTCCCACTTACAAGCATGGGGTATGCCCATTCTTGCCGTACTTTACCCAGAAAAGGTACAGAATACTTACGAGAAGGCAGTGAGTGAGTTCAAAAGCCAATTACAAAAAAGGCAACTATGCTCTTTAAGGCGTTTTCTAGGTGTGAAGAGGACTGCCATGAACTGGCCAGTATTGAGAGAGTGTGGCCAAGAGCCCTTACAATTTTATTGGTTTAGGGCTACTGTCAAGCTTTTCAACGAAATGCTTGCTTCTAACAGTGAGACACTACGTCAAGTGCTGAAGGCAGATCTACACCTTGCTGGTAGGGGTGAGTCCTGTTGGTCTGTACATGTGTCTGAGTCATTAAGTGGCATGCGCAATGAGGAGGTGTTTAAACAGAACATGCTGAGTGCTTCCAAAATTCCCATGCAGGATTTTTTAGGGGATTTGAGGTACAAACAGCAGAAGGTCTGGAGGAAAGCGAATGCCCTCAGTCCCCGAGAGATTAACAGGAAAGCAGTGATTTACCAGTGACTTACCATCATTGGTGAATAAAAAACCTTTAAATCAAACAGCACGCACACCCTTCTGTATCCCATCATATTTATTTAAGGATCTGGATAAAGGAGTCATGAGGAATGTGAGAAGGTTTAGGCTTCGTGCCCACTGCTTGAAGGTCGAGCCCTGTAAAATGGTTGGGTGGTTTAAATATTTGTGATAAGTGTGGATGTGCTGAAGTCCAGGACAAAAAACATGTTCTTTTCTATTGCAATTGCTGTGAGTTTTGTGAGCTGCGCAGAAAATACAAGGACCTGTTCATTGATTTTTTAAAACCATTACATAGTTTTGCCCAGCTTCCAAACACTGATTTTGTTCCTTTCTTGGCGAGCTTTCACATGTTGACCGATTTCGAGGTCAATGCTTTCCTAAATCAAGACTCGTACAGGTTTTCAAATTTTTTGTCAGAATTGATTTCAATTTTTGATGCTGGATGAGAATGTTTCACCAGCAGCCAATCAGCCAGATTCTCGGGCTTTAGGCCAACCCCTTGTAACACGTAATTTTTACCCACTCAGCATGCAAAGCCACTGAGATGTACATGGTGCAGCCCTCCAGGTCCCTGATGGCCACCCCCCTTCCTTTCACGTACATGCATGACCCATGCACATTCACATTATACCAAACCCACTCACATATACATGGTGCAGCCCTCCAGGTCCCCAGTGGCTCCATCACTGATGGCCACCCCTGTGCCTTCCACGCTGCCAGTGGAGCCATCCATAGTGCACTGGCGGGCACAGATCTGTGAAAGAACACACACAGTGAAAACGTGTAAGACAAACACAGGGAGAATGGTGGAACCACAGCATTTTGTACACGTGCATGCAATGTCAGTGGAACCATCCATAGTGCACTGGCGGGCACAGATCTGTGAAAGTACACAAAAAGGGGAAGAATGTGAAAGCAGACAAACAGAAGAAGACACACAGATGTAATGCCAGTGGAGCCATCCATAGTGCACTGGCGGGCGCACCCCTGAAAGTGGATAAAGAGAGGAAGCATGGCAGAGTTTCGTACACGTTCCTGAAATGCCTGCAGAATCTTGTTTGGTGCATTGGTGGGCGCACACGCGCACTAAAGCTGGCAAGATGAAGAGGAATAGAACAGTTGTGCACGCACTCGGACTTCCTTGCCACAAAGAGGCGTGAAGTCCGGATTAAAAGAAACAAGGCTTCGATTACGCACACCAAGCAAGTACGAGCACTGGCGAGAGCTCACCTTGCTGCCAGCGTTGGCAGCCTCCAGCCCTACTAGGCCCTGCATGTGCATGCATATGGAGAGTGTTTGTGTATATGTGTGTGAATGCGTGCGTGTGTGTATGTGCGCGCGCGTGTGCATGTGTGTGTGTGTGTGTGCACGCGCATGCGTGCTTGGGACATTAATTGTTACCTAAGACTTGAAGAAGGTTGGCCCGCTCTTTCAACCCTTTCTTTGAGGTTTAAATCCGCGCAAGGCACAGTTACAATTATCCCTATAGGTGGACCACAGTCTCAGTAAGGCAGTCAGTGGCTACACGGAAAAAGAAGCAGTCACGCTGTGGACAGGGTGCAATAAAATGCAGTTGGTTAGATGAAAAATCTGTGACACTTCAGCACATCCAGCACCACTCTGCCCTGGCCCCCAGAAAGCTGCTGCAAAGGAACGCCATTCTCTTGCTCTTCCTACGCATGCTCAGCACATCCAGCACCACTCTGCCCTGGCCCCCAGAAAGCTGCTGCAAAGGAAAGCCAGTCCCTTGCTCTCCCTACGCATGCTCAGCACATCCAGCACCACCCCAAGCCCTGCGGACTGCACTGCACAGGACTTTTGCTCTTGGCATCGGCACCACGCAGGGGCAGCCAGCTGAGCTCCAACAAAGAGACCCGACATTGCTGAATCAAAAAGAACCCTCCAGCTGACAATGCTGCATCTTTGAAAGAACCTCAAGCTGATGTTGCTTCTGCTTCTGCTGTTGCAGCTTTAAAACAACTCTCCAGCTGATCCAGATCTGACATTTCTGCATTTCAGGACAACTCGCCAGCTGACATTGCTGCATATTTGAAAGATTAATCCACCTAATTTGCTGCTGCTGCTGCTGCTGCTGCTGCTGCTGCTGCTGCTGCTGCTGCTGCTGCTGTTGCTGCAAACTTGAAACAACACTCCTGCTGATCCAGATCTGACATCTCTGCTGCTGCTGCTGATGTTGCCGCTGCAACATTGAAATAACCCTCCGGCTGATCCATATCTGACATTGCTGCATCTTGGAGCGACCCTCCAGCTGCCCAGAGCCTACACTTCAGGTCACTCAGTGCAAGTGCAACTGGGCTTGTCCCCCAAACTTGTTCCTTGCTTCTTGCATGCAAAAACAGCAACTCTAGCCACTCAGCCCCCCCAGATGCTCATTTTCAGCAGAGCTAAGCTCAACACGTGGTGCACCCAAACATGCCTGGTACGTCCAAGGCTCGCTTGTACAGGCCTCTGCAAGAGCCCTCACAGCAACTTAGCCATACACGAACAACCCAAGCCTTTTCACTTGACTGGCAGTATACAAATAATTCCAAATGGGAGGATGACTTTGCTCACGCTATACCCCCAATTCTCACACAAAAAAACTCCCGTGTGTGGGCAATGTCAGCAAACTGCCATTGATTGCTCACACATAAGAGCCCTTCATGCACACTCCTGCACCAACAGCTGTTTGTTCCAGGAGACATGCCCGCCTCAACAGTCATGCTCTCATTCATCTACTCATTCAAGATACGTCAGCAGCAGGCAGTCAATCAAAGCAGTATGCCCCACCTTCACATTTGCAACACGTAGCCCCCCGCCCCCAAACACACAAAGAAAAACAGAAAAACACAGAGAAACACACACAAACACGTCCCTACCTGCATGGAACAGTCAATCATAGTAGCATGACCCCCTGCAAGCGCAGACACAGCCGCCCCTCCGCTGCTGCTGCTGATCTGGCAACTCCTGGCCCGCATTGAGCTGCCTACGCCGAGTATTTGAACAGCATCACCCGCGCTGCCACCTGCAGAGCCACAAAGAACAAGCAGCACCAAAAGGAACAAGGCTCATTTTTGGGCAGCATCACCTGCACAGCCACAAAGAAGATGGACAATGATAGGCACAAAAATCGGGCAGCATCGCGCTCAAGAGACGACTACAACCATGCGTGCAGGGTCTGCCAGTCCTGTACATGCCTCATCTTTCGCAACAAATTTCAGGGAACAAGCGTGTTGAGGCGTATGGACATGGGTTGGCCGACCCTTCACATGTGCAAAGCATAAACAGCTACAGCCACCTTGCGCAGACCCAAGGGGGTATGTAAGAAGACAATGAGCAAGGCCTCCTGACGTGGAAATTTCTGGCTCTAATGGAGCTTGCCATGCTGTGTTTTTGCGCGGCCTTGCTTGCACAACACAACATGGGCATGCGTACACACGCACGCTCGCACGCGCACATAGACACACATACAAGCACACACAGAGGCTCACCTTCAATGCAGCAATCTTCCAGGCGCAGATGAGCGCCTTTCCTGACAACAATTGCTGGCACGCTCACACCGAGAGAGTCAAAACGGATGTTGACCTCACTCAACGTCAATTCGCAACCCCGGTGTGCAACATCAACCTGTGAAGAAGTGTGCGTAAATGGTATATATGTGTATGTGTGTGTATGTGTGTGTGTGGGTGGGTGCGTGCGAGTATGTGTGTGCATGCGTGCGCATGCATGCGAGCATGCGCGCACAATTGCGCCACCCATGCAAAACAGCCAATGAACCCGAATCTGGTGAACCTAGCATAGGCCTACAAAAAGCATGGCTCAAGCAAACCCACAAGCAGACCCATGCAAGAAACCAAGCGATTTTGGAGCGGCCCCTTTAACCATTCCCAAACGGAGCAACAAGCAAACCCGTGCAATCAAGCAAGCGAGTATGGAGCAGCCTTGTGAACAAACACGGCCCAAGTAAAATAGCAAGCCAAGCTTGAGCAAATCCATGCAGGTTCCATGCAGACAAACAAGTAAGGCTGGAGCAACCCTGCCGAGTTCAGCAAAACAGCTGCAGCAACCCCTTGTCCTGCACTACATACAAGCAGAATTCCACAAACACAACGCAGCCAAACCCTGCAATCAAGTTGAACGCAGCAACACCTTAATGTGCACTGCAAACAGCCAACAGAAAACCCAAAACAAAAAGCAGTTAACCTCTGCAGTTAACACCTGCAATCAAAGATACTGCAGCATACTCTTTGACCTGCACTTCAAACAAGCGAAACCCCACAAACAAAATGCAGCCAGCTCCTGCACTCAAGCTGACTGCAGCAACCCCTTGGATCTGCGCTGCATTGCACTCAACTCAATGTGGAGCTTCCCTTCAATTTGCATTACATTCAGCATGTACTCTTTGTACTCTGCATCGTACTCTGCACCATACTTTGCATTTCACTCTGCATCGTACTTTCATTGCACTCTGCATTACACTTCGTATTGCACTTTGCATTGAACTCGAATCTTTGCGCGCCTTTGCATTGCACATTAAGGGGTTGCATTGAACCATGCATGCACTCTGCATTACACTCGACTCATTGCGAGGCTTCTCCTTCCCTTTTACTGCAGAGCAATCAATTCAGACACGTATTGTGTACCCACAAGAGAAAAGCAGAAGACAAGGTGAGCAAGAAATCGTATCCATCTTTCCTCAAAAAAGTGTCGTGAGTGAGCTCACAAGATCAGCATGGAGGTACGGTGAGAAAAAAAAGTGCATTCGTGTCTTCTTGTCCCTTTTAGAAACCAAGGGGCATGACGAGCATGAGAGTATACTCACGGAGCAGCGCGGAGGTAGGAGGAGGGCGCCATTGTACAGCCTGATGCCTCTGGAAACGAGCAGGCATCCACCAGCCAGCTCCACGCCATCCATTTGAATGGTGGCACCCTGTATGAGAAAAATAGGCATAAATTTTTAGGCATGTGGAGTTCAAAGTGGAAAAAAGTTAAAAAAGTGTCGCACGACAAAAAGACGGAGCACATTGCTACAACAGCAATTGGACAAAAAGAAGAGAGCAAATCCACATGAGAGGTTCTTCACGGTCAACGATCCACCCGCACAGAGTTGGAGGTTGGCAGCGTTTCAAGCAAGTGATGGATGCCTTTACTATGGCTAGCGGCATTTGAGAAGGTGGGTCAGGAGCTAGATGCCGTACTAGATGATGTGTCTCCTGAAATTGATAATCAGCAGGCAGCAAAGGACTGAAGCAAGCAGCAAGCTATGGGCAGGGGAAAGCAAGAAGGACCCCCCAAAAAAAGCCACCTTACAGTGTCATTTGGCATGCAAATTTGACCGGCCTTGTGATAAGCAGAAAAGTGCACAAGCTATGCCGCCCCAACTTTTGCAACACAATCGTTTTGCAGCCTCCAGTGCACACAAGTCTACACAACTGTAACGCCTCTCCTGTACTGGCACCTCCTGTTCGCTTTTGATTTCCTGGCTGGAGGAGACTGCCAAGAGCCTGACCTCAATTGGAAGCTAAGGAACACATCTTGGTGGTTCAATTCAGAGTTCATTTCACTGATTGAGTTGACAGGACCATCTGTCCACCTCCTCACCCTGAATAGAAAATTTCCCAGCAAATCAAATGACCTGCCATTGAACACAGAACCAAGCGTACAATCACACACACAGCATACAAAGCCATACAGCGCAGCCATCAGACACAACACCAAGTATACAAGCAGGGCTGACACACCCTGTGACCCACCCCCCCACCCACACACGACCACACACCTTCAAGTCCAGCGTTGTGCCCTCCTCTGCGATGTCCACCATTGACTGCAGCTGTGCCAAATTTGTTGAGGGCGGCACTATGAGAGTCGTGCCATCCACGTCCTGCGAGCACGAAAATGTAAGCATGGTGCGTGACTGATATGAGGAAGCTGACAAGGACTGAGCAAAGGGGTAGAAAAAAGAAGCAAAGACACAAAATAAGTACGCAGGCAGCAAAAGCGTAGGGGCAGCGTGCATGGTCAGCAGCCAGCTGAAGTACTTACGCAAAAAGCATGTGACAAAGGCAATAACGGGGTGCAAATGTGCCCTTGCCTCACCCCTCAACTGCATGTTTACACACAAAGCATAAGAGAAATGATAAGCGTGTCAGGAGTAAGACCTGTTGCTACCCGCAATGCAGGGGGAAAGTCAATACCACCTGGGGCTTGCCTTTCGTCGGCTTCACTAAGCAGACCAATCCATGTTTGAACAGGACATTCTTCACAACCAATCCAGCTTCACTGGCTTGAAACAGTTTTTACGGCCTTGAAACCGCTTTCATGCTTGTTCACAAAGCAGGAGAAAAGGCTGTCAGGTCGCTATCACACTTGCCATAACCTCCCACTCACAGGGGTAAGGCCCGTGAACCAGTCTACTGAGCCAGGCATTCATGGCTTGCCACGCCACCACATTCGCCACAGGTTGTTCCTTCCCTGTGACACCAGGCAGCTTGTGCCAACATTCAAATGCTGAAGGTGTTCCTTGACCGTCCTCAAACTTACCATGCTCTCCTCCCCACTATTTATATTTGCGCCGGAGGTGTGCGTGCTTTCCCGCCTAGCAACAAAAGATGGGAGAAAAGCAAGAGAGGATCCAGAGCGCCTCGGGTCCTTGTGGCGTGGCTTCTCCCAAACTTGGGGGCTGCTCAAGCTGCCTTCTGCTGTTGCCTCGGGAGGTCCTTTGTGTGTGTACAAGGCAGCAGGTTGGAGGAACTTCAAAGCCATGTTTCCTGAAGCTTTAGCTATTACTTGAGAAGGAGGGAGTGACCACTACTTTTGTCAGCCAAAACGGACCTGCTGGTGCCAGCTTCCTGCATCCTCCACACAAGTTGCCCATGCGATTGGCGCGAATGCGGCAGTGTGTTGGTCCTGAGGAGGTCCCTAACTAGGTTGCTGGTCAAGCACTACTTGCAATAACGTTCGTCCTAACCTGCTTCACAGTGAACATAATCCTTATGAATTGGCTTTGACGCACTATACCACTAGGTATGTAAAAAATAACGATTACAAACGGGAAAAAGATACGAGATGGATGTTATGACCGTCAGTGCTCAATTTTCATAACTAATTATTTGCAGGTGTGAACTGTACTTGCCATGCAAAAAGGGACCCTACAGAACGCGTGCCCCATTCGGCGTAAAAATGTTCATCATGCCCACAAATAATTTTAAAAGGTTTAAAATTGAGTTTCAGTGCAGTCCATGGGTCTACAAGGAGGAGGGGGGTTCAAAGGGTGCTCTCAACTTTGTACACAGGACCATGCAGGTCAATGGGTGTGTATCATACATGCTTGAGTTTAATGTCCCTTTTGCCTAGGATTTCCAACGCGTCGATGCAAGCCTGGGTCAATCGGTCGTTAGGTGTGCGGAACAGCCGACCTTCCTCCTGCAAGTAGTCGGAGCAAATTAACAATCCACCAAGAAAAATGAATCTAAAAGAACGAGTCCGGAGAGGTGGCACGCAATAGAACTGTTTGAACATGACACCCTTTTTTGTGTGTGAATTCATGGAGAAGTGAGAGCTGACTCACCAGTGTGATGGTGGAGGTTGCAACGCTGCTGCTGCTCTACCCCATCTACGTTGCAGCCTACCTTGTAGTGTCCAGGATCCAGAGGAAGGGCCGGTCTGAACAGTCGCTGCCTGGACCCAGGAATGAGCCAACACAATCCACGCTGCCATCAGCCATTGCCATGCCCTCCACAGCACCCACCAACCTGTCCATCCTGCCCCCCGTGAAGTCTTCCAAGTTCCCGCGCTCGTGGTTCAGCTTCCTGTCCGTACTATACTGCCATATCCTGCTCCTCGTCTCCTCCCTGCCCAGAGCAGGCCGCACCTTGGTCTGGGTGATGCAAGCAGCCATCTCATACACATGGTGGGTCTGGCAGGAAATGTTGGTTTACTGCGGCTTTGACTCAACGCTGCTGCTCTCACTGTCACCGACAAGATCTTCTACCAGGGTAGATATAGCTGCTTTTGTGCAGAGACATGGCTTGCTTGGAGTGTGAATCTGTGCTCTGAAGCACGAGTCCTGAAGCATGTATGCATCAGAGCGTGCATCCACATGTGCAAGGACATACAGCTCAGCACTCCAAGCATCGTGCTGATTTACTTTGATGGCATGCACGAGGTGGAGGTATGATGATTTAATCATCATTATTATGCTACTATGGGTAACTACCATGGTATGCATCTGTTATAGCACTACCATCTGTAAGGTAAATCCTGAAACAAATATCCTGGGACATGCACGACCTCTCTCCTGCTTCTGCACCCTTCTCACCCCCCCCGCCCCCCCCCCCCCCCTCTCTCTCTCTCTCTCTCTCTCTCTCTCTCTCTCTCTCTCTCTCTCATAAACATACATGCAAGCTCTACCTACTAATTCACCTACAAAGCTTTGAGGTTGAGGTGGCGGAGGCAGGGGAATTGCGGCAGGGGTGCCCCAAACCTACCATCCCAGCTGACATGATAAGCCATGGCTTGCACACACAGCACAGACACAGATGTTGTGACACACACCAGGTGTACCCCTGGGCGCGCGCTTACGTGCTCTCATGCTACAGGCTTGCTTGTGTGAACCATGCTTCCATCACAGCCCTACACAAACATGCGCTCACGCACACACATACACACACGGACACGCAAACACACACACACACATACACACATACGCTCACACACAGACACACACGCACACACTGACATGCAAACACAAACATTCAAGCGTGTTGCAATGCTGCATATTGCCAACCCTACGCACTGTACATGGTACTTTGTATGCTCACAGCGTCAAGGTCAAATGAGCCTGCCCTGCAGGTTCCACAGTCATGCATGCTCCCTTCAATGCCTTGCTCCTAGGCTTGGCCAACTCCATATGTTATTATGCCATATGTCTCCGTTTTCCTGCAGGAAAGTGGAAGTACACAGCATGTATTTACGGGATCGGCGTACCCTACTTGCTTCAGTACTGCTCATGTTCTGTGTATGTTACTGAAGTCCAAAGAAATGCAGGCTCGTCCCATTTATTCCATCACAGGTTTCAGTGGTGCCAAAGGCACGAGTCATCAGTGCTGCCAGAGGCAAGAACAGCAAATGAACCCTGATCAACAAATCACCGCAGGTTCCAGTGGCGCCACAGGCACGAGAACCAAGCCTCAGCAGCATACCAGGATGCCTTGTCAGAGCAGCATAACCAGTGTGCCATCAAGCTGCTGCGGGTGCGTGGGTGGGGATGGGTTTGCTTTGAAGTTTGGAAGGGAGGTGCATGCTATGGTGCAGGCATGCCCCCTTGGTGTGCAGGGCATGCCTCATGGTGCAGGCATGCCCCCTTGGTGTGCAGGCATGCCGTTACGGTGCAGGCAAGCCCCCTTGGTGTGCAGGGCATGCCTCATGGTGCAGGCATGCCCCCTTGGTGTGCAGGCATGCCGTTACGGTGCAGGCATGCCCCCTTGATGTGCAGGCATGCCCCCTTGACGTGCTGGCATGCCGCTATGGCGCTAACATGCCCCCTTGACGTGCAGGTATGCCGCCTCGGTGTACAAGCATGCCGCCTTGGCAAAAAGGCATGCTCCATTGATGTGCATGCCATTAAGGTGCTAAAATGCCCCCTGATGTACAGGCATGCCGTTACGGTGCAGGCATGCCTTTAAGGTGCAGACATGCCCCCTTGGTGTGCAGGCATGCCTTTATGGTGCAGGCATGCCCACTTGGTGTGCAGGCATGCCTGTATGGTGCAGGCAAGCCCCCTCGGTGTGCAGGCATGCCTTTATGGTGCAGGCAAGCCCCCTTGGTGTGCAGGCATGCCTTTATGGTGCAGGCATGCCCCCTTGGTGTGCAGGCATGCCCACTTGGTGTGCAGGCATGCCTTTATGGTGCAGGCATGCCCCCTTGGTGTGCAGGCATGCCCACTTGGTGTGCAGGCATGCCTTTATGGTGCAGGCATGCCCCCTTGGTGTGCAGGCATGCCCACTTGGTGTGCAGGCATGCCTTTATGGTGCAGGCAAGCCCCCTTGGTGTGCAGGCATGCTTCCTAGGTTAGTATCCAGGCTAGAAAATGCACGTAGGGTTGGCCAATTCCACACATGTATATATAAAAATACATGTATACACATGATTTTAACTTTCCCAGAGGAGGTTATCTGAGGCCCAAAATCAGGTGTTTTTGCATGCTCCCTGCATATGTGTCCCGTAATGGGCACCTTTCAAACTCAGGTTCCATTGGTAGTTTTCTTTATGTAGCACTAGAGGTCAAGAGGTTCCAGGTACAGGAAGCATGCCAAATTAGCCGCAGCGTGAACCCTACTTTTCACCACTAAAACTCCACATCTAACCACCCACTGCACCAAATTGGGTGTTTTTTGGTGATTTAGAGACCTTGTGACAAAGGAATATCATCGCGAAAGAAATGGATTGAAAAGACCCAGTGGTTGGTGTTTTATGGTGATTTCAGCCATTTTTCCATAAAAGCACCGAACTACGGTTTACGTGCCCCATGTGAGCTTTAGCCCAGTCTATGTAAGCACACAGGGCGACAAACACAAATTTGAGCATATGCTTTGGTAGCTTGTAACGCCAGCTACACTTTAGAGTGAAAATTGGCTCAATCACATGAAGTGGCTGTGAGTTGACGCACTTTAAATGCAAAAAAGGAGCATATTTGGGGATTTGCTCAGATAGCCCCCTCTGGTACTTTCCCTGCAAGAAAAGTGGAAATATACAGCATCATGCGCGAAATTGGCCCACCCTTGATGCACAGGGAAAGATTAGTGGTCATCATACATCTAGGGAGGCACTTGACGATGTTACATGCAGGGGCTCAAGTGCTGAAAAGTGCGGGCCAGAATGGTGGAAGAGTAAAGGATGAGCCATGTGCGCAGAGTGCTAATGCGTGACAGGAACGGAACCATGCAAAATTGCATGCTGTATTGTCGCTCAAAAAGTCGTGCATAGGAGAGGGATCAACCCTGCAGAAATTTCGCCACTGCTGTTAGTGGGTTTCAGTCCAGTTACCAACACCTCTGAGGGCTTTGCCTAGTTACAGTGCTTATAGTTACAGCGCCAGGCCAGGACTCCCCGTTGGGCAAACACATGGATAAATTGTAAGTGCGGCATTTAACATGCTGTGCACCCAAGTGCAAAGAGGGCCATGTTGCACCTCCTCCATGCGCGTGTGTGCTGTTCATGCTCATCAACTCAGGTTTTACAGTTGGTTAGCTTGATCTTCAAGCAACATTAGCAAGGCATGATTCACCCTGGCAGCACCACCTGGCCTCACTGGCAAAGGAGACTGAGGGCATGCGCGCGCGCACACACACATACACACACGTATGCATGCATTTGCAGGTGTGCCGTGCCAATGGGGGGGTGTACATTAAGGCCGGCCAGTTTGCATCCGCCTTTGGGGCTGTGCCCATAGAGTACCGCCGCAAGATGGCGTGCTTGGAAGACAGGGCCATCCCCAAACCCTATAGCGTGATTCGCAACGTGAGGCCTGCCAAGCTGCTGCATTGTGTTCTAGCTGTGCTTAGAAGGCAGGGCCATCCCCAAACCGTACAGCGTGATTTGCAAGTGTGAGGCATGGCAAGCTGTTGCATTGTGTTTCAGCTGTGCTTAGAAGGCAGGGCCATCCCTAAACCCTACAGCGTGATTTGCAAGTGTGAGGCATGGCAAGCTGTTGCATGAGCGTTCGTGCTGTGCATGAGCGTTATTGAAAAGCTGTTGCGTGCATACTTGTGCTTTGCATGAGAGTGTCATGTGTACCTGCTGAGGAAGCGCAAGGCACTTATGAGCAAGAGCTGTGCATTGTCGTTTGCACCTCCAAGGAATGCAGGGTGTGCACAAGCTGAAGCTGTGCCTTCGTTGTCTTTTGTAAATGCTGGAGCTGCGCCTTCAGTGTCATTTGTAAATGCTGGGAATGTAGGATGTGCACTGGCTGGAGCTATGCCTTTATTGTCAAATTGTAGGTGCTGGGAATGTAGGGTGTGCACAGGTTGGAGCTGTGCCTTCAGTGTTAATTTTGTGAATGCTGGGAGCGCAAGGAATGCCCAGGTTGGAGCTGTGCCTTCAGTGTGAATTGTAGATGCTGGTCAATGCTGGGAACGCAAGGTGTGCTCAGGCTGGAGCCTGGGCTTAGAGATCCGTTCCTGACCAGGAGTTTCTGAGGCATGAAGCCCTGGAACTATGCAATGCTTGCCTGCGAATGTGTAGCCATTAGACAACCTTGTTGGTTGCATGATTGCAAGCGATGTTGACTGGCATGTGGGTGAAAACTTGCAGACACCGGATGCTCTCTTGTGCAGGTCAAAATGGATTAAGTCTTGCTGTGGACAGGGCAAATGCGCGCGCGCGCACACACACACACACACACACACACACACACACACACACACACACACACACACACACACACATGCACTCGCGCGCGCACACACGCACACACACACACACACACGACTCCTCAGGACAACTGTGTTTGCATTGTACAATTATGCACGTGTTCGTGCAAGTCATGCAAGAGGAGGGGGGCTAGAGGCCATGCTCACTCCATATAACTTCAGGTCAACATGCATGCGTTCACTGTTTTGATTTGTTGTCTAGGGTTCGAGCTGGAAAGAAAATGGCTTGCAGCATTGCATACACTGCCAGAGTCTTGTCAAATGCGTATGCATTGTTGTGCACTCCCTTTTGCACATTCTTTTGGACGCAGAATGCCCCTCATCTCAGAATTTGCGCACGTGCCCTGGAACAGCTCAATCCAGCTTGCCTAGATACGGGCTGTGCAGGTTGTGCTGGAGCACATACTGCCGGACAGACCTGTCAAATGTGCATGCATGATTTCTGCCGGATGTGCATGCATTGTTGTGCGCTGCCTCCTGTAGGTCATGCTGGAGGATGCACTGCTGTAGGGCCCTGCCAAATGTGCATGCATTGTCGTGTGCTGCCTCCTGCAGGTCATGCTGGAGGAGCTGGGGCCAGAAGCAGAGACCATTTTCTCTCGCTTTGACCGCAATGCCACCGCTGCAGCCTCATTAGCTCAGGTGTGTGAGTGTCTGTGTGCGTGTGTTTATGTATTTAAGTGTGTGTGTGTGTGTGTGTGTGTGTGTGTGTGTGTGTGTGTGTGTGTGTGTGTGAGAACCAATCATGCATGAGGGCGTGCATTGCACGTGTATCCAGCATGCTCTTCATACACTTGTGAGGGAGTGCATGCATGTGTTACGTTTTTCTTGTGTGCTCTTTCTGCATATACTTGTAAGGGAGTGCATGCATGTGTTTTGATGTATGCTATTTGTTCTTGCAATGAGGTGTTAGCATGAAGCACACTGGAGTGGTGCCACTGTGTGCCCCTCCACCCCTTAAATCCCTCTGTACCTCGCTTGAACACCCGTCTTGCATACCGGGCAAAAGCACTGAGCATGGTCCTCTTGCACGTGCAGCCATCGATTTTGAAACATGGCCGTTTTGGCTCATGTGCCACAAGCACACGTGTGTGTGTGTTTGTCGTATATGTGTGTATGTGCGTGTGTGTGTTTGTGTGTGTGTAGGTGCACCAGGCAAGCTTAGCCCCAGGGGAGGAGGTGGTACTGAAGATGCGGTACCCTGTCAGGGCAGGAGCTGTTGCTGCAAACCTCGCAGCCTTCACACCTCATGTGCCCAACTCATGTGTGCGCAGGTGCACCGGGCATGCCTGGTCACAGGGGAGGAGGTGGCAGTGAAGGTGCAGTACCCTGCCTTGGCTGGAGCCGTGGCTGCGGACCTTGCAGCCATCAAGCTGTTCAGCTGGCTGGTCAGCAAGTTCTTCCCCAAGTTCAACATGGACTGGCTGGCATACGGTGGGTGCATATGGGCATGTTCAACTGACTGGCTGGCCAGCAAGTTCTTCCCCAAGTTCAACATGGACTGGCTCGCGTTCGGAGGGTGGGTGCCCATGGGCATGGCTTGGCATACATGGTGCTCATGGGCATAGCTTAGGTGCTCATGGGCATGGCATGGCTGGGCATGGCATGGCTGGGCATACAGAGGGTGCATGGGCGCTGGGCATGAGCTAGCCCAGTGGTGCTGGTGTTTGCTTGTTGTGCTGCTTGTGCTAACGCTTTGCGCGCATCACGCTGTGGTTCTGCTTGTGTTTTGCATGCTTCCTGCTGTGCTTTTGCTTTCGCTTTGCGCGCATCTTGCTGTGCTTTTGTTTCTGCTTTGCGTGCATCCTGCTGTGCTTGTGCTTGTGCTTTGCATGCCACCTGCCTTGGTTTTGCTTTGCGTGCATCCTGCTGTGCTTGTGCTTGTGCTTTGCATGCCACCTGCCTTGGTTTTGCTTTGCGTGCATCCTGCTGTGCTTGTGCTTGTGCTTTGCATGCCACCTGCCTTGGTTTTGCTTTGCGTGCATCCTGCTGTGCTTGTGCTTGTGCTTTGCATGCCACCTGCCTTGGTTTTGCTTTGCGTGCATCCTGCTGTGCTTGTGCTTGTGCTTTGCATGCCACCTGCCTTGGCTTTGCTTTGCGTGCATCCTGCTGTGGATGTGCATGTGCTTTGCATGCATCCTTTTCCGTGCTCATGCTTGTACTTTGCGTGCCCCCTGCTGTGCCTTCCCTTACATGCCAGTTGGCAGGGCTAAAACTTCCCCTGTATGGGAGAGGGTTCTTGCGCGTGACCTGCTGGTGTGATTGCTGGCACACATTTCTTGCTGTAGCTCACCCTATGCCCCTATTACTTATCGCCTTGGCCTCCTGCCTTGCTGTCTGCTTGAGCCAATAAGATGATAGCAAGGCTGGAGGCAAAGAAATGAGTCGTCCTCTGCCATAGGAGAACAGCTCCACGAGTTGCCTTGGCCTCCTTCTGGTGCTCCTTATTTGTTTGCCTTGGGCTCCTTCATTGTTACTAGTCTGCCTTGGCCCCCCCTTCTGACGTTACTTGCCTACCTTGGTTTCCTTTGATACTACTTATCTGCCTTGGCTCTCCTTTGCTGCTTATCTGCCTGGACCTCCATTGCTGCTTATCTACTTGGCTTCTCCTTATGTCATTTGTCTGCCTTGCCCTCCTTCTGATGTTCTTTGTTCATCTCTTTCTGATGTTACTTGTCTGCCTTGGCCTCCTTCGTTGTCACTTGTCTTCCTTAGCCTCATGCCTGTGCCTTGAAGCGGTCCTGCTCTCGGCCCTTCTCTTGCAATGCTGCTCATCCTTCTCACTTGCCTTCCTTGCCCAGTCACCCTTCACGAAGCTGGGTTTGGAGCACGTGAGCACTGCACCTGCAACATTTCCGCTGGGCTCTTGTTGCAGCATGCACCACAACATCACATTACATAAGCTGACAAGTGCTTCCGCATTTGTGGAGCAGAGCTGATGTGCTTATGAGGCAGGGCTTGTGCACTCGTGAGGCAGAGCTGGTACATTTCTGAGGCAGGGCTTGTGCACTCGTGAGGCAGAGCTGGTACATTTCTGAGGCAGGGCTTGTGCACTTATGAGGCAGGGCTTGTGCATTCGTGAGGCAGAGCTGCTGCATCTCTGAGGCAGAGCTGGTGCACTCGTGAAGCAGAGCTGGTGCACTCATAAAGTAGGGCTTGTGCACTCGTGAAGCAGGGCTTGTGCAATCGTGAGGCAGAGCTGGTGCATTTCTGAGGCAGCGCTTGTGCACTTGTGAGGCAGGGCTTGTGCACTCGTGAGGCAGAGCTGGTGCACTTGTGAGGCAGGGCTTGTGCACTCGTGAGGCAGAGCTGGTGCACTTGTGAGGCAGGGCTTGTGCACTCGTGAGGCAGAGCTGGTGCACTTGTGAGGCAGGGCTGGTGCACTCGTGAAGCAGGGCTTGTGCAATCGTGAAGCAGAGCCAGTGCACTCGTGAAGCAGGGCTTGTGCACTCGTGAGGCAAAGCTGGTGCATTTCTGAGGCAGGACTTGTGCACTTGTAAAGCGGGGCTTATGCTTGTGCATTCGTGAGGCAAAGGTTGTGCACTGTAAAGCAGCCTAAAGAGCATGTGCACTCAGTAGCACTGCAACTCACAACCCTGCATGGATGCAGAGCTGGAGCATAAGCTTGCAACTGAGCTCAACTTCCTCAACGAGATCCACAACGCGCGCAAACTGTCGGCCATTCTTCAAGGGTGCGCATGCCATGCAGCAGATGCTATAGTGTTGTGTGTTTTGAGTGGCAGTGGCATGCGTCAAATTTTGCACAAACGTGGCATGCCTTGTGTTTGTGTGCATGAGCTTGGTGCGAAGTCATGTGCATGCACTTGTGCAAGGCTGTGTCTGCGATTAATCCTTTCAATCAATTAATCCTCTCTGCACACAGGTGTGTGTGTGTATATGTGTGTGTGTGCGTGTGTGTGTGCGTGTGTGCGCGCGCGAGTGCATGTGTGTGTGTGTTGTACAGGGGGAGATAATTTGCAGGCTTGCCACACGCCATTCATTTCTTGGAAAGTGTGTTATTCATTAGATAAGGAAAGCAAGCCTTGTCACCTGAAGCTTGCCATCATCGTCATCGTATCGTCGTCACCAAAATGTTTGGAATCGCTCCTTACCTGCACATCGCGAGTTCCATGTACACATTTCACTGTGCTCTAGACTGTTCAAAGGTGTCTTGCGCTGGCTTACCAAGTGCACCTTCTTTGCAAACGCATCATACTTGCAGAGGGGGTTATCTGAGCAAATCCCCAAATATGCTCTTTTTTCGCATTTAAAGTGCACCCACCCACAGCCACTTCACCTGATTGGGACAATTTTAGCTCTAAAGTGTAGCTGACATTACAAGCTACCAGAGCATATGCTCAGATTTGTGTAAGTCGTCCTGTGTGCTGAGATAGACTTGGTCAAAGCTCCATGGTGCACGTAAACCCTAATTCAGTGCTTTTTGGCTGAAATCACCACATAACACCAACCACTGTGCATTTTCACTCCATTTTTTTTGCAATGATATTTTTTTGTTACAAGGACCCCAAATCACAAAAAGTCACCCAATTTGGAGCAGTGGGTGGTCAGATATGGAGTCTTAGTGGTGAAAAGTAGGGTTCACGCCACGGAAGATAAGGCAGGTGCGCCGAAACTTGCAATAGTCAAGCTCAGGTGATTTGGAGCCCTTGGATCATGGGCTACATAATGATGCTAAGCCTTGAAATTGCAAGTCTCGGCGCACATACTCTGGCCACATTCCAAAAACACCCCTTTTGGGGGCCTCAGATGACCACCTCTGTCATACTTGGGCTAACAAGGCTCTCTGACACAAGCCCCCTTCGATCCCCCTTCACTTCTGTTTGAACAATGGAAGCCTCATTTTTGGGCAACTAATGGTATTTATGACGCGGAACCTCTTAGACCAACCACAGGCGCAGAATTAGGAAAACCTTAAAATTACAAGGTGCTCTCCTCTGTTGCACAATTACTGCAGGCGCCAGTGTAACGTGCCCCACACACCACATGTAACCCTACATGTAAATGCCTACACCACACTGCATGTAAATGTATCTGTCTTCTATTATGCAGTCACTGTAGGCGCCAGTATAAGGATTGCTCCGCACCCTGTGTGGAAAAGGAAGTGTCCTCTGTTGCACAATCACTGCAGGCGCCAGTATAAGGATTGCTCCGCACCCTACATGTAAAAGGAAGTGCCCTCTGTTGCACAATCACTGCAGGCGCCAGTATAAGGATTGCTCCGCACCCTGCATGTATAAGGAAGTGCCCTCTGTTGCACAATCACTGAGGGCGCCAGTACTAGGAGTGCTCCGCACCCTACATGTAAAAGGAAGTGCCGTCTGTTGCACAATCACTGCAGGAGCCAGTATAAGGATTGCTCCGCACCCTACATGTAAAAGGAAGTGCCCTCTGTTGCACAATCACTGCAGGCGCCAGTACAGGAAGCGCTCTGCATCTTACATGTTCAAATAGCTGCCCTCTGTTGCACAATCACTGCAGGAGCCAGTATAAGGATTGCTCCGCACCCTACATGTAAAAGGAAGTGCCCTCTGTTGCACAATCACTGCAGGCGCCGGTACAGGAAGCGCTCTGCATCTTACATGTTCAAATAGCTGCCCTCTGTTATGCAATCACTGCAGGCGCCAGTATAAGGAGTGCTCCGCGCCCTACATGTATGAGGAGCTGTCTTCTCCACGCTTGATCATCATGGAGTGGGTCAACGGAGTGAAGGTGGGTCAGAGCTATTTGTTTGTGTGTGAGTGGGTCAATGGAGGTGGCTTAGGTGGCTCAGTGCTGTTTCTTTGTACAAAATGTGGTTGGGTCAACAGAGCTGAGGTTGGCCAGTGTTTGTTTGGCCAGTGTCAACAGAGTTGAGGTTGGCCAGTGTTTGTTTGGCCAGTGTTAACAGAGTTGAGGTTGGCCAGAGCTGGTTCTCTGTGCATGAGCGCGTCAACAGAATTGTGAATCGGCGCTGACAGTAGTAGTGCGCAAGCACAATTCTTTGTGTTGTGCTTGAGTGGGTCAACGAAGTGAAGGGGGTTCATGACTGATCAGCGCTCAACCGTTGTGCAAAGTGTGGGTGGGTCAATGGAGTGGAGATGTGTCAGTGTGTCAAAGCTTGATCTCCTTACGTAAGTGGGTCAAAGGAGTGTAGAAGGGAATGCCGGTATGAGGGTGAGAGGCTGGATTGATGGGTGGGTAGACTTAATAAGGCTGCATATGAATTACTCAGGCTTCCCATCTGTGTATTGACGGTGCTGAGACTGTGCCGCACCTGTCAGGCACACACACATGCGCGTGTGCACATACACAAACACACGCACATTCACGGCGCAGATCAATGACATCCAGGCACTGAAGGCTGCAGGCATTGAGCCCAAAGCTGTGGGCTGGGCGCTGGTCAAGGTGTTTGCGGAGTTGATGCTGATTCAGGGCTATATCCATGGGGACCCCCACCCTGGGAATGCAATGGTGAGGCGGGCTTGCGCAGTGTGTGCCTGCACCCATGGGGCTAGCAATAGGTGTGTCTATGTGTCTGTGTGCATCAAAGATGTGTACGCGACCATGCCTTCTGGCATTGGAGTAGTTAAATGAAGAGGTGGGAATGAAGACGTGGGAATGACACGGGAATGGTTGAACGAAAGTGTAGTAACCCACAGCAGGGAAACAAGAAGGTCTGCAGAAAGCAGGCTGCCCACATGCTCACAGTAATTGCTCAGGTTATATAGGAGGGACATTAAGATGAACAAATACAAGTACGGTGACCCACAGCGGGGAAGAATGAGGGCCTGCAGAATCTAGGCTGGTCATGGCACGAGTTCACAAATCATGCTTAGGTTGTGCTTATGTTATGCTTGGTGCTCCAGTTGTTCCTGCTCCGCGAATGACACAAAATGACACAGGCAGCTTAGCTTTTTTAGATGCGACTCGCAGATAATTCATTGTCATCCTCTTCTGCTGGTGCTCTTGCTCATACTCATGCTTGTTTGTTGGTAAGCATCACATCTGTGTCATGGTCAAATGTGCATGCCACCTCAGGTGCAACAACGTGGGCATCGAGGCTTCTGGCACTGGCTGCTGCACAACGAGTATGGACGTGCTCATGCTCATGCTCACCAATGATGTGTCATGATTTACTTGTGCTGTCTCAGGTTCGACGACGTGGGCGTCGAGGCTTCTGGCACTGGCTGCTGCGTGACAAGCGGCAGCCGTTTGAGATTGTGATGCTGGACCATGGGACCTACTTCACGGCAGACACAGTGATGCGGCAGCAGCTGTGCCAGCTGTGGTGCTCGTTTGTGCTGGGAGACAAGCAGCTGCAGGTGTGTGTTGGGTGGGTGCGCGTATGCGTGTCTGGGCGTGAATGCGGGTGTGGGCGTGGATGTATTAGTGAGAGAAAGGGGAGTGGAGGTCATATGTGCATCTGACCCAAGTCTGACACAAGCCAATGATGTGCACTCTTGAATGGCCTATTGGAGTTTTTTGTGTATTGTCTCCTCCCTGCATTCCGTCAGCTGTCTGCCAAGAATTTCTTGGCATTCACAGGTGCTGGGCATGGTAGCGTGCAACTTGAGCAGCACACACTAAAAGAGGCTGTTTACTTCAAATGTTGCAGTTTGGAAAGTGCACATGGTGCTGTATGAAACGTCCCATCTTCACAGCCCAAGTATCGAGTCTGCCTCCCAAAAGTCTCAAGTGCAGAGGGCTCAGTAGTGCCAGCTGTCCAACATTGCTTCTTTCTGGCGACGAAAAGCCATCACACACCTAAACAGAGTTAATTAAATGTTTCCAACACACACACACACACACACACACACATGCACACATATGCTCAAGCTGTCGTGGTTAAATTCCAGGAAGGGAAGCACGGGGCCTCTATACTGCCAATTCTGCTCACACATGCTGTGCGTGCACATGCACGGACACACACACACACACATCATGCTCAGGCAAACATGGGCAACTCCTTAGAAGGGGAGCGCTGGGCCCTTGTACTGCCATTACTGCTCACACATGCTGCGCGCGCTCATGCACACACACACAATACACACACATCATGCTCAGGCGGACGTGGGCAACTTTTTAGCAGGGGAGCGTGGGGCGTCTATACTGCCAGTACTGCTCACACATGCTGCTCGCACGCGGGAGGAGGAGCGGAGATTGCAACAGAGCTTGGGCATCGAGGGATTTAGTGACATGAGCGAGCTGCTGCAGGTTAGAAAGGAAAAGAAATGGAAAGAGAATATAAAAAAACGACGTAGGCAGAGAGAGCTCTCGCTGATCTTATAAGCAGGGGATCTGCAGGTTAGATTCTGCAGGATTTGCAGGAGTCTGCAGGAACAAGGATTTGCAGGAAAGGAAGCTCCAAACTAGATGCCAGCATCCTTTAACAGGAAGCTAGATTTTCAAGACATTGTCCATGCATCTTCACCTCATGTGGTTTCCTTTGTGTGCAGGTTAATCCCTGATTCTGTTAAACGTCGCTGCTGACCATAAACCATGAATTTGAGCTTAGAAGGGTTACAAAGGGTTGGCCTACATCCCGAGATGCTGGCTGATTGGCTGCTGGCATGACTTGTGAATTCAAGCTAGGAAGGGCAAGCCTTGCAAAGCAGTCTGAGCACTCTTGAATGCTGCTGGGGATGGACTGCAGGTTTGAGATAGGAAGGACAAGCCTTGCACTGCAGGCTACAGGCGCCACCACATGCTGCTGTGGGGCATGGAATGCACATCCATGCAGTCAATGGATGGAAGATGGAGACCTCAGTGAGGCCTCAAGTGAGATAGGGAGGGCAAAAGCCTTGCAACGCAGGCTGGGCACCTCAACAGAGGGGACTGCATCCGTCTTTGCATGCTGCCAAGGATTGCGGAAGGATGGCATTGAATGAGGAGGTTCTTGTAGCCGAGGTGCCTGCACATGCCTGCACTGCACCTTGACTGCATTATGTGAACTTGTGGAGCTGTTTCAGAAAATGTGTCGGGAGCAAAAGGTGACACTGTACGGTGTTCTCTGTGCCCGTGAAGTGGAAGAGTGCAAAATCCATTTCAGCTCATATGGTACCATCGTCCCTTCTCCATGCTTTCTGAATACACACAAGATGCAATTTCAATGATCCTTAGATTTACTCTGTAAGCATAAGGAGACGTTGCATGTGCACTCTGTGCTTGAAAGAGCTTCCTGCGACCTCTCATGAAGCTGCTGCGCACCAACACCTGCACCTATGAAATGCAATTGAAAAGTTTCTATGCACCCTGTATGCATGTCCTACGCATCCGTAATGCATCAAAGTCTGAGGACATTTCATGCTCTTCTGGTGCACTCTGTCAACATAAGGACAAAAAGCACAGCCTCCATGCTCTCCATCCTGCATGCACATCCAGAGCATCTGTGATCAAAAATTCCGATGCAATCTGCAAGCATAAATAGACCTTGCATGTGCATTCACTGTGCGCGCAGACTGCCTCCCGTGACCTCGTGGAGCTGCTGCGCATTAACACCGTCATCCGCGCTGTATCAAATCAGCTGGGAGTCTCCATGGACGAGCGCAAGCGCGTGTTTGCGTGGTTCGCACGGCGCGGCCTGCCACCCTACTACGTGCACGCCCCCCACATCCACCACAAGTTCAATCAGGTGAGCAACAGACCCCTCAGATGTTGGGTGCACTGGTGGTTTTGTGTGTGGTGTGGCTTGCTTACAACAGGTGCACCGAGTATGTCTAGCGTCCTTGTAAGGAATTGTGAGCTGGGCCAGAAGCCATTTCAGGGCATGTGTTCCATTTGTTCACTCACACAACAGCCAGGAATGGGAAACGCAGCGCCAAAGCCTTGCAGCTGACGTCATGCAAGGGCAAAAGGGTTCGCAGTGGTCATTGGTATGCATGAGGAATTGCACCAGTAGGTGCGCTGTCCAGAGCAGCCATGCCTGTTTATGTTGGACTGCCACACCGTGGTCAAAGCCCAGGCCAACTCTCGTGGCCACAGGCAAACAGCATTGTATGGGTGTGTACTTGTACTTGCCCCTGCAGGTGCGCCGTCGGCTGCAGCTGTGCACCTACGTCTTGGGTTGGCACACCGTGGTCACAGCTCGGGCATGCCTGGTAGCCACTTGGAGGTACATGCTGGGCTTGATGTATGATGTGCTGTAAAAGGCACCATCGCACACTGTAATCATAGCACAGGCATGCAAGGTGGCCACAGCTCATGCCTGGTAGCCCTTTGGAGGCACATGCTGGGCTTGATGCATGATGTGTTGTGAAAGGCACCGTCACACACTGTGGACATGGCTGATCAGAGGCATGGTGGCCACTTGGTGGTACATGCTGGGCTTGATGTATGATGTGCTGTGAAAGGCACCACGGCACACTGTGGACATGGGCTGATCTAGCATGGTGGCTACTTGGAGGTGTATGTTTGATGTAGATGAGCTGCGAAAGGCGCCATGGCACCAGCTGCCAGGGGGAGGCGCCGTTTGCTACGACCACAACTTGTGCGCAAGGTGGTCCACTGGGCTTAAATGGTCATTTTTGCATGAGCGTGCAAGCGTGTAGATAACATCATCATTGTTGCGAACACACACACACAATAATCGGCAAATGGGGTGCTCCTGTCAGGCGTTTTTTTGGGCAAATGGCAGCAGCTTGTACAGGCACTGTTCCCGTGTGTGTTGTGTCTCCTGCCTGCCATGTGTGTGGGTGTGGGTGTCTCCTTTGGACGGGTGAGGAATTAAGCACATGCTTAGCATCCTGAGAGGAAAGTGTATGTGGCAAGGCATGTACATGGGCATGGGATGGTCTGCAAAATAGTGTGCTCAGAAGGCAATGCACGCTTTGCTTTCCGGCCTGACAAGCTCTACAGCAGTAGCGACTGCACAGATTGGATTGCAAATATATAGCGCATAATGTGCACGCAGTCTTAGCTGAGTGCAGATCCCATTGGAAGTTCAGGCAGCAAAAGGTGCTTCGTCTCTTGTTGAAGACGCGATTGAGCTTAACAATACCGATGCCCTGTTTTTCTTCATGTGAGTGGACTCTTTGTCTTGTATACCAGTACCCTCCTTGATAGAGCCTGTCCACAAGAGAATCATTTAGAAATTCGGACCTCTGCTGTGACAAAACGTCAATTTTATGGATCATCAATTTTTAACTTTGGGTTGGCTTTTGGATGCTGGCCCTTGATTATCCTGGTTAGGCAAAGGCTTTGGCACAAGGCCAGTTTGGCACAAGGGTTTAGGCACAAGGGCATAGCAGGGGGGGGGGGGGGTGGCTTGAATTGCTCTAGACAAGGAGGCCCTTGTTGCTCTTTAGGATTTGAGTTGTGGGGTTGATTGCACTTTTGTGGAGTCTGTTTTTATGCCAAGTCCCTTTGCGGTGCTCTGTAGGTGTCACCTGCTTTTACTAACACAGCCACTGACAGGCTGCAGACTGCACAGCTTACTGTTTGTCGTTACCGGTGGTGCATTTGAAGCAAGGACTCTGCGTTTCTCCAGAGGAGTGCCTCCTCTCTTTCCTTGTTACTTATCTCTAAAGGAAAAGAGAAGCCTACGCCAGCCAAAAGGCAGCGTGCATAAAAGAAAGGTTCCCCAACTAGCATGGGTTGCCGGGGTTCTGGTTTGCTGTTCACTGCTGCACTCCCGCACGATGCAACACAGCACTTGTTCTTCACATGCAAGAGCTTTGGTACTTAGTTGCCAGGCCTGCTCCCCCATGCCCTCCCCCAGTGCATAGGGAAGCCTACTCTGTCATCTGCTCGATTTACACGGTTGTGCAGAGTTGATGTCCAATCCAGACCATTGAAATTTGCTAGCTAAGCAAAGTTAAAGACAAGTCCAATGTAGACAACAATTATCTAAAACAAGTTGTCCAGTTGTTGAGCCTAAGCCTTAGAATAAGGGTAACAGACTGACCAGCTGGTCAACCATGATTCAGCAATGACCACAATTTACCGTGGCAATAAATAGTGCATGCCACATCAATAAAGATGGTGTTCAAGATCACCTTATTGTTCCTGTCTGGGTTTCTTAAGCAGGGGGTCTCGGTTTCTTAAGCGAGAAGACGACCATAAAATCATTGCTTGTATGACAACACTTTTCTTTCGTATATCATCATACAAAGAAAAAAAGTTTTAACAAGCCAAAAGTCAAAACGCTTGACTGCTAGGCCATCATCATAGAAAGAACAGGAAAATCGATGTAGGCAGTGAAACCGATCCTCACATCAATTAAGAATAAAAATGTAGAGCCGAGGCACCGCGTCCAGTAACCCTCCAGATCCCCATTAGCTTTCTTCTTTGTAGCTTTTGTGGTGGAGGAGGCTCACGGCTCTTCTGAGCCAATGTGTCCTAAGTAATTAGTAATTGATGTAGGGAGAGTTTCCTCTGCCTACGTAGTTTTTCTTTTCTTTCTTTCACCGCGTGTATTTTCCCAGAGCTGGACAACTACCCCCAAAAAAACAGCCTGAGGTGTTCTTAACATACTTATTACACAACTCCCCCCAAAGCTGGGACACTTGAGTTAGGGTGCAAAATGTGTTGTTCAAGCTTTCTGTGAGAGTAAACATTGCCAGTCCCAGATTTGGGCATCAATGCCAAATCAGCCGCGGCTTGAACCCTACATTTTTACCACCTCATCTCCATTTCTGACCACCACTGCACCAAATCAGGCATGTTTTAGTGATTTGGAGCCCTTATATAAAGATAATACCATTGCCACTAAATGGAGTGGAACGACCCAGTGGTTGGGGAAGTACAGAATTCCAGCCATTTCCCTTGGAGAAAATCCAGCACAGAGGGTGCCTAAAAAGGTCAGGTTTGACTTTCTTCTTTCCTCCTTTTGAATATGCAGGATGCTAGCAATGTATATGGAGGTCACAAACACATAAATTTGGGAGTGAAAAATGGTTCCAGGATGGAATTGTGGGCCGATTTTAGGTAGTCTGAGGCCAGAAAGGTGATCTGGGGTCCTCCAAAGTTCGTCATATTTAGGTGAATGTAATGTTTTTATAAAAAATAGTGGTTGGCATGGTCAGATTTGAGAAACTGATCCAGGAAAGAGCATGTCCAGCGGTATGGGGAGTTATCCAGCTCTGATATTTTCCACCAAGAAAAGAAAAAGAAGTCAATCTTACAAGTGATGATTTTGCGGTCAGCTTCCCTTATTGATTGCTTGAGGAAAAAGAAGTGAAAGTTCAGCAGGCTGCTGACTATGTTGAAAGGAAAAGGGTTACATCATGTCTCCCTGTGATAACTGTACCTGCCCTTAGGGTAGCTTAGCTGGAGCAAAAGAAAGTCTGTCACCATTTCTGTCCGATTAGGAGAAGCAAGTGCAAAAAAACATGAAACCGTCACATAATTTCAGGCATGCCAATACAGACTTGGCCAATCCTGTGAGATCAGCCTGGTTCATGACAAAGAAAGAAAAAACATTTACGCTTGCCGTTTGGCCGCGTGCATTAAGGAAAGAGGCTCCCACCGACAGAGGGCATCTTTTTCCACCCTGGCCACAAGGATTCAATCTGGGACCTGGTTCATGACGTCTCTTTACTGCAAGGCCTGCTTTTGTGCACCTCAGAGACGCTCTGTGGCAGTTGGATAGGAAAGGAAAGGAACGCATCGAGCTGTACTACGGTAGTACCTGTAAGGAACAATAACCGCCCAACACAGGTGGTACCTACACCACAACCTCCCTCCACAACGCACTACAGACATGAGATTACTGGACGTCGCCTCCTAAGGACACCCAGTTCTCATCTAGAACCTACAATAAACCCTTCTAGCACAAACAGGCCACACCCAACCCGTCCTATGACACAAAACACTAACCAATCCATTGATATGCCAGTTACACAACAAATCTGCCCCCTCACACAGGAGGTAATACCGGCTATTGGAACTACCCCCATGGATCAGCCACCCAGTAAAAGAACCCGCTCTCAGTGCAGATCCAGCCACCACTCCCTCGCCCACCCAGCTCACACCACCATTCCATCCAATACCCTGCAACCCATGCAAAATGTCAATTTCAAGACCACTAACGCTGGCAGTTCCCCTCCTGACAACGCTCCCACTATTCAGGCTAGTCAGCCTAGTCCACGCAGTGAAGACCCTGGGGATGGGCCACCCAGCAAACGCACGCATTTAGCCAAGACACAAGAACTAGACACTCACAACAACACTCGAGCCAGGGCACTCAGGGGTCTAGTGTCAATCAACAAAATGGCGTGCCTTCCATTCCCCAAACCCACCCCAACACCCCGAACAGCTCTGTGTATTCGAATACACAGCACAATACCCAGATACCTAACAGGAAGAGGAAAACTTTGCTTCATGTAAAGACAGAACTTCAGACCCCTACCATCAACCCTTTAGCTTCAAATTGGCAAGGAAACGACGTGTGGAGGTACAAAGAAAACCTGGTGAAAAAGCTGGCTCAGGAAGCCACGGTCAACCACGCCATTAATGCTGTCTACTATAATGACATTGACGTCACACACATAGACGCATGGAGAATCTATTCAGCCAAGAGAAAGGACATGAGCAATGACCCCTCACCCCAACAGAAGCAATACCACGGACACTACGGGCCCATGATAATAGAGAAGTGGGCCCTGCCTATCTTCAATAATGCTGGCTTTCATCCAGCAAGCATCTGCACTGCTGCCCGCACTGACATTGAATGCGCATCATGCGCATGATGCTGCCAAATTTGCAATGACCATTATGGTTATGAGTCTGTTAACTCTGAGCCACCATAACCTGATATGTATGTTTGCGATGTTTGCGAACGTACCTACCACTGGAAATGCATGAGAGAACTGGGATGCTACAATGATGAGCAAAGGCAAGAGATCAATGCTGCTGAATCCTGGGCATGTCCCGCCTGTGCTAGCCTCAGCAACGAAGACAAAATTAACAGAGCATATAAGTCTAAAGAAAAACTGCTTGAGTTTTTTTGGCTACCACCATGGGAGCCAGAAGGATTAAAAACTAGCTGGTCCATATTCGACCACCGCATACAAGAATTGAATCTCAACTAAGCAAACCCAACTTTCTCCTGCCCACACTGGACTCTGCCCTCTCCAACCTTGAGAGGCAAGGGTCAATAAGTCTGATACAAATAGCACCCGGAGCCAAAAACTAGACCTTGAACTTCGCAACAAAATCATCTTAGATATACACCCTACCAATCCACAAACGGACATCAAGCCCACAGGCACCTGTGAGTTCTGGGTTTAAGAAATAGATCTTGTCAAACACAATCCTATTTCATCCTCCAACCATTCCCCAACAAGTGAAACACCTGAAATCCCTACACCATCTATCCCACCCACCCTCACCCTCCCTGAAATCTACAAATCAAGAGTGGCTTCAAGCCAAGTTGTGTCTACAATACAGATGGCAAATGCGTCGGAATGAGCACCCCTCAACGATTTGATGTCCTTTTTAAAGCATTTCACAGGTCCAAAGCAGAAGGTCTGCATGATGGCATCTGCCCACCACCAGCAAGCTTTGCATCCGAGATGCTGGGGCTCCTTTCCTGCAAAAACAAATTAGAAGACAAATACCAAAGCAAGAATATTAAAGATTCCTTCTCACGGGCCATACCACCTCACATTCACTCCGCTTTCCAAAAATGGGCACATGTCACCCAAGAGAAAATGGCCTCTCCCCTGGACTATAACGCTCACTACCATCACTACTGGAGCTCCGATCCCCGTGACATTTTGTTTGGTGCCCACTACAATTCTTTCTCCTCCAGATTTTCTGGGGTGCCTATCTGCCATCCCATCTATGATGAGAAGGCCATGAAACTAGCATTGCGGCATGCTATCTACTCTGCCATCCTAAATACAGAGGCTACAGCCACCTTCATGCTTCTGCCAGCAAGTGGCAGGCATATGATAACCAACCCCTACTCAGGACTCCTCAATGCTTACCCACACTTTTGCTATAAGCTCAGAAACATTCCATAAAGCAGGCTTATCTATGACAAAACCCAATCCTGGGTCAGCCAGGAAACTGTCCTCCCCCAGCATTCCTGGGACTTACAAAGTATTGCAGTAAAAGAAAAAAAAGTCTACGCAGCCCCGAGGCCGCGTGCATTAAGGGAAGAATCCCTAACAAAAGTTAGAGGCCTCACCAAGAGGCCCTCCACCTAAACTAGACAAAACTAGCCTAGAAGAGAGCAAGAAGCAGAACTAATGGGGATCCGGGGGATTGGCCGCCATGCCCCTGAGCGCTCGGACTCTCCTTCTACCATCCTCAGCCGCCTCCGCGCGCCCAGCAAACCCCCTCCCAGATGCCCCCTGAAAGCAAAGTGCATGTCTAGTGTTAATGATGGTGGATAATTTTTGGATGGCATGGTCCCTAAGTTGTGATGCTAGTACTTTGGCTTTTTGATTGGTCAGACCCAGATTTATAAGAGGTGTAATTGTGTACTCGTTGTAAATCGTGCCACCCACACCAATTAAGATGATGTGCAGAGTCACTTTGTTATTCCTGTTTGGGTTTCTTGAGCTGCGTGTTTTAAGTCTGATAATGGTGTGGGAATGTTGAGTCCGTGCACGTTCTAGAGTGATGAAGGGGTTGGTGTCAGGGCAGAATTTAAGTTCAACGAGGTGGATGTCCCTATCTTGTGGGGGAATCTTGGAAGGATCAAGGTGAGCTTGTCTGCCTGGGATAGAGCGCACAAAGAGAGCATCAGGGCGGCTTTGGTGTCGGGCAGGTGAGGCAGTGCCATTTGGGAAGATCCAGTCTGGAATAGCTCGAGAGATGTTTTCAGGGGCTTGTATGCCCTGATCCAGAAGTCTGTCATGGTTACAGCCGTCCATGCTAATGAGGGATGAACCATATCGGCCTTTACTGAGGGCTTCTACACAGAGGCTAAGGGCCGTATGGTGTCTGTTGGTGTGCATCCCACTCATTGTTGGGTTGGTACACCTAAGCAGAACGTGATAAATGTTGTCCGTATTTGCACATAGTGGGCATCTATCAGAACTGGAAAAGTTGAAGTTGGATGCATGACTCTGTGTGTACAGTGTATCCGTTCGATACTTCATTAGATTAATTTGTTGTTTAAGGGTAATCTTTGGATTCTTCCAGAAGGAGTTGCTGATCTCCTTGTTTGCAAGTTGAGATATTGAGTTGTGAGCTTCAGTGTTTGCATTGGTGGTGGGTGATGTGGCATCGTTAAGCTTTTGCCATCTCTGGTAGTGGTAGCCAGAGGTGTCAGCAGAGCCAAGTTTGTGTTTCTTGTGCATGTGTGCCTTAAGTTTGTCGCTCAGATTGGTGAGATAGTGTATAGGGAAAGTGTGGGAGCGGTGCATGCCATCACTTTGTGTGGAAGAGGTCTTCAATGAGAGCCAATAAAAATTGTGGAAAGGGTCCCTGGCACCTGGAAAGGCAATGTCTATGGTGTGAGAGAGGGCTGCGGTGCGAGCGCAAGCGTCAGCCCCCTCATTTCCTATGATGCCAGAGTGGGCTTTGACTTTATAAAAATGGATAGGGTGAGGGGAGTGCTCTAATATGGTTGATATTGCATGGATGAGCTCTGCATGTAGGTGATACCTCATGCACATGGGATTAAGGGTTTGATTAGAAATCTGAAAGAGGCAGGATGCACTATCAGTGGCAATTTCAGTTTGCTCATGTTGGAGTGCCACAAGGATACCCACGAGTTCTGCTCTAGTGATGGTATTTGTAGGCCCCTGGCCATTGGGTTTTATGTGCAGTTGCAAGTGTTGGGAGGGTTGAGTAGTGTCTCTTCCTGGTTTGTAAACACCTGAACCTGATAGCGGAGGGGATTCGTCATCTTCGTGTTTGATCACACTGCCATCAGTGTAGGTCATTTCCCTCCAATCCTTGATTTTAGGTGTGAACATCTTTTTGTAGTTGGCAGGGGTGAAGGCTGCTCTTGCCTGAGGGCACTTGTGTGAGCAGTTGTGGGTGTCAGGGGGGAGTGATTGGAATTTCTGCTTCCAAGTGTTTGATGCAAGGTGTTGGTGTGTTTGCAGTGACATGACTGGATTTGGAGTATCCAAGGGTAGCCAAATAGTTTCTGGAGCAACTTGTTTTACATCCCGCTGGAAGGACTGAAACCAGTCACTGTTTGCGCTGTCTAGCATAACTCTGGCATTATGGTTCCACACAACAATGAGCTGCATAGGATAGGATGGTGGGGTAGGATTGGGTATGGTATCAAACCAGTGTTGTGGTGCCTGAAAATGGATTTTTCTTGCGGGGAATTTGGCAAGTACTTTTGCAACGTCTGGGTATTGTCTGATCCAGGTCATATACGCATTGCAGCTGAAGCCTCTCCAGTGAGGCAGGAGCATGAAGGTGGCAACTGGATCTATGGTTTGGAGGGCGGAGTGCACTGCATGGCGCAGGAGTTTAAACATAATTTCATCATCATGTGGGGGATGGCAGAAGGAGAAGCCAGTGTAGCGCACAGAGAGGGCATCTGTGTGCGCCCCAAAGACCTGGTCTCGGCAGTTTGTGCTGAAATAGGTCTTGAAGTTATTTTCAAAATCAAGAGGGTTGGAAAACCTCTCCGCTGAGACCATGCACCATTTATGCAGGGCTGAGCGGATGTGGGAGGGAGTGATCAGCATGTTGGAATTGAAAACCTTTTTGCTCTGGTCAAAGAGATCTTTTTGCTGAGCCTTTTGACGTGAAAGCAGACCCATAATTTTAGTTGCTGGATTCTGGACAGGGGGTTGGATGGTAGCGTGGATGCCTGTCCTTTTGGCTGCTTTGTAGGCTTCGAGCAGGGTATTGAGCCTGTCTACTGTGAGCATGCCCATGCATTTGCCATTGGCATTATAGATACAGGCGCATTCGGAGGTGGTTACCTCTGGCATTTGCGCTGGTATGACGACCTCATCAGATGTGTCAATGTGAGGGATTTCCTTCATGAGGTCAACATTTCTAATGATCATTTCGCATTGCCATGTTGGCATGATATCTGTCTGGGGGTTGGTAGGTTGGAAGTCGAAGGTGACATTCTTGCGAATGGCGCAGCCGGTGGTTGAGAGCCATGGAGAGTCAGAAAGGCTCTGAGGATTGCCTTCAAAGCCTTGGTTGACTAGATTGTCCAGGTCTATTTCAATGGACGAGGGGTCTTCTATTTCCTCTAGTCTCTCCTCCGAGTCAAAGGCTTGCACATGAGCCTCCAAGTCTGGATGGGTATGTAACATGTCAGCAGCTTCCCATTTAGGATGCCACTCCACATAGATCATTTCACAATCTTCAGAGAAGTTGATCCTTTCCGCTTTTTGGGAGTCTGACAGGGAGGCGCAGGCTGGGCAGTCCCAGTGCTCATTTTGTTCGCTCAGTGCCCGGTCATTTTGGGAGCATGCTCTAACGTCTATTAGACAGCCCCAATGGTATGTGCGGTGGCATGTATCACAGGTGGGCATATCGTCATAGCATTGAGATTCATGGGTGTATTCTTTGCTCACTGGGCTCCAGCAGAGCTGGCAGCATGGGTCTGGTTTAGTTCTTCTTGGTACATGCTTTGAATAGGCCACTTTCAGCCCATCATTTTGGAAAATCCTGCCTTGCTGTCGCATGAGCATGTGCATGCGATCCGTCCCACCGGCCCTCGGGCGCGGTGGATGCCCACCTGCCTTCCAGCGCGGTGGATGAGTTCTATTTTCTTGTTTACCTTGCTCGTGTGTCCGTGTGTGTGTGTGTGATTAACAATTGTGCCCTACTAGTCAAAGTCAAAATGTTTTTTTTTTTTTAAGTTGATGCAGACTTGAGTGCAATGCAATGAACTCAGTTGACCGGTGCTTTCTGTCTTTCATCTTGTGGAAGGGGGGTGGAGCAGAACTTGAATCTCTGTTTCTTGTGCCAACCGGATCTATCTTTGCTTTCTTATGCCCGTAGTCTTAGATTTTTTTTTGGCGTTGTCTTCACACCCCATTCTTAGATATCACCACGCACTCCAGGACTTCCATGCTTGTGATAGGGGGTTCTGGTCATGGGTTGTTAAGACACTGTTATGGCTGCGTCACTTTCTCAGCCTGACAGCTGTCATGACGAAAGTCTGCTGCAACGAGAGTGTGCTGCAAGTTAGTTGAGTTAGTTGGACGGTTGGTATTTATACCTGTGATTGAGCAGCTGTGGCTGCGTTTAGAGAACATTACTTTGCACTCGTAGTAGCGCCATCCTAACTCTTGTTGTTTCCCCGTAGCCATCTTGTAAGAACCTAGATTAGCAGCAATAATCCACTGAGCCCGTGGACCATGTCAGGCTAGAAAGCCCCAAGCCCTAGGAGGAGGAGAACAGCAGCAACCCCCAGTTAAGTGTGTGTGTCCAGCATTAGTGCGCACAGCGCAGTTTAGCCAGTGTAAGAGACAACAAAGACTTGAGTTAGTGAGGGTCGCGCCGACTCTCTGGAACTTGCACAAGAGGTTCTGTTTGCTAAGCCCTGGGTGCCCCAGTGAATCTGCTTAGTACTGTACGCTACAGCAGCAATATTTTCCTTCTCTAAACGCAGGGCAAACAGAACCTCTTGTGCAAGTTCCAGAGAGTCGGCGCGACCCTCACTAACTCAAGTCTTTGTTGTCTCTTACACTGGCTAAACTGCGCTGTGCGCACTAATGCTGGACACACACACTTGACTGGGGGTTGCTGCTGTTCTCCTCCTCCTAGGGCTTGGGGATTTCTAGTCTGACATGGTCCACGGGCTCAGTGGATTATTGCTGCTAATCTAGGTTCTTACAAGATGGCTATGGGGAAACAACAAGAGTAAGGATGGCGCTACTACGAGTGCAAAGTAATGTTCTCTAAACGCAGCCACAGCTGCTCAATCACAGGTATAAATACCAACCGTCCAACTAACTCAACTAACTTGCAGCACACTCTCGTTGCAGCAGACTTTCGTCATGACAGGGCAGGGCCCATTTTTCAATGGTGACGGGGTGCCATTGTACTTTGTAATGTTTTTGTTCCTTTTCTTGAGAGGACCTCTTATATTTCCTGAGATGTTGCCAGCCCATGATGTTTAAGATAACATGATCATAGCGGAAGATGGTGTTGCTAGCGTCAGCTGCGCTTAATGCAGCAGCCTTATTCTGTTTATAATTCCAGAGCCATTGGGGAATATCAGTGCCTGGTGTGTTTGGAGGTAGAAGGCTAGGAGTTATCATGGGTTGAGGGTTATGCTCTAGGAATGTTGTTGGGGCTCGGCTCCCTCTGGGCCTTCTGCCCCCAGTTTGTGGGGTCTGAGTGGAGTCTACGTTATGTGCTTGTGCTTGCGGCTGCTCCGCATGGGGATTGCTTCTTTTGCGTGTGCGTCTGCCTTGGCATGAGTGCACCTCTGCACGTGGTTGGCTGTTTGGAGATGGGCTCTCTTGGCTGCTGGGGGAAGCATTTTCTACTTCCATATCCTCAGCATCAAAGAGGGGGTTGCTGTAAGCTGCTGTAGAATTGTGTATGTGTGTGTTAGGGGCATGGCTCCCAGTGTCTGGATCGGAGTTGGGGGGATCTGGGGGAGCATGGCCTGGGTGCAGCTTTGACCAGTTCCATCCTGTTGGAGTATGTTCTGTTTTCATCATTTCTGTATATGTTGTATCATTGATGCAGCGTGATTCAGGGGTTTTATTGGGTGAGCTGTCTTGGCTGTGTATGATTGTAAAGATTAGGTCAGGTCTGTCCTCGGTCAGAGTGTGGGTGTTGAGAGTATGGGAAAGTTTATTCAGGGCTACAATATGTTTGGTCTTAATTTTTCGGCCAAATAGAGATGTGAGTTTGTTCCCGTCAATAATATGGGTGTGGTTATCATTCAGCAAAGCTGAGAGCCTGTTTATGCCTATTTCCATAAGGGCATATGTGCAGTGACAGGCTAAGGTTTTGAGGGTGGGTTGCATTGGCATTGAGAGGACTTTTATAATGGGGGATATTCTGGAGAGGAGGTAAGGTGCTCCTTGATAGGAGATGTCAAGGTCGCTGTTATTAATGCAGAGGTATTGCCTAATGCGGAGCATGTAGGGTAATTGCTTGAGGATGAAGCTGGATTTTTGGTGGTCAGGGTTGATGCTCCTGAGAACATATTGTCTCAGTTGGTTAATTTGTGATTCAAGCATTGCCTTGGTGAGCCGGCCGTGCCTGCCTGTGTTATTGAGGCTGCTGGTGAGGGCTGTTGCACATCTTGCATTATATTCCACTGCAGTGGATGTACAACCAAGACCATAGTTAATTTTGTCTTCTCGTAGGACGGCTGTGGCAGTGCTATGCCAGAGCTTGTACCTCTCTTTGATAACCTTGAGGATACATGTGTCCCAATCCGCAAGGTCCTTCTCAGAGCAAGGTGTCACTGGAAAGGCGTATGCAATGCTGGGGATGATGGCTGTACGGATTATATCCATTGTTTGCTTTGGCGTGGCAAAAGAGCATGCCAGGTTGGCAAGTTTCTTGGTGAGCTTCTCCTTCATTTTGGTTAGCTGGGGATCCCAGTCCAATGTCATGGTGACTTCAACACCGAGGTACGTAAATGGATCCCCGGGGTGAATGAATTGGGCCGGCTTGCCTTGGACCAGTATCTTATCTTTGAGTTGACGTTGAGCAAAATCTGTAACGGACGTGTTGCCCCTTATTTGCATTGTTTGTTGGCTAAGAAGGTTGCATGTCACCTTTGTTTTTGAACCAGAGATGATGAGGTGGGCCCAATCAGCGTAGTGGCTTAATTTCTTGGCTTGTATACGGAGGTTAGCATACGTGCCTGTGAGGCAGATGAGGTCATCTGCAAATGCCCCACTACTGATTTTGATCTGGGCTTTCTGTTCAGAAGTTTGTGGGCTTTTGTTGAGGCACTCATATTCATAGCCTCGCCTGCCAGCATGGAGCCAGCGCAGTAAGGGTTCCATGTATATGAGGAAGAGGAAGGGGGAGAGGGTGTCCCCTTGGATGGTACCCCTTTCTATGGGGATGTCATTGGAATACTGACCAGTAGCTAGACGGACTCTGGTTTGAGCCTCCTGGTATAAGTTCTTGACTGTGTCAATGGCATCGGTGGGGAAGCCGAGGTCATACATGATCCAGAGCAGCTTGTCGTGGTCTGTTGTGTTGAAGGCAGAGGTAAAGTCTACAATCAGAGCATATACATCTTTATTAAAGAGTTTGGAATCTTCAAGGGTCATGATTAAGTTTTGGAGTTGGTGTATGGTGTCTGTGTGTTTACGGAAACCCGCTTGCATAGAGCTGAGGAGGGAGTGGCTCTCTGCATATTCATAGAGGGTGGTCGTAACCAGGCGTGTCCATAATTTATAGAGGGTGTTGACCAGGCCAATAGGTCGGTAGGACGTGATGTCCGTTTCAGGGCCTTTATCTTTGAAGATAAGTACGGTATCACTCTTTTTCCAAGCTTTGGGGGTGATTCCCGTTGCCCACATGATGATAAAGAGTTTGTGGATGGATTCCTTGTATTCATGCGGCAGGTGTTTGAGCAGCTCATTGGCTATGCCGTCCGGTCCTGGAGTTTTATTATTTGTGAGGGATTGGATACACTGCTGAAAGGAGCAGCTGTCTAGGATGGAATTGTGAAGCCATTTCATTTTCCTTTGGGTATCATTCTCAGCCCTAGTGATGGGAGTTTCAAGGAGGAAGTGGTCCTCGCACTGTCGGTCCATCCAGGGGTAGTTGCGCCTGGCTTGGGGTTCAGATGGGAGGTATGCCCCAGTCTTAATGCTGGGGAGTCTGGAATACTTGCAGTCTGGAATACAGCTGCCAGAGTCCGCTTGAATATTCAGAACCATACCTGGCTTCAGGATCTAGCCAAAGCCATCCCTGGGGCCAAATGGATGATCAAGAACGTTAGCAACCACCCCATTCAGAATGCAAGATACAAAGTGATGCTCGGGATAAGGAAATGTGAAAAACTCCCCCTATACATGAAACAGATTTCCAAGGGCCCCCAAAGATCCGCCTCAGACATCACTGTCGAAGCTACTTGTCAGTCCCATCCCAACCTCCAGCTTAAAATTACAGATTGGAGATCTTTGGCCTACACAGACGGCAGTTGCCAGGTCCAGAACGGTAAGACAGTTATAGGGGCAGGGCACATTGGCTACCCGTACAAATTCCAAATTCTGCCATACCACTGCATATTCATCAATGACTAGCATCAAACAACTGGAGGAAGAAATTTCAATCCCTTCCCCACGATACCCATTCCTGCTTGCACAGATGCCCTCAGACAAGGATAGCCTTCGATCTTGCCATCTACAAAAAGACATTCACTTCTAAAACCAAAAACTGGAGAGATATCACCTACACAGATGGCAGTGTCATTCAACCCAAAGATGACTCTCCTCCACTGGTCGGCTCAGGTGTTTTCAAGCCGGGAAGAGATATTACCCAATCATCACAGCAGATACAGTTGCACATAAATCCCAATGGACATGGACCTACAGACACTATCAACAGAGCAGAACTAGCTGGCATCCTTGTAGCACTCCAACAAGGACACACTGACATAGCCTCTGATAGCGCATCCTGCCTCTCTCAGATATTCAAACAGACCCTTAACCCGATGCGCATGAGGACCCACCTTCATGCAGAACTCATCCAAGCCATCTCAAATTCGTTAAAGCACTCCCCACACCCTGTACATTTATACAAAGTTAAAGCCCACTCTGGCATTATTGGTAACAAGGGGGCTGATACCTGCGCCCGCACTGCAGCTCTCATGAACACCACGGACATTAAACTTCCAGATGCCAGGGATCCCTTCCACAACTTTTACTGGCTTTCCTTGAAGCCCGCACCTGGCAGCAATGGGGAATTACATCATTCCCGCACTGACCGCACTGCCCAAACTCACTACCTCACCGATCTGACAGACAAGCTTAAAACACACATGCACAAAAAACATAAGCTCTGCTCTGCTAACACTTCAGGCTACTTTTACAACAGCTGGCAGAGGCTAAACAATATCATACAGCCCACTCTCTTACGCACCACTGTCAGTTCAGAAGCTCATATCCCACCCTCTCAAATCGCCAACAAAGAAATCAGCAACTCCTTTTGGAATGATCCAAAGATCACCCTTAAACAGCAGATTAATTTTTTGAAATACCGCACGGGAACTGTTTACACTCAAAAACATACCACCAGATTCAAGGAGTCCAACAACTCTGCACGCTGCCCATTATGCGGCGACATGGACAGCATCAATCACATTGCCCTTAGATGTATTAACCCAACTATGAATGGAATGCACACCAATAGGCATCATATTGGCCTTAGCTTCTGTGTTAAAGCCCTTAGCAAAGGCAGGTTCGGCTCATCCCTTATTGGTATGGATGCCTGCCGTAATGAGAGACTCTTGGATCAGGGGATACAAGTCCCAGAAAACATCTCACGAGCCATCCAGACTGGGTTTTTCCTAATGGTACTGACTCCTCTGCTCGGCACCAGAGCCGCCCTGATGCTGTTTTTGTGCGCTCTATCCCAGGTCGACCCACGCACATTGATCTTACTAAGATCCCTCCTCATGACAGGGACATTCATCTTGTTGAAATTTATTTTGCCCTGATACTAACCCCCTTCCCACCCTGGAAGCCGCACTCGCCCAGCATGCCAACACTTTTTAACAAGGCTCAAAACCCGCAGCTCAAGAAACCCTCACAGGAATAACAAAGTGACCTTGCACATCATCCTAGTTGGTGTGGCAGGCACTATTTATAACGACTATACCATTAAACCTCTTGTCAAATTGGGCCTAACCAAACATAAGGCTAAATCACTAGCATCCAAACTGAATTGCCATGCTATCCAAAGATTAACAACTATTATTAACACCAGACATGCACTTCATTTCCAGGGGACTTTTGGGGGAGGGTTTGCTGGGCGCGTGGAGGAGGAGAGGAGGAGAAGGAGAGTCCGGGCGCTCAGGAGCATGGCAGCCAAACCTCCGGATCCTCATTAGCTCTGTTTCTGGCTTTCTCCTAGGCTAGCTTAGTCTGGTTTAGGTTTGAGGGCCCTTTGGTGAGACCCTTTCTAGCTTGCTAGTTAGGAAACCTTTCCTTAATGCACGCGGCCTTTTGGCTGGCGTAGTCTTTTCTTTTCTTTTCTTTTGGGGCAGGTGTGTACCATCCTATGTCAGTTTTGTCCAGACACCAACCCTTTCATCACTTTAGAAACTGCAGCAACTCAACATGCTCACACTATAACCTGACTTAAAACCCGCAGCTCAAGTAATTCAAACAGGAACAACAAAGAGACTCTACACATCGATGATATCATCCTGATTGGTGTGGCTGGCACTATTTACAATGAGTACACAATCAAACCTCTTGTCAATTTTGCCTATCCAAACACAAAGCAAAATCCCTAGCTTCCAAGCTGAGCTGTCATGCCATACAGAGACTAACCACTATCATTAACACCAGACATGCTCTTTGCTTACTGGGGGCTTCGGGGGGGGGGGGTGCTGGGTGCGCGGAGGTGGATACAAGGAGAAGGAGAGTCCGGGCATCTCGGGGCATGGCCGACAATCCGCCCGATCCTCATTAGTTCAGTCTCTTTCCCTCTCCTAGGATAGCTGTAGCTAGTGTAGTTCTGAGGGACCTCTGGTGGGGCCCTTGCTAGCTTGCTAGTTAAGGGACCTTTCCTTAATGCATGCGGCCTGTGGCCTGCGTAGACTATTCTTTCTTTTCTCTTCTTTCTTTTTACCATCCTATGAGTGACTCACAAAATATAGTTGAACCTAATGGTGCTGGTATTACCAACACCATAGGAAGAGCCGAGTTGGCTGCCATTGCTGCTGCGCTCACTCATGACCATACACATATTGCCACAGATAGCCTCAGCTCACTTCACCAACTCAGAAAGCAAATCCTGTACCCAGAGAAGCATAGACATCACGTGTAAGGAGATGTTCTGAAGAGGATTTCAAACCTTGCCCGAGCCTCTCAAGGTCACATCCTTTTCTACAAGGTCAAGCCTCATGCTGGAATAGCTGGGAATGAATGTGCAGATCAGGTTGCTAAATACCAGGCCTCCCTCAAAGATGGTAATCTGACAGATACTGGAATCCCTAGCGCTGGCCCAAGACGAAACCCCTTCCACAATACAACCTGGCTGGCTCGGGAAGAGACAGATTCTAGGCCATCTCAATCCCACCCTTCTTCTCCTCTTCTAAAGCACCTCCCAGATCTTACAAGTACTCTGAAATCCCATATGCATGCTAAGCACAAGCTGGGCTATGCTGTCAGGAAGACATGCTATTACACTTATTACTAGAGCTTGCTACCTCAATTGAACGAAAGCATAAGCAATGCCTTTTGGAACATGCCCATTCTCTCAACTCAATGAATGAAACGCACTGTCTTCCAATACCGCACAGGCACCCTTTTCAATCAGAAACATGCAGTCCAATATAAAAGATCCAGCAGCCTTACATGCCCCCTACCTGATTGCCATCACATGGATAGCGCTCTCCACATCCTATCTGGCTGCCAACGCCCCGTCACATGCGTAACATGGTAACTGAGCGTCACAATATTGCTTGCCGGATGATTTTGAAACTTGTCAGTGAAGGCTCTTATGGGGCCAATCTTGTGCAGTTGGATGCGGGCAACGCAAACCGTTTGGCCCAGCACGACCTGCAAGTCCCTGATCAAATCTCGAGATTTAGAGCTCTAATTGTGCTGTGCCTTCCTACCTCTTCAAACCCACGATTCTTATTCAAACCAGACAGAACTCCAGCCGCCCTGATGCAATCTTGGTCACTCCTCACCCAACTAACCCAAACAGGCCACCCACTCCACCCTCACACCGGGTACTGCGTATTATGGGAAGTAGCTCAACTCCAGCCCGCCATATCCACTTGATAGAAATCAAATACTGTGAAGATACGAGGCCTGGTGCCCAGCTAGAGGCCTCACAGCAACAACACAGCGAACTGTGCAAACAACTCCAAGGTGCAGAGATTACTATCCACCCAATCCTCCTGGGTGTGGGTGGGACTATTTACACTGCCCATACCCTTGATCAATTCAAAAAAACAGGGATTGACTCACAAACATCTGAAACACTTGCAGAAAATTCCATGCCCATTCTGTACAATTTGCGCACAAACTTACCTCTACCAGACGTGCCATTGAAAATAAAAACACTCATCATAACACTGGTGCCCTGGAGCAGCGTCCTGCCAGAACCCCCCCCCTAAACCAGCCGCGGACATAACTGCTCCTACTCCTTGTCAGTCCAACTCTGACCTACAGCTTAAAGTTGCAGATTGGAGGTCTTTGACTTACACAGACGGTAGCTGCCAGGTTCAGAACGGCAAGACAGTTGTTGGGGCAGGCGTATATATAGTTGAACCCAATGGCACTGGTATTAGCAACACCATAGGAAGAGCTGAGCTGGCTGCAATAGCTGCCACACTCACTCATGAACACACACACACACCTTGCCACAGATAGCTTCAGCTCACTTCACCTGTCACGTTAAATTGTGGTTATTGCTGAATCGTTGCAAAACCTAGAGTGTGAGGTGTGACCTGTATTTAAGTGGGGTTCTTTTATTGGATGCTCTCTCTTATTCAACCTTCTGTTCCACCTTCCATTGAGGTTTGGCGCTGTTTTTGCTATCCCTGGCCTTGTGCCAGGGGTGCCTTGTCTCTGATGTAACCCTAACCTGGTGAAGCTGGTCCAAACGCTGTGTCTGCCCCAAACATTCTCTGCGTGCTGCAGCCAAGCCAGCACTGTTCAGCAAGACCAAGAGCAGCTTAGCAGCAATATGAAGAAGAGCTAAGCCGGTGCACTTGCAACTCCAGCCAACAGCACGAGTGTACCCGTCCTTTGTTGCATGGTTATTGGCAACCCTGGACGTTGAACCATCTCATGACGGATCTCAGCAACAACCATGATTTGACGTGACAGCTTTAGTCGACTCTGGACGATAAGCTTATCATAAGGGGGGGATGTATAACCTGCTTAGAGAACAGTAAATGTGCAGTGACGGTGATTCAGCACCAACTAAAAAAGCAAATCCTGTAGCCAGAGAAGCACAGACATCATGTACAAGGAGACGTTCTGAAGACAATATCAAATCTTGCCCGCACCTCTCAAGGTCACACCTTTTTCTACAAGGCAAAATCTCATGCTGGAATAGCTGGGAATGAATGCGCAGATAAAAATGCTAAATACCAGGCTAGCCTGGAAAGACACAATCTGACGGATACTGGTATCCCTAGCGCTGGCCCAGATGGGAACCCCTTCAACAATGTTGCTTGGCTGGCTCGTGAAGAGGCAAGACCAAGTACACCTGAACCTTCCTCTCCTATTCCGAATCTAGTATACTTTTCAGATCCTAAGAATGCTTTGAAATCCCAAATGCATGCTAAACACAGGCTTGAATATGCAGATCGCAAGACAGGCTATTACACATATTACCAGAGCTTTCTACTTCATGCAAATAAGGGCATTAGCAAGGACAGGCGGCCACATTGGTGCACAGACCGTATAACCTCCCCACCACGAAGTTCAGACTGAGAGAAGTACGGCAGGCAGAGAAAGAAGACAGGTCCAGCAAAGTGAAAGAGAGCAGGATGAAAGCTGAAAGACTGGAGTTCCAGACCTTCAGCAACAAGTAGAGTCAGCACTGTCAGCCTTCCAACCAAGGAAAGCCATGCCCAGCATTTTAGGAAAAGGAGACACATTGGCTCAGAAGAGCCGTGAGTCCCCTCCACCACAAAGCTACAAAACAGAAAGTGCTAATGGGGATCTGGAGGTTTACTGGAGGCATTCGGCTCTAGAACCTGGTTGTGAACACTATTGTTTTTTCTAAAAGCACGCCTAGTGGTAACAAGCTCGTTGGTATACATAACAGAATGGGCATGAAGTCTGCGAGCAAACCTAATGGCGCTGGTGGTTAAGTCCGAGTTGTTTAAACTGGTTAAGGGTATGCTCAGTGTAACAGGTCCCACCAACACCCAGGAGGATGGTATGCAACGTCACAGCTTTATCACTTATATTCTTGCATATATCTGCATGCTGCCGCAGTGCCGTTTCCAACTGTTGCCCAGGCCTAGTGTCTTCACAATATTTAATCTCTATCAAATGTACGTGCCGCTGGTTTACACTCAGTTGATGGGGTCGCCTAGCGCGGTTACTTGTGTTGGACCTGTGTGGGGTGCTGTGCCTGCTGCATAACACATGTTGTGAGGAGGAGGAGGAGGAGGAGGAGGATAAGGAGTGAGTTTGGTATGATAGGAAGTAATCAGTTTAGCATCAGGACGACTAGATGTGAGTCTAGATCACTTAGGAAAATTACATGGAAAGAGGTAAAAGGGTATAATTCTGTTTGTTGCATGTGCAGGGATCTGGAGGTTGTGCTGTGTCAACCAATAATCAGTTGTGTACGATCAGTTGTGTCTGGGTACCATGCTGCTGGCTATTCTTGCAAAACTTTCTGCCATCGTGATGCTCAACCCTGACATTCAACAGTGCATAATTAGGGTGTTTGCTGCCACAGCAGCAGTACCCCCTGCTGGGCCAGCAATTGGCAGTTGTTTGTTTCCCTGAAACGGCAACTCAGCTCAAATGCTTGTCGTCACTCAAATTGACGGAATTGCAGACTAGGATCTTATGCAACCAAAAGGTACATTTCGGCTTTGTTCAGTGTATACTACATATGCAGTTCCTACTTGTGCAAGGATTGCTGACATGAATACAGGTGTCTGGTTTATCTGATAAGAAACGCTTTGATCTGCCCGCGAAAAGCATGCTGCTCTGCCTGCTTTGATTTCATCGAAGTCTGCAACACCCAGTGCCAGTCCAGGCACACACTCTCTGCTTCCCAAAAGCCAAGATGCGGCTCAGATTATGGTTTAGTTAAATATCCTACCCACTTCTGTGCTGCTGCCTGCCCACCGTGCACGTAAGGTGGACTCACTCCTGTGTCGATTTATCTTGCCTGCTTGATTTATATGAACATCCACGATATTACATCGCGATTAGTTACGCTTAAAAATGAATGCAGCAGAAGTTGGGAAATACCTGGAGTAGTATGTAAGTCAATGGAAACAGCGTTCTGTAATCCTTAATGTATGGAATAAATTAAAAATTGAGGACATGAAGGATGGTAACTTTCCTCTCCTTGTCAAAGCCTCTTCTTGCCTCTTTAAGAAGTGAGACCATGCAAAATAAAATGAACCTCCCTCTGCATCACAAAGCCACCAGTACATGATGATGTTATAGTGATACCTTAGCAGCAATGCATGGAGAGATTACAGCAGCTGTCGCCCTCTACAGGAGGGACGCTGCAGCAAAGTGGCAGCATGTGAGCTATGAAGGCGCGGTGCTGGCTGCCCAAGAGAGTGTGGGGCTCAATATGCGCAAAGCTATTGCTGAGCATCATGCGGTCCAGCAAGTGTTGAAATTGGACCGCAGACTGGAGGAGCGCATAGCGTGCTTCATTTCTGGCAGGTGTGTGTCTGGTATTTTTTGAGTGCCACGAGGCGTGCCTGTGCTAGTAGATACACCTATTAGGAGATATATCTAATAGGAACGGACAGCAAAGGGTTTCCCTAAATGTTATACATGTAGGAGAGTCTGTCAATAGAATTTTGATAACTCCCTAAAATTCTCCTATTTCAAGATGCCAAACCCTAGATGAATCCCTTTTCCAGGCAAATTCAAGCTGAATTGATTACATGATTATTTGTAGTGGCAAAGACTGTTAGCCCTCACTCCCGTCTGATTTAATTGATGTCAGTGACGTGCTTACATCTAGTGCTGCTATGTCCCTGTTGTTAGTCAAACAGCTTTTTGGGTCAATGATGTGACCATTGCATGGCCATGGGTGGCATCTATTGCCTTATCCTCATGCACGAAGAATTAAAACATCTCTTCCACTGAAGAGCTGCTAACTGTCGCGTATATGGAAAAAAAGGGTGCAAAAAATGATTTCATGTGACCTCAAGTGTGGTGCTTGCGATGGATGGCATCTTGCACAGGACCTTGCCTGCTTTTTTTGAAGCAGGAATTGAAAGCCCTTCCTTTGACAACAATGTTGTCCCAAGGGATTCAGTGACCTGCAAAGTGTTAGAACTCTTTTTCTCATTTCAGTCTTGAAAATGTGGCAGTCTTGAAGTGTGACAGTGCATGTTCAGTGCTCAGGCAGCGCAAGGAGGCAACGTTGCCTGGACCAAGCCATGCCATGTCAGACTATTCGATTTGAGGCATGCTATGCATTTCCTCTCAAGGATGCCCTTGGGCACACCTTCTCAATGCCAAACAGTTGCAATGGAAAACAATTGCAGTGTAGAACAGTTTCAAGGGCAGGGGAAGCACAGCAGTTGTAGCTGCTGCATCTGCCTGCAAGGGTGCCCTGACTGCAGCAAACATGTGGGCAGTGCATGTCCTGGATGCACACACACCTGCAAACCTTGGTTGCAGCAAACATGCAAGCAGTGCATGACCTGGATGTGCAAACCTGCAAATCTTGGGTGCAACAAGTATGCGAGCAGAGCAGGACAGGCTGCAAATCCAGGTGCATCTGCTACTCCATGAACTCATCCAGCCCCAGCATTGCAAGTTATTTCCTAACTGGATTGTGCGCACTGAAGGCTCTCGTCAAAAGCATGCCTGTGCCCTAAAGCATGCGCACACTTTTGGATACTCAAGCGTGCTCACACACCCACACCCATACCCACACATGCCCACACAGGGTCGTGCGCACGCTGTGGGATTTGGAGGTGGCCATCTGTCGCGAGGAGGGTGTGAGGGCGTATGAGGATCTTGAGATGGGCCCCTTGCTGGCGCACCCTCTCGTGGTGGCACAATTCAAGCCATCACCTCAATTGCAGTCTACACCCAAGGTATGGTCTCACGGCCTCACCAGCATCAATCAACACCCAAGGGCATGGTCTCACCAACAGTAGTCTACACCCATGGAGTGGTCCCGCACAGAGGAACGCTCCCTTTTATGGAGGCACACTTTAAGCCATCGCCCCAGCTGCAGTCTTCTCCCAAGGTACGGCCTCAACATCAGCAGTCTACTCCCTAGGTTTACCTACTAGGTAGGCCCTCAAGGGGAACGCATCTCTCATGGTTTCACACTTCAAGCCATTGCCCCAACTGCAGCCTTCACCCAAGGTGTGGTTACAGTGTAACCGTTACACCTCATGCAGTAGTGTTCACTCCAGCCGCTATCTCCACCCGAGTTGTAGTTTTCACTTATGATAGGTGCTGCTTGTCGTGATACTCCTGACAGGCTGACAGATCCAGTCACAGATGTCTCCCTCCTCTGGAGTGGGTGACAGGCTGTGTACGTGTGTGTAAGTGTGTGAATTTTAAGCACTTGTCTTCCCCTTGCTGCCACCCAGTCTGCTTGAAGCAACCATGTTGACACTCTCTCAAAAGAAGCATGCAGCTTTGTATGTGACGAAATGCGCATGCCTGTGCTATCGATTGAGCAGAGCCTCTGGTCTTGGGTGCTGTGTTAGGACAAGAAAAGGTGACATACTTGCTCCACAGATAAGGTCTTCATGGCTTCACGTCCAAAAGTGCTGATGCTTTGCAAGCTCTTTCCTGCAAACTCAAGGCTTCCATGGCTTTGTGTGTAAGCAGGATGAGAGTGCACGATGGCGCCAGAAGAAAGAGGTGTTGGACAAAAATCGAAGGCATGCTCCACTGCTTGCTCCCCAAGGCGTAATGTGGATGAGGCCCTGAGGGATGTGGGAGATGCAGCACACAGATGCAGCGGCTGAGTGCCCTGGACTAGGTTGACTCAATCAGTTTGCAAAATTCGTGCACTGGTTTGCTTGTACCAGGTGTCAGCACTGGAAGCAGGCGAGACCTTTTGGGGAGCGTGGTGCTGCAGCACAAACATCATATGGATCATATCATATGAAATATGCTGAAACGTAAAGTGCCCTGGACAAGGTTGTTTCGATCCCCTTTACATCATGCTCTCGTCTGCTCCTAACAGGTGTCAGTCATGGAAGTTGTCGAGGCACTGAGGAGCGTGGTGAGGCAATACGAAGATGCTGCGGCAAAGGGATCCACATCCCTTGTGGTGAAGGGCCCTGGCTCCGGAGGAAGGTCCGTTATCTCTGGTCCATCCGTTTTTGTTTTGGTCGCAAACGTTGCTTTTTTGTTTGCGAGCACAAATGTGCCTGTGCATGCATGCCCTCTCAAGAGACGTACAATTGGTGCACACCGAGAGCTTGCGTAAATTAGAAGAAAACAAAAAGATGAAATTGCGTATCGGAAACAGGCAGTTGCTCCTAGCAAGCAAAAAGATAGCCTCAAATTGGCATCCTGGTATTTATTGCTTTATGCTTGTCTGGTTGACCGTGAGGAGGTGTTGTCCCTCTCCATGATTGTGTTTGAAAGTTCCTTGTCAGGGCCAAAATCATACAAGAACTGCAAATGCTAATCATTTAGGGGAAGCATGTTTGCGGCATTCTCAGAGGTTAACAGGGCTTTGTGCTCGTTTTGGAACAAAGGCCCAGACAAATTCTGGAGAGTTCTGGAAGCTCAATGGAAATATCTGGTCAGGAAAACAACCTGAAACATCTTGCTGAAGAACTACAACACTTTCCTCTTTTTTCTCATCCTCCTCAGTGGTCCTTTTCTTTTGTTTCCAACCTTGGCCAGATTATACCCTGTCCATGTGCACCCTGAACGCACCCTCATCATACTTTAAAAATTGCAACGAGTAAACCACAAGAACCATTTCAGGAAGTGTTTGTGCACCTTTTTAAAAGTACCTTGTCATTCATTTTAAATGAATCATTTACGTTCACATGGAGCTTTTGCTTCTTGCCACGTGTTGTGAATCTGAGAAAATCAAAGCAGATTTGGCGAAGATTTGAATACATGCCCCTTGCCTCTGCAGAATATTTTTCATTCTGATGCAAGCATTTCAAGCAATCGAAGGAACTGTGCAATGGACAAAGTTTGAGGTCTCGCAACAGAGTGGCAAACATAATCTGAGGTGTTGGCCTCTCTCTCTCTCTCTCTCTCTCTCTCTCTCTCTCTCTCTCTCTCTCTCTCTCTCTCTCTCACTGTGCAACAGTCCCAATATGCGTTCATGTACCTTACACAGTCCATGCTTCATGTGCACGTTCACTGGCTCACATCCCAGGCAGGGTTTCATTTCAATAGCATGCTCACACTTCGGAAAAAAGTCGGACCCAGGAACATTACCAATACCAAGTCCGTACACACATACACACACGTGTACGTAAGCAGGCATGGCCCTCCGTCTCAGCAAACAAATTGGGCAAAGCTGGCGCTGTCGTAGCTAACACAGAATATAGACTGACTTGTATGCATGCACGCAGGAAGGCAGGCAGGCAGGCATGGCTCTCCGCCTCAACGAATGGGCCGTGCTGGTGCTGCGACGGCTAACACAAATATGGACTCACGTGCATGCATGCATGCGAGCACGCAAGCATGATCCACCGCCTCAGCAAGCAAGCTGGGCAATGCTGATGCTGCAGTTGCTAATACAAACATGGACTCAAGTGTATGCATGCGTGCGTGCACACAGGCATGGTCCGCCGCCTCAGCGGTCAAGCTGGGCGGCGCTGGTGCTGCAACAGCTATGCAGGCGACACCGTGCAGCTGGGCCTGATGAGCTGTGCGTGGCGCTTGGGGAGCTCGCACCCCTGGCAAAGTCGTTACACAAGTGAGCTGTCATGGGTGTCCATGCTTGCGTGTCTGACTGTCTCTCTCAGGATCCTTCTGGTAGGTGGTGTGGCGCAGGGGCCTGGCTCCCCTGGAAGAGTTGCTGTGGATTGTTTGAACTTTGACCAGACTTGAATTTCTTTGGGAATTCACGAACCCAATGCGGCCACTCTGACGACCAGAGGCACAGGAAGGAACTCTGCACCAACAAGGTTGGGTTGGGTGATCGTGCAGGCTGTCCTCAAATGCGCTGGTTTTCAATTGCGTTGCTCACACATGCATAGATGCTGCCTTTCAATGTTCAAGATTTGTCTAGGTCTCTCTTACTGTTGTTCTTTTTTAATGTACTTAAGATTGCTATACAGCCTCTGCACTGTTCTCTTTTTTCCTTTGGTTGGCAATTGCATTCCCTTGCAGAGCTACTATGCCTGCATGCATTTGTCGCCAGGCACAGGTTGCAAGTACTACTCTATGAGCTTCCTTGGGGCTTAATTCAATTCTGTTTTGAAGCGTGTGCCCGACAGCACATTTTGCTCAGTAGTAGTATTGGCTGGATATAAAGATATTTAGATAAGAGTGCATGCTTCCTATCTATGGAGGCCTTCCGGAAAGGTATACTTTTGTTAGCAACAACCATGACCCACTTTGTAGGTGCCATTGGCAGCTGCTTGGAAATAAGCGCACCTTTGACCCAAGTCTGGAAGCAGCAGAAGGCTTACCTGTGAAAGAGAATTCAAAGACTTAATGTCTTAAATGAGCTCTCCTCTTTCTCTCTCTCTCTCTCTCTCTCTCTCTCTCTCTCTCTGTCTCTCTCTTTCTCTCTCATCTCTCTCATCTCGGGTGCATGTGTGCTTGTCGAAGGGAGACTTTTCCTACCAAGGTGGTAATATGCATGGGGAATGCACGCAAAGAGCGAGGTGCATGTGTGCATTGTGCGCAGGGAGATGCAAGCGGAGAGTAAGGCGCTGGCCCCTGGAGGTGCTGCAAGGAAGCCAATGGGTGTCAGTGTTCAGGATGCTACTGCCGATGAGGGTGCCGGTGATGATGATGAGGTGAGGACGTGCCGGACTAACTCTGCCCTTGTGCAAGGGCCATGCAATTCCGTATCATTCCAATTGTAACGCATGCCCAGAAAGGAGGATGGGCAAAAGGAAGGATGAGTCCGAGAGAGGATGAGCTTAGGGAGGATGAGCTTTCAGGATTGTGCCCTGAAGGGAGGATGAGTGATGCTGAATGAAAGGAGGATGGGCTCGCTGGATCGTGCCGGCAGGCACTGCCATTATCATGCTACATTATGGCAATCATACCGTATGTCCTGTAAGGAGGATGGGCTCGCTGGATTGTTCTGACAGTCACGCACAGCAGGCACGCAAGGCAAACATCATTCTTGCAGTCTCTCATGGCAGGCATCCAGCCACTGAGTCAGTGCGGGTTGTGCTGGCAGGCACTCAGCCTTTTAGTCAGCCTGGAATGCGCTGGTGGTCAAGCATGGCACACACATGCATAGAGCATGTGTGTGTGTGTATGTATGCGCTAGGCGTTGCGCTGGCAGCCCCTCAGGGCAGACACACACTCACTCAGTCATAGCGTATCATGCTGGCAATTGCTCATGGCAGACGCTCAAGGGAGCTGCCCCGGATGGCTTGGGGCGCTTTGTGCAACGTGGGGCCCTCTGCCTTCAGCTGGGAAGGATGCAGAATCATGCCTAATGCCAGATGATATCATGCATTGCATGTAAATGCGTGTCTGATGCAATCTATGCCTGGCTTTGCCTGCATCCATGCCACATAGAAGGGTCACAGATGCATGAAACAACATCTTCTGGGTGCAGCGTCCAGATGATAGCTTGCAATGCAAGCAGATGTGTGTCTGATGCAGCCCATGCCAGGCTTTGCCTGCATCCATGCCACACAGAAGGGTCACAGATGCATGAAACAGAACCTACTGGGTGCAGCATCACATTCGATGCTTCCTGATCTGCTGTGGAGCACTGAGAGAGCACTAAGAAAACGTGGGCTGTGGAGCACTGAGAGAGCACTAAGAAAACGTGGGCTTCATGGGTGATGCGAGTCTCTCAAAGGAAGTGTAAACACGCATTGCAAACTGAATCCATGGAGGCTCAAGCTTAACAACCATTGATGCCTTTGGTGAGCTTTGGAATATTGAGGTAGCATGTCCGCTCACACAGATCCATGACCGTGAACATTTCTGAAAAGTGCAGTGAAGCCGTTCTCATGACTGTTGTCGGCAATAGCAACAGTGCTCAGTGCCTGGCATGCCTCCCATTTGCAACTGTCCCCTAGGGACCAACCCTACCACATGTAGACTGTAGGCTATGTATTGCAATGCGCGCATGCCTTTTGCAACTGTCCCCTTGGAACCTACTCTACCACATGTAGACTGCAGGCTACCTATGTATTGCAATGCGCGCATGCCTTTTGCAACTGTCCCCCAGGGACCAACCCTACCACATGTAGACTGTAGGCTACCTATGTATTGCAATGCGCGCATGCCTTTTGCAACTGTCCCCTCGGGACCAACCCTACCACATGTAGACTATAGGCTACCTATGTATTGCAATGCGCGCATGCCTTTTGCAACTGTCCCCTAGGGACCAACCCTACCACATGTAGACTGTAGGCTACCTATGTATTGCAATGCACGCATGCCTTGCCCTCCAGAATGGATTGCGTGTTGAATTCAATGACCCTATGTGCACTTACTAGGCACTCTTGCGATGGTGCTTATTGTGCGCACTTGCTATGAGCACTTGCTATGCTTGCTTGCTATGTGCACTTGCTATGCATACATGCTACCAGCACTTGCTATGCGCACTTGCTAAACGCACTCGCTCTGCGCACTCTCAATGCGCACCTGCTATGCTCACTTGATATGTGCACTTGCTATGCACACGTGCTACCAGCACTTGCTAAACGCACTTGCTAGAAGCACTCGCCATGCGCACTCTCAATGCGCACTTGCTATGCACTCTTGCTATGGTGCTTATTATGCGCACTTGCTATGCTCACTTGCTACGTGCACTTGCTATACGGACTTGCTATGCGCACTCTCAATGCGCACCTGCTATGTACACTTGCTTTGTGCGCTTGCTATGCGCACTTGCTATGCGCACTTACTATGTGCACTTGCTATGTGCACTTGCTACGCGCACTCGCTATGCACACTTGCTATGTGCGCTTGCTATCCACTCCTTCTTCAGGCTTTGCATAACCCCAGGCATTGACTTTGTCATGCGCGTGTGCATTACTCCAGGCCTTGGATCTGAGTGCTCCACAAGAGTCCGCATACGGCTTCTTCAACTTCTTGGGCATCCCCGCAAAAGGCGGTGGGCGCACAAAGACGAGCGTGCAGGAGCTATGGAAGTCTTTGGGATTGGACAGGTACACGTCACAGGATGCTCAAAGGCTCCAACCTTGGCTCATAAAGCCACCACTTTATGCTATACATTGCATTTATGAGCCACTCGGTTTCAATGTGTGTTTCTAGAGCAGAGTCCAAGGTCATAGCAAACATGCCTAATCAGCTGCGGTGTAAACCCTTCTTTTCATCACCAAATCTCCAAGACAGACCACATATGGCAGGTCTTCATTCCAGATCGCGTGCTGCACTGGACTAGGTGGTTTTTGGTGGGTTGATGTCCTTGTATAAGAAGGACATTCAGGATGTGAGCATGGTGTAGGGGAGTTGTCAATGCTTAATTTTGGGATACGGATTGGTCCCAGGGTGGAGCTGTGGGCCCTTTAGGGGTCCTCAGAGGCCAGGGGAGTAACCTGAGGTGAATTCGATCTGATTTTCATCATTGTTTTTGCACATGGTGTTTTATGAGTGGATGATGGCTGGCATGGTCCAGTTCGCAAAAGAAAAGCAGGAAGGAGCATGTCCAGCCATGTAGGGGAGTTGTCCGCCGCTGCCGTTGTCCACTGATCGGCGGTAGAATGACAACTGCATGATGACCGTTACCTCTGTCTGCACAAGGATCGTGATGTGCCCCAAGTGCACACCAGAAGTGGCTGCGGTAGCTCATTTACATGTCCAAAAGGTGGACAAAAGAAGTATTTACAGAGGGTGTTTCAGGTCCTGTGTCTCGATTGCACATCCAAAAGATGGACGAAAGGATTACAGGATCTTTGAGGTCCGGATGGGTAATCCGGAAGAGGCCGCAGCGTTTTTAATGGGCAGCTGGGGTAAAGAGGGTCTGTCATTCTGCCAAGAAGGCTTCCATAGCTCTTGGAGAGCTTCTCCCTCTACAAAGAGGGCCTGTGGGTTGTAATTGTAAGAAAAAATATATTTTCACAGAGGCATCCATTTCTCCTCAGGCTTTCAAGACAACTTTTTTTGGATAATAAAAAACATATTTGTATTGATGTTTGGCCTTTCTGCCATGGGACCACGGATCCTTCCTCTTGATTGACAATGCCTTGTCTTTCCAAGACCATCTAGCTATCGCCTTTTAGCAGCTGCGGGCCGGCCTCCAGGTCATTCTCTGTGTTGTTGTTGTTGTTGCTTCCTGGCCTGCTCCAGTGCAAAATTAGAATTTTGCTCCAGGTGTTGATTGCAGGTGCCAGGGGGGTTGGATGGGCTGGGCAATGCATTGCATAGCTTGCTTCTGAGATTGCAAAGGATGGATGGGAACTGTCACAGACTGGTCACAAGGACCCCACTCACACATTGTCACCACCAAGGATTACCCTTCTCCTTTTGCTGCCTGCAGCATTTTACATAGTATCAGCCAACACACCAGATCCTTGTACAGCTGTGTACCAACGGCCCCTCCCCTTCGTTCTATCTGCAGCACTTTCCCATTCCGGCACCAAAGCACGTTATTCTTATTTTCAAAAAATTGTGTGCATTTCTGTGGATCTCAGGCACTTCTGGGGTGAATGTTCAGAGGTGGACAACTCTCCCCCCCAAAAACAGACGTTTTTAAAAATACTCGTTGCAC